>OAMK01000703.1:2401262-2468359 GCA_900205225.1 Saxicola maurus maurus | reverse complement strand
GAAGGAAGGAAGGAAGGAAGGAAGGAAGGAAGGAAGGAAGGAAGGAAGGAAGGAAGGAAGGAAGGAAGGAAGGAAGGAAGGCAAAACAGACAGTGTTTTGGAACTGCAGGCACTATCCTCCTCCCCTTGTTCCTCACTCTAAGATACCTAGATATAACCATGAAAAAAACCCTACACACATGGCACTGGGTACCAGAGGCTTAAAAATCCAGAGGATTCTGGGGCATCTGGTTCTTCTCTAGTCCCTCCAAAACTAATTTAATGCTATTACAATTGAAATATATGAAGGAGTATATTCTGTCAAGTTTACTCTTTCTGTGAAGCATGTAAATGGCTGAAACACCTNACAAATAAACTGTCTTTTCAAGGTCTGCTCTGTATTGAAACATATGAACAGAGAGCATAGTTTAGTAAACAACATGCTGAATTGCTGTTTAAGATATAGATCCCACACATGAAATCCTGATACTACCTTCAAACAGANTCTGCATTTTTGTCAATATTTCATGTTATGGGGTAATCATACAAAATACATAAGGAAGCTCTTTGCCGAGGCTGGTAAGTGTAAGGACTCTACTTAACAAAAGTCTTCTGCATAAGTGCAATATGCTGTTTGTTTCCTATGGTTTGCAGCTAATTGCATAAAANAAGTAGCGACAGGAGAGAGCAGCCCTTTGAGAAATAAAACCAACCACTCCCAAGCTGTCAATTAAGCGAGCAATTTACAGAGGCAGTGGCATGGCAGGGACCATTGAAAGGTGTCTAACACCTTAATTCTTGTTCTGATTCACTCTTTGAGCCCTTGTCACCTGACTGCCCCTCTGTTCACTGCTCTGGGCAAACCTGCAGATCCCCTGCAATGACTCTTATGCCTTCTTATTTTATGACATTTGATGCCTCCCTTGACCCCTGCTCGGTAGCGAGTCCCTGGGAGAAGTTGTGCTCAGTATCTACCATCTTAGTGCAAGTAGGGAGATGTTACTGTGTCATATGTGAAAAGTGGCGTTAATTAATGTCATTAATCAATGACATCATGTTTCTAAGGGAAAATCTTTGCTGTGTAAAGAAAAGAATTTTTTTTTTTTGTGAACAGGAACTGCTATTCCTACTTCTACAGCTAAACTTACTCAGAAAAGAGGAGTTCCTTCTACATACATGCAGGGGAAGCCTTCTTTAAAAAGCCTTATATGAAAAAGAGTTTTTAATCAAGTGCAACTGGGTCAACAGAAAGTCTGTTTCTTGATGGTGATTAGTTTTTCATCACACAAAAGTNTGTATCATTTACAGCAAAACTGGAAGACACACGTGTTGACATTTGGCCAGAGGAATAAGAGCAGTCCATGCTTTCAGGGAGATATTGAGAATGAAAATAGTGGCTACACTTCATTCCCATAGTTTTTAAGTTTTATTGACTTTTTTTTTCTGCAAAAAAATTAATCTTTTTTTTAACAAAATGCGACAAAAAAAACTCTTAGTATTGTTATAATCAAGTCCTTTTCACAAAGAAAATAATAGAATGAGAGAATANATATTGTGTCAAATAAATATGATTTCCAGGTATAAATGCATTAAGAAAATTGGGTAAAAAGACAGGTACTTTAGAGGGATAAAAAGGCTACAGGGTCANATCACCCACCTGTTTAAAAGCAGAGAGAAAAATCAGGGTGAAACAAAATTATTTTAGCATACCTTAAAGGCAGAGTGCTTTGTCTGACTTNTGCCCTTAAAGTC
Source organism: Saxicola maurus maurus (assembly GCA_900205225.1). Taxonomy (NCBI): domain Eukaryota; kingdom Metazoa; phylum Chordata; class Aves; order Passeriformes; family Muscicapidae; genus Saxicola; species Saxicola maurus. Next base: position 2,466,628 of record OAMK01000703.1, on the reverse strand, counting down.
AGTTAATTGGCCAGCATTAGTAACACATCATTTATTCTGTGCAAGCCAAGCCCACAGGTACATATTATCTCTAGGCACAATAAACAATTTGTACTTCCACAGTATCTTCAATCAGAGCAGCTAATGTCTTTATTTCCAAGTGCCACTGTGAAGAAAGCTATTAAGTTTCTTCAATTGAAAGGTGGAGACATGAGATGACTTGGATAAAACTTCCTTTTTTTTTGCGTGGGTACCACCCTCCACTTGCACCCTTTGTCTGGGCTCCCTGAATCCCTGAGCAGTAGCCAGCTGCACCCTCCTACCCCTAGGGNAACCAGCAGCAGGGATTTTGATGTAGTGCTGATATAACCCAGTCCAAAAGCTTTCATCTCCATCATGCTTTTTAGCCAGGTGGGAAACTTTAGATTTGTTGGATGTGGGCTGACTGAGGATGCACAGAATACAGGGTATGGTATAGCACAGTACAGAACAGTCATCCTTACCAGGTAAGGAGATAAATGACAGTTACCAAGTGTCTCCTGGGTGACTATAATTATGTGGTTTGGTTTGGCTCTGGGTATGGAGAATGTTGCAGAATAGAGCACAAGGGCCAGTGAGCAATCATACACCAGTTCATCTGAATGCTAGGCAGCTTCAAATTTGCTCTTTGGGAGCTGAAACCTCTGAGAAAATATTTACTTTGCAAATAAAGTTCATTTACAGTGTCAGACAAGGTGATTCTTTAACATCACAGCAAACACTAGAAATTCCAGTATAATCACAGGACCTCATTAAACATGAAAAATAACCTTCGTGCACTGGCATGTTTTGAGGTTGTCAGCAGTAGCAAAGGAAATGCTGCATGTGTGATGGCCTCAGTTACTAGCTCTGAGGATGAAGAGATGCAAAATAGCAAAGAGCACCAGGCCTTGAGAAGGCTGGTGGAGAAAGCCATGAATCTGGGAAAGGTAACAGGATGCAGAAGTGAGAAATAATTTACTGAGAANCTGTAATTCAGGGAAGCCCTCCTGAATGGAAAAATCTGAAGTGCTTCAGAGCACCACTTTGTTTTGATGGTTTTACACTGATGTTTTCAGCACGAAAATTACTTCCATACTTCATGTTATTTATGTTTANTCAAGAGAAATATTAATATACGTATAAGTACACAACAAAAAAGAAAAATGTTTTTGGATTTCACAAAATCCATAAAGCACAGAAAAAAATTAAGACATCATGAGCAACTTCAATTTGAACAATACAAAGATACTAATCTTTCNATTTCACAAATTTAAAAAGCGTTGTTTAAGTAGCATTAATGACACAATGTCCTACCAGGATCGAGATACATCGCTCAACATCATGCTAGAAATACTCTAATATGATGGTCCATTTCTCAGATATTCACTGGTATTCTATAGCAATCTGGTCCCCAGACAAAAATCAATATCAATATAAATATCAAACTCAGATATACAGAAACACTGCAGCTTATGTCAGGATGAATAAGGAAAGACAATTTTGTCCAAAAATAGGTGGAAAAAGTCTTTCAAAATGTGTGTATAGGTTGCACCCATGAGTTAGTATTCAGAGCCTGTCTGAGCCTGCAAAACATGTCCATCCTCCCCCACAAAAATGTAAACCTATTCTTGTCCACAAAGCAAAGATCCAGCCTACAGGTTTGGAGAAATTACCAGAAAGATTACATTAAGTTAGCTGCAAATGTAACTCGTTTCTGACTAAAGGGCTTCTGTGCATTCCTTTGTACATATTTGTGTATAAGTCATTTATTGGCCTGTTCCTCTGCTCTCCAGCCATCTGTAAGAAAAATGCAGTAACAGAAATAGCCTACTGTGTATTGGTTTACATTTTCAAGCACTGTTTTGACAGGACAGTCAGCTAGAAAAGCAGAGATTCTCACTTATTTTTTTCTAGAACTCTGACATGCAGAGAAAAACAAAGGNTTTTAGTCTCTGACACACTAGTTTCCAAGTGCACAAGATAAAGTCTGTCATCATTAAAGGGTTTGTGTTGCATTAAATATTAATAGATAGAAACTATTTCCTGGTAAAAGGGAAACAAAGTTAGAGCTGCTATATATAGATTGCAACTATGGCTGTTTTCTTACATGAAAGCTTCCTGGTTAATGTATGTTGTATTTATAGCTAGGCATATTTCAAGCCATGCAACATCATATGACACTTCCCTCATCCTTCTTGAGTGGTCTCTCTCTTTCTTACTGCTTTGAACTTTGTTACTGAGCAGGGTATTCAGACACCAGAGCTGTCTGTGCTCCATACATTGATCTCTGTTGTATGCACAGCCATGAAAATCACTTTCAGCAGATTATCATTTAGCTACATATTTACTTTTCAGTCTATATTAAAAATGTTGCATTTAGAAAGAATAAATTAGAAGTATTTTTTCCCTAAAGCTATTAAAACTATATCCTAGAAGCCTGTTTTGCAGTTCATATTGCTTCTCATATTTTTAAAAAATTGATTACTAAATTCCTTTTTTTGTCTGTTTGTTCTGAAACTTCATTAAACATGATGAATATCTTTTTATGTCATAAAAACAAGCTTTCTAGTTTACCCAAGGTGATAAAAAGTGTACTGGAGAGTTCCTAGGCAGTAAAATTTTTAAAACTTGCAAATTTTTATTTTTTGTGGAACCCTAAGTTAGTGCAGATCTACCAAGAAGAAAGGGATTAGGATTTTTAGAACAAATCCAGCAAATAATCCTGTGCTTCACAGTTGTCTGGGATCTTTCTCAGTAATATCTTTCTATAGAGTCAACTCTGTAGAGCACAAGCTCTTTTAACATCTTTACAACCTCTGAAGAGCCCAACAGCAAAAGAAATGAAGACCACAAAGAAGAAACCATAAGGGTAAAATTTCTAATACAATTAATTTCAGCTGAGAAAGTGAGGGAAAGTTAAATGAAAATGTTTTGGGAATATGACTAGCTGTCTTTTTTAGAGTAAGTGGGTGTAACACCTTATGCTTGGAGGAATCTCCTGCAGAAATCACCTCCCAGGCTTTGAAGTAAACAGAAGTTTATTTGAACAGAAATGTTTAGAAAAATTCTGATAGTGTATACTGTATCTACTAAGGAGATACACTATTCTAGAATAATCAGAATGAACATCTCTACACTCACCAGTGATTGTTCAATGTGCTTTTGAGTCACCTAGGACTTGAATGGAATGTGCTGAAAGGCTGTACATTTTCTGGTTAAAAACCTCATTATATCAATANTGCTTGTTTTCCTTAAAACTGGAAATTAAAAACTGAAATTGCAGCAGACTGCCTGGGGTATTGAGTGAGATGCTGAGTGCTTGCCTTTTCCTTACAGCCAGTATTCTGAATGACACAGAGCATTTCCTAGGGAGGGTCAGCACTTGCTGTGTCTGCTGGACTTGCTGGGAGCAGACAGACCTCAAACCTGGTTTGGAGATATGCAGCACCTTGCTGATTCTTTTATACACACCAAATAAATAGAAAAAAGAACCCTCTGCATCAAAATTTTCTGATTTACTTTCTGTTTGAAGTGCATAGTAACTAAGCAATAATGGAGTATATTTCTTATATTTCTATGTTTGAGTGAGAGCCTGAGAATATACTAAGGATTTGGGTCTGGATTTAAATACAATGTATGTAATGACATTTATTCCACAGAAAAACAGCATTATTCACATCCTCCTCACCTTATTGCTGTTGAAGAGTAACAGCATGACATAGAGCAAGAAGTTTTTGCCTCAGTGGGTTTACAAGCAAAGTTAAGAAAGTAGTAAATCAAATTAAAAACAANGATTAGGAGTTCTGTCACTGTAGATTGCTCTCTCCCCTCCAGATATGAGTTAGNGACTTTATTTAAACAACTCATTCTTCTCCCTCTGAGAGTTTAGGGCTTTTTCCCTCTTGATTTACAGCAGAAAATATTTTCTAGCACTCATAATAATGCTTCTAGAGAGCCTGTTTCTGCAGTTTTATCACATCTCTGATTTCAACACTGCTGTTCTCAGAGGGGCACCTAGTGAAAGAGATAATGAAGGTCTAGCTTCTTGCTTACAGGGAGCTTTTTGTTTCAGGTTCAGTCAGCAGGGACTGAACTTCCTCATCACCTCCAAACTTCACAGCCTAAAACACACACAACTCTTGCCACTTCTCTAGTCAAGGTTTTGGAGAGCAGAGTTTAAACTCTAACAGGTGCTATTTGATGTNTGTGCTTGTGAAATGGCACTGCCTGCTGCCTGATGTTTTGACATGAGGAGTTTCTTCACATATGAATACANTTCCCTGTCACGCATCAACTTTGTCAGAGTCTTAGGGGGAAAAGAGGAGGAGGAGAAACATTTGCTAAAATATTTGTAATATATCCCCTGATCAGATGGCAACAGCTGCTTGCAATCAAAATGTGTCACTCTTTATTGGATATTCATGTTGTGAATACAGAAACGGATTCTGCTCATAATTAAGTAAGAAATTTTCTTCTGAAAATAAGAACACTGGAGAAACTGACCCCTTGCACATGAGTGACTGAGAGATGGTCACCATTCCTGTTTATATTGGATAGTGAATTTGCTCCTGCTAGCACCACGAACCTATTATTAGAGGGTGCACTTTTAGTCTCTGAGTACAAAGAAGCCTTGTTCTTGCACACCAGCCCTTACATTTCTTGATTTCCCCTCTTCCTTCTTGGCCAAGAATATTGATGAATTAACTATGGCCTTTTCCATGCAATTCCCTTGTCTACGTCTGGCAATAAAGCACAAAAGGAAACTGTTTCAGAAGAAATGCTGATCTTGGATAGGGCCCAAAGGCTGGGGCTCGTTCTTACTTTTCACATGTGCACCTCGGGTTTTTCTGAAAGTTCCCCTTGCACCACAAATGCAAAAGGCAGGAGCTACCTGTGGGTGACACTGTTTGCAGGAGCTTGCTAGGGAAATGGTTCTCTCTGCACATAAAAGTTCCTTGTTTAAAGGAGCACTTATAGCAGACTGGTAAGGATCCTTTACGATTGATGAGTGAAAATTAAATGTATTACAAAGACAAAACAGCTAGAGTCTGCTTCATAGCCAGCTTCATAATGGCAAGAGTGCTTCTCTGACCATCTAAACTTCTGAATGTGAGTCCTAAAGAAAGGTCTTAAGTAGTAGTCAACAGCAAGACAAGAAAAAAGACAAAAAAGAGGGGTTAAAGAAGACACAGGCACATGCATATTTTAGGTAAGGGTTGGAATCTGTTTTAGAAGTGTTCATATAATTGACAGAATCCAAAACAGAACTTGTGCTCTTTTGGTATTTGTAACATTGCAAAAACGTGTTCTATTTAAATACACAATTATTATGCTGTGTTTCTGTCTTATAGAGATATACCAACCATGAAGAATGAGCACAATGAGAAAGAGAACTTCTGNGCCTGCCGTTAGAGAAAACCAGTCTGATATATTTTGCCAAGATGCAAGAGAGAAAAGCAAATGAGTAAACTTTGANCTTTGTGTTGGAACTGACTACTCATAAGTACATGTAGTTCCTTAAGTGCTGAAAAAAATAAGTTTTCATCTAATTATGTAAGAAATTTCTTGAGTCGAATAAGCTCTTGGGGAGCAAAGACTAATTTTCAACTGAGCTTAACCTATTCATCAACACTAAGCTTCCATAATTAGTGAGCTCGGTCATGCAGAAAGTTTAAAGAAACACATCTCATTGTTATTATTTCAATTTCCAGGTCCAAAGGAGAAATACAAGACATGTTACCTTTGATGTTTCAGAAATATAACTGAAAATTGCTGTAGACACACAGCATGTACTTTGCAGTTTCACTGCACCNGTTAAAAACAGTCTGGGAAAACAGACTTCTGAACAAAGTCTAATATTCACCCCACTTTTATTTTTATGTTTTTTAACTCCACTGATAGATGGAGTCAGGCTAATGTAAAGTAAAGCAGACATCCTCTATTTGATACTACTTTGAAGATCTCCTTTTTTGTCACAAAAGAAGGCAAAAATCACATAGTTATGTCTCATACCTTATACAACCATAGTACCCAAGAGCACCTTTCCATGTTTTAGTTCTGACAAGGAAAGCCAAATTTACACTTACCACAGCCAATGCNCCAAATACCTCAGTGTTAAGTAGGAACTTATGGCCTGGCCTCAATNTTTTGCATCTGCAGGAGGACAACATGCCATTTGTAGGTTTATGTGCCCTACCATTTTCTGGTTCATTTGCTTAGGATTTCCAGACATGACTCACATGTGAAACACCAGCACAACAATTAGTGAAACACAAATACTGCACCTTCTGGAAAAGAAGAATTCTCATTTTACTGAAAATATATGGAAAGTTCTTACTATAATAAGCTCCTATTTCTATTATACACTAAAGCTGCTCTAAACCCACAAAGCTACCAATGTAACTACCAAATATTTATTAATTAAGTCCCCATTACATACACTTCAAAGAAGTGTCCAGATGACTATATGGATATATTTGACACACACATACATGTTTAAGAAAACTTTATGACCTGTTTCTTTCTAATGTCATATTGAGAAATCTAAAATAATTTCTGGAAGAAATTACTTCTGCAGTAAAGATGGGTTTTCACTCTCCAGTGGAAATTGCATTCCAATTTCATTTTCAAAGGGAAAAATGCTGATTTTGGACTCAAAGAATGGAGAAAGTTAAAATAGGTTAGAAAGCAGTACCTCAGTGAAGAACAGACAGTCCAGGAAAGAGAAAAGAGGAAAGGAGAAGGTCTGTTAAATATAAACCTTTTGATAAGGTTTCTTTGTACTCCTGTGCTTCCTGCTGTTCACAGACAGCAGCCACCTTCTCGGAACTAGGACTATCAGTTTATTGGATANATGGACAGTGAACACCATGGAGAGTTCCTCAGTTCCCAGATGGAGCACTAAGGTGCAGAAATAGCTGCATGAGAAGAACAGCTGTAATGGCTGCTTTATTATCTGGACTACTACCTCTATCTCCTCAGAAGACTATCTGAATTAAAATCTGGTACTGAAAGTAGAAGACAATGTTCTTTCAAAATTAAGCCATGGCACAGAGATTTCACCACTACTATAGATGATCTTTTAGGCCTCCCCAGATGATAAGACCTTTTATTTCCTCTCAAACTGTTCTGCTGATGGATTTTGCTTTAATGCACAATGTATCAAAATAACAATTGTGCAGTATTTGGCAGGTGCAAACCAATTTGTTCAGCTTGGAATGCTTGACTTTTTTTGATGGCTGTGACACTACATTTGTTTGACTAGTGCACTAAACATACAGTAAGAAAGATGCCAAAAGGCAAATTCATGATGAAAGAACAGACCTGAAAAGAAAATCATTGAAGAGAGTTGTTTTTATTGGTGCTCTTCACAGGTTGAGCAGTTTTAAAGTTTGTGTAACAACCACAGGCATGAAAGCTATCCAGCCTCTTAAAGAGTTGAATAGATGGTTTGTAATGTTCTGTGTATGTCTGTTCCTCTCTCCAAGATTTTTACAAAACTGCAACGAAAAAAATCTTAGCAATTTTAAAAGTACTTCATGTGTGTGCATGTGTAGGTATATATATATATATACATATATATATATATATGTGTGTATATATATATACACTTAAACCGGTTGTTTCTCGGACTAAATTTTGCAATTTTATAAGGTGATCTTCTTGCCTTTATAGGAAATCATGCAGTTATTTACATTTTCAGAGAACTTCCTTACTTCTCAATTCATGTGCTGCTTAAAAACAGAATTTGTGAGAATANTGTATATGTCAAGAAACATTACAGTACTGTAGAAAAAAAATTGAGGATTCTTGTACGTCAAATGTAAAAAGGTACCAACCTAAACCAGCCACAATGCCAATTTACACATATGAGTCTTCTTGTTTTCAGCTGAAGGTTTGTAATTCTATTTTTTTGAGCCATTTTCCATAAATTTTCCTAATACTCTTCTAAGCTTCTGGAGACATTAATCTGAATATTATTTTGGTATTGTAATTGCTATTTTTCCTAGTAGATTTTTATGTCCAGCATCTTCGATTAAGATTGAAATCCACTTNTGATATTCCACATGGAAAAATTCTTACCTTACAAACTCTGATGGATCTCTCTTTCTTGTACATGCAAAGAGACAAAGACTTCTTGTAATGATTGCTTAAATGCATTCATTGGCATAGCAGCAGGTCCTGACAACAGATGTGGCAGCAGCTGGAGAAATCTTTTTTCATTTGAAATTGATGCTTGAGTCTATATTCAGCCAAGTGTATCTCTGGCATTGCAAACATGTAAATTCTTGAGAATGCCTTTGACTGCACTGAAGATGTATTTGTGTTTCTCTATGATGATTACTTTAACTAAAAATTGATAAACATTACAGCCTATGCCTGTATCACAAAGCACACAATGTTAAGAACTTTATAAAAATTAAGTGACATGTTTANATGTCCACATGATGAAATGTCTTTACTTAAGGGTCACACCCTCACAGTGAATTGGCTAAATAAAACTTCCTTTAGTAAAAGTGTAATTATTTATCTTTCCAATGACTTGGAGTAGTTCTCAGGAAAGTTGTGGGCACAGAAATGCACATAAATCTCTGAAAATGCAAAGGCCTTGCTCTTGTTTGCATTGTTGCAGGGTGGCCAGGATGTGGACTTTTTTCTCAGGATTTCTCTGAAGCATGCCTAAATTTTATCAAGGTTGAAATACCTTCAGGGTATGTATCAAAGAATGAGGGGTCCAGGATCTAGGAAAGGGAGAGTAGNTATATATGACACACTTTTAATTTCTCCTCTTTTCTTTGATAACAGAGTACCCTCTTATAAATTTTCACTGCCTTGAAGTTTAATCAAAGTTCAAACTAAGTAAAAAGTATTCATAAAAGCCTCACTTAAATCTGTATAAAATTTACACTTAGCTGTTTCTGTTGATGTCATCCCTATTCCAGCCTTCTTTCAAACATTCCCTCAAACTCCTTCTTATGTTCAGCAGACAAAATTCTAGTTTCAGCTTTTTGTTGTACACCACTAAGTTAAGCTGTAGTCTTTAAAGATCAACACATTCTGATGAAACATGTTCCCATGTTATGGTTTTCAATGTCTAGTCTATATCAGGGCACAGATTAGGAATGCCTGCTGCTGGGATGCTACCAGGAGTCAACCAAAAGTCTGTCTGTTTTTTAAATTTCTCTGTTGCTTCACTTCTGCAACACTTATAAAAGGAAGAACCCCACAAGGACAGGATGAGAGTACACAGCTGCACTGAACAGTTATAAGCTGTGCCCAGGGAGGTTTGGGTTGGGCATTAGGAGGAAATTCTTCACAGAAAGTGTGATTAAATATTAGAATGAGCTCCCCAGGATGGCAGTGGAGTCACAACCCCTGCAGATGTTTAAGTGAAGACTTGATGTGACACTCAGTGCCATGGTCTGCTTGGCAGGGTGGAGTTGGGCTATGGGTTAGACTCAATGAACTCAGAGGTCTTTTCTGACCTAATTGATTCCATTATTCTGTGATTCTATGAACTGCAGTCTGATGTTCTTATTGCTATCTATACAGAGGAAATTCTGACCAGCCTGTGGTTTCTTGCAAAAACTCCCCTGATTTGCAAACTTCTATGATCAAGCCTAGGTCCTTCTAAGTGCTATTTAAGTACAATTTTTCATCAGACAGACACTATATATGGGATCTAGAGCTAACTCTGTAGAAGAAAATGAGAGGTTTTTTTGACTATATGGACCCAAAAATCAGTGAGCTTTTGGTGGCATACNGCTTAACCACAGCTTAAGCCAGTAGGACTTGGATGGCTGAAGATCTGTCTATAAGAAACTCATATTGTTTCCCTTCCACCCCTACTCTCCTTAGTTTACCTACCCAGCAGGGAGTCACATGCCTGGAATCAATTATATTACCCCATAGTCAGAAAGACTCTCCCAATAACTATTAAATATAAATGTGTAAATTCAGATAGCAGCTGTTCTGTTTGCCAAGGTGGAGAAATTCAGTCTGTATGAGGTTAACATAACTATGAAGCCTTGTATACAAGTAAATAGATTATTTTTCTACATAATGTATANGAACTCATTTCATCCAGAAGAGATGAGACCATGTCTTGTGTTTTCTTTTTCCAATTCATTTTAATATCTAAGAGTGAAGAGAGACATGAATGAGCTAAAGTTTAAGCATAGACATGCTTANGTCAATGGGGATTTGAAACAAGCAGAATTTCTCTCTCTGCAATATATAACTACCATTATATATTAGGCAATGTTAGTGAAATGCATGTGTGATAATCCAGTCATACAGCTACNAAACTAATGATTTCTGATATTAAACAGCTACTTTTAGTTTTATTTCCTGAGACCCAAGGGCATATGACATATGCTTAAGCAGCATCATGGATGACCTGGAATTTGAAAGACAACTTTCCACTTTGTTATGAATGTTTCTTGTGCTTGTGATAACCATAAAGCTGANAAAATGCTAAAATTTTAACAATTTTTTTTTCACTCTCAGCTACTCTTCTGCCTTAAGAATTCTGAAAGATTTACTAAGCATGCATGTGCCCGATTTTTGGAAAATTCTGGACTAATTTCTAATGAACTTGAAACTCAGTGCACTGTAGGTACAGAATTGTTGGGGATTTTTTTCTTACAGCTTTCAATCCATTCTGGACAAAATACAAGGTCAGACTGATTTTTGGATTGCTGCTTTGATCTTCTGTAAATGCAGGTCCTTCAACACTCTCATGAAGCATACAGTAATTCCTGTTTTTGACTNTTTCCTTACAGATCAAGAAACTGAGCCACATACATGCTGCAGCTCATTTACAGATCACAATCATGGTCTCCCCATTAAAAATGCAGGAGTTTTAAGTGAATTTTAACTTTTAACTATTTGATCATACTTCTTTTCGTTTGACCTCTCCTCTGGAATTCATTNTTTAAATTGGGCAAAGTTCATACAAGGTGCATGACAACAGAGACTTCATAAGAAGTTTGTATTTCTTAAAGAAAGTTTGTTTTCAGGAGTAAGAACTACCTGTTACATAACTCACTATTATCTAAAATAAAAGAGAAAGTCTCTGTTGACAAAAAATTATAGTATTTAAATCCTGTGAGCTATTATAATAGGAAACTGACACTAAAATTTTGTTTTATTGGAAAAGCCACAGGCCATATAATTAGACTGAGAGTTGCAATAAGTGTAGTAGTCACTGTAGTGTTACAGTGAATGGGCAGTAGTGGTAATCAACAGAGTCAATAAGATACTGCAATGTGGAGATTTATTATCACCCTGTCCAAAGAGCAGATTTTTCCCCCTCAAATCCATATTTTCAATTCCATTAAGTAAATTCAGGTAAAGAAAGTATGAAAATCTATTAAAAGAAATACATAAAATATGGTAGATAAGAAAACTCAGCTAACCCAGCCTGTGAAGATCAGCAAGACCCCCATTTCACCTCCTGAAATTTATTTGTTACATAACAACATGTATTTGCATTCTTAGAGAGTGATTCTCATATGTTCTCACATTATGCTTCAGTGACTAAGCAGCAAAATATTTTGTATATTAAAAAAAAGGCCTCCACAGCTCAAGGACTACATAAATTCTCCAAGTAGAGAGACAGCAACTAGCTCTGCAACATTTTTCTCATAGCTATTTCTGTAATCATTTAAAATACTAGAATTGCTTTAAGGAAAAGTAAATAAAAGGATCATCTGCAGGCATGTTTGTGGTATGATGTTAACCACTTACGGAGCAAGCACAACAAGTTCACACACATAATGCAAATACCCTGGTTCCCGTCTCACTGATGTAACTTTTTGGCTTCCCTGGAGGTGTGGCTGTCTGGGATGAGACTCAGCACACTCCCGGGATATCTGCGAAGAGGCGCCGGGAGGAGAGCGCGGATCTGGGCTCAGTGGGGCTGTGACCCCTGATGCAGGGTGTGCTGCCAAGACAGAGCCACCAAGGGAGGCACAGGGGCTGTGCTGAGGCTGGACACCAGCAGCCAGCCTGGCTGGGCCCTGCAGCACAGCACTGCCAGGAGCAGACTTTTTCCAGAAACTGCTTAAGGCACAGGAGTCGGAAGCTACTGCTTTGGTGATTTAGGGTTCCCTGGTGAGTACCTCCCACTCATGGTTAACTCCTCCTAGCAGCTGCAGCTTCTGAGACAGAGAGCAATGTACAGCTTCATTGGCGTAGACTAGTGCTGAGACCAAACCTCTCACCCCTTTCTTTCCTGGAAGGAATTTCTCCTGGTAAGCCAACACTCATTGTTGACAAAATTAGTCAGAGCTGCTCCACAAGGCTTAAAGAGCAGTATATAAAGTTATTTGGGATCTGGAGAATACATACTTTTGGCACTTTCTCATTTTGATGAAATCCAACTATTTGGGTTTCTAAAATGTATACAAATAGTAATTTCCTCTTTTAAAATTACCTAACTCTTAAAAATGTTTTACCATTTCTAAATGGATGGTCTGATCTATGTGGTCATTAGTGGAGGTACAGACCCGTACTTCATTAAATGGAACTGCCTTGGGAAGGAGAAACTATGGAGATAGGCCTGTGCTACAGTGTTTTGAGCAATTTCTGGTGTTTAAGGTGTTCAAAAGAACCCTTAAGGAGTTTGAATGAAGACNGGCAGATTGCAGGAGACGTGCTCAATAGAGGCTGCATGAGGTAAAACAATGCACACGTAGTTAATTGCAGGCGTAGCACTGTTGAGTACAACTAATACACAAACACATAAACTTTACAAGCACCAAACCCCTCCATGTCATTACCCAAAGCATGGCAGTTGAAGAGCAAACACACTATTTATATCTTTTATAGGCATGGGATATTTCAATGACGTATANACCAAATTAAATATTAACACTCACTGACACCAGCACAATGGGGGCCTCTTGGAGCCACACAATCTCCAAAGCAACCTGTTTAAACCACAACCCTTCAGCCTGGAGGGTTGGGGACAACTTGGGGTACTACTCATGTATTCATGGGTAAGTACTGAGCAATATGTGAATTTTCAGTTTAAAAAGCTTAAAAAAAATGTTTAAAAGAGCAGTGAAGGGGGCAACAGAGGAAGTGAGTGGAAAGAGGGAAAGAATTGGGTTGGATAAGTGCAAAGTNGAGGAGATGACAAAGTGGAGAAACTGGAACCTTTTAACAATGAAAACATAATGTCTCAGGCCTTTTGTTTTGTACCTTTTCTCTTCTTTTTGCTGCTATTTCCTTCCACTGCGTGTTCACTCAAATATCTGTACTGAGTGTTTAATTCCACTCATGCAGATGAGCTGATGTGATACTTTTTGGTCTTCTCTTTTGTCCCCATCAGCTCTGTTTTAAGCAACATTTCCTCTCAAAATTATTGACAGGAAGATCAATTTCTACGAGAATACAAACACTTTATAATTGATTACCTTNTTCTAAAGGATTAGAACAGTTCTACAGAAGGTGATCTTCATTTAGACACTGAATAAAAGTTTCAAAAAGGTAGTCTGTTTAAGTGGCAACAGCCGTGTGGCCTTGGGAGTTCTACTGTGAGCAAAAAATGGGCGTAGGAGAAAGAAAGAAAGGCATTTTCAATCAATCTAAGTTTTCTCTTTGCTGGATTTAGGGATTTAACGACTTTTATCATTTCCCCAGAGTTCCAGAGGGACCATGTGGAGCTGTGTGATCCCTCAGCTCCTGCTGCCTGCCCCTCGGTACCTCCCTTGGGAAGAAAACAGCACAGCACACAGTCACCCACGTTTAGGAGCAGATTCTGACACCTGCTGTGGCAAAGATGCTCTCAGGTCGCTGCTGTGCAAGCAACTGTGTGAAATAGCATTTACAATCAGAACAGGGATGGAAGAAGAGGAAGGAGAAACCCAGGATTAAACTAAAACTGTCNCTAGCTACTCCCTGAACCTCTAAGACTGCATTCATTTCCCCCCCAGTGTTGAGGAGACATATGAAATATTGATGGTAATAGCAATTATTAGATGGGTCAAGCAACAGATGGAATTGCCTTGCATTTTCTTCAACACTCTACTTTTTTTTTTTAAGTACANTTTTAATTACAAATGAGCAGTCAAAAGCAATAACAGTTCCTAAAAACAAAAAATCTCTTTGCATACGCTTATATTACCAAAAGATATCAAGTGGCAGGTAGTAGTTCTAGTTATGTCTTCAGCACACCATGCTTGTCAAATTATGATTAATTTTTTTTAACCTTTTTATCAGTTCATCAAGAAAACAGGTTGATCAGGGGTGTTTTGACATCATCTCAGTAACTGCTCTAAAATACTTTAGGTGACTGAAGAAGTAATTANAAATATGGTGCCAATAACTTTAGAACTCATGAAAAAATTTATAGGTCATTATTGCTTCTGTAATGCCATTCACATAGTGATAAAAGAAATTAATGTTAATTGCCGGGCTATTATTACCATCCTTAATTGTGATAATTGCAGGCTATCCAAACAAAGTTGAAAAATAGAAATCACATTATTTTATTCCTCCAGCAAGGTGGCAGTACTGTTCCTATATAATTTGTTCTAGGGTTGTTCTATTTTTGTTAATGACTTGNATTTTCTGCCTTGTAGCTGATACACAGAGGTTAAAAGGTTTACTTTGGAGCATCAGCTGCTCGCTTTCAGCACGCTTACGTACGCATACAGTCTCTTGAAAACATCCTANTTTTGTGACATAGTTTTCATTTCCTCCTTTAGGGCCAAACTGGCAAAGCAGGAGGTTGTGCAAAGCAGAAATCAGCTTTACTGACTACAAAACCATGTAGCTCAAGAACTCCAGGCTCCTAATATCACCCAGACTACAGCTGGGAGGAAAATTTAAGAACTGTGACTCTAGGGAAATACTGGGAAATAGACCAAAATTAATTCATTTTCATTATGACTAATTCCAGAAAATGTCTCCTGGAAAGTGTTTAAGCACATGCCCCTTTGATTTCAATTGGAGTTTTGGGAACATTACAACAACTGAATTGGCAAATTTTCATCTCACGAGGGTATTTTAATATTTTGAAAGTATACATGTTGGAAATGTCTAGAAAACACAAGGTTAGATCCTGTTTCTGTTTATGCATGTAATGGGTTCTCACTGTTTTTTAATAATTTCATAGAAACTGAGAAGAAAATAAGGTTCTTAAAATACCATGTATTTCCTCTGCAAACATAAAGGATGATTCTAAACTCTACTGAAGTGAAACCATACTTACTGAAATCCTCAGTTGTTACAGAACCGTGGAATATTTCCCTGGAAAAGAACTGGTTTTATTCCTCCAAAAGACATTGGAATTTTCCTAGAATAAATGTGAACAAGATGTGATCGTCAGCAATTCTTTTCTGTAAAATCAGTAACAAATGCCATTTATGTTTCACAGTTCTAAAGCAGGCATTTCAGCTATTGTCTTCTACACTTTTTAGCCTCTTTCCTAAACTTTGAATAAAATATCTTTTCTTATCAGCATCTTCACTGTTGTCTTGGTAGGTTTCTTCACCTAAAGCTGCTGAAAGTCAGAACTCCTTTTTGCTTTTACTAACTCGAGCCAAATGTTTGTTTTTTTCCTTGCAGTGGACTTAAAATTGCATCCTAAATGATTCTGTGGCCTTAAGTGGACAAAATTTTCTTCAGAAAGTTGTCATTGCATTGTGAAGGGAGCTACAGCACTGATTGTTTTTGTATCACACCATAGTGTAAATGGCCTAGTAAAAGAAAAATAAAAAAATTCCTCTAGTCACTCACTGGTACTGTTAACCACTGTTTTGTTTTACAGGACCTTAGTTTTTGCACTATAAATCTCAGTAATGATTAAAATGAGATACATTTTAATCATGTATATCTGTTTTAGTGCTAAAATGTAATGACCTTTGAATCTGTGATTACAGGTCTTAAAAAAATCTGAAACCTAAAATCGTGATACTACAAACATGCTGAATTTTGCCTCTCATATTAACACTGTGAACATAGTAAAGTCGAACTTTTCCCTGCATTCCATTTTAGAAAATATTAAACAAAGATCAAAATGTCTGAAAAATATAATTAAAATGCATGAGTCTCAAAAACAACATCATCAGCAACAACAGCCTAGAGCTATAATTGATCCCTGAGAAATTTTGAGGATGTGTGTTCAGGAGAAGCAGAAAAGTTAAGAGCTTAGCTAACATGCAGTGTAAATTGACCAGATCAAAAATGTCATTATTACAGACTAGTAGGATNATGTCAGATATCTGAGCTATATACCTTGTGCAAAATATTTCATCATCTCTTTTCTAGTGATTTTAAAATAGATGTTTAAAATACTTTATTATTATTATTAAAAAAAAAAAATAGCAAGCTTCCTTGCTTATATTCCCTCTCTCAGCTAATACCACTGCAGATTAACACAAATTGCACTTAAACAAATGATTCTCACTCTAAGCTGCCACTTGTTGAATATGTGAATTGGTGCATGTGTCTGCATGCAATTAATTCATAAGCAGGCCAGAAATACCCTCACAGATCTCTGTTAAGCTGTAAGTGGAAAGCAGCATCAGACACCTTCATAGCAGAGTGTATTTCAGCCATGAGTAACTGCACTTAGTCCAGAACCTCTTAAACACACCAGCNTCACATCCATTACTGAGTGTGCCAGAATGCAGGCTCCAGAGCAAAGATGTGCTGGTAACACTTCTGCAGCACACTGATGGCTGATCACTTGGACTGGAAGTAAGTTTCTCCAAGTGTTTGTGCTCTAGTAAACCACGCAGTTACTTTTCATCACTGAGCTGACAGTTTAGTTAAGGTGGAATTTTAAACGAGCTAAATAGTCACTTGGCTGCTAATTTAACTTTAACTTCAGTTCAAAGGTTTACTTCAAAAGATGGCAAGGTTGGCATAAAATACAAGTACTGTTGAAGTTGGCTGCAAACACCCCTCATCTTCAGTATGATGAGGAGTGAATGTTACATCTTGATTAAAAAATAGCACTTTTCCCCTTGAACCCTATGATCTCTGTGGGCCTGACCCAGGAAGGTAGTGNTAATTATTCTGAATCTTAACCAACTAGCATCAGTCATCCTGGCTGAATCACTGCCATAACTTGCATGGGGAAGAAAGCTCCAGTTCAGCTTGATTTCTTTCTTTCTTTCTTTCTTTCTTTTTTTTTTACTGGTATTACTCTTTTGCTAACTGACTGAAAGGGAAACTATAAAAAATATAAGATTTGAAAATCTGGTTAAAAAACTAAAATGGTTTTATGTTTCATTTCCTGGAAAAGTCTAAAAAAATACAGTTAGTGTTTTATGATTTCATTATCTGGCTAACAGTCCATTTTATTGCACAGCAAATGGTCAGGGTTTACCTTCCCATACATTCACAGGCTCTTTTTTTATGACTTATANCTGATTTATAATCATGCCTACAACTTCAATGAAGTTAGATTATTTCTCTAGATTTTATCAGTTTTCAAAACTCCACACTCACGTATAAACAGTTTTGCATTTCAATGGAGTTTGGTTTTGGTTGGGGTCTTCTTTGTTTTGTTTTTGAAGAGGGCAGAGCCTGAGATTAATAGGATTAAAAGCTGTCAATGACATGTATAATTATATCCTCCGTTATAGTGGCAATGTTTGCAGAACTGGCACAGGATATTTTGAAAAGTGTGCCTTTTGCTCATGAAAATGGTAAAAGTTTATCTGGGCATAGGAGCCATGATTCCTGTGAGAGGAAGCAGGGCCAGTTCTGAATGGCATTACTCATTCAGAAACCGAATAGGCTTTGGGGACTATTTGCATGAGAAAGGGCTGCTTCTTACATGGGGAAGGATTGTAGAAAGAAGGCTACACTGATTCAATTCCTGACACGTCTGACATGTTGATTAAGGCCTTCTTATGAATAAAGAACTTGGTTTCAGCCTGCTATTAGCACGTTAGGAGTTATGAGTTGCTCTGCAATTCTACAAGCAATGTGTTGGGAAAAGGATGATATATGTCCTTTGCTCAGTGTCTTCCCTTTTGCAGGAGTGTGAGGAATATGTAAAAAAAGTCTGCAAGACCAACTTTTAATAGAGTCCTCCACTTAAGGCAGCATGTAAAGGTGCTGCAAAACCCCTGTTTTCAGGGTTGCCTCCCTTTGAAATGGCATCAGAACAGCTTTGCCTTGTCCACCACGTGGTGCAGGAGACTGGGCAATGCTGTGCCAGGTACAGCTCTCCTTTCAGTGTTCTGAAAAAATGCTCCAACAGCTGGGGCATGGACATGAGGAACACGAAAGCAAGCTAGGAATGGTCAAGTCCAAGCAAGGACTTCTCTGTCCAAACTAAGGTGGGTTTAACATTTTGTTGGAGAGGAGCCCTAGAGATGAAAGTGCAAACAGAACGGGGCTCACTGAAGACAGGGAGACAGAGGTAATTTTGACAAATGGTTTGACTTGCTCTGTCCCAACCATCTCTAACATTAAAAGGAGTGTAATTGGAAGGCTACTATAATTGAGCCTGGTCCCTCAGAGCTCTTCCTTTGTGCAACAAGCAATGTGGCAGCACAGGAAAGGAAACTGGAAAAGTTACTGGTATCCATTCTTGTTCATCTTCTTTCCTCAGGTTATGGGTTGTCTGTTGTGCAGATGACAACTTCATCCTCCTGAGCAGGCACACAGCAAAACACAGACTGCTAATTCTGGGGGATAATGTTAAATAAACTTATTGTACAGCTAGAAAATACACCTTGGCTGTTTCCCCAGAATGTTTCATCCTAATGAGAAACGGGAGCCCTAAGTTTTCAGCAAGGCACTTAGGGAAGAGGAAACAAGGAAACAAAGGCTGTATGCTAAAATTCTTCTGCCTTGAAAAGTCCAAGGAAAAGCAGGATATTGTAATGCCCAAAAGGTCTGATACAACTAATCTGGTGATTTGGGCAGTGGCCAGAGTGCACTTCCTCATTGTCAGANCATAAAACACACAAAAGTCCTTGACTTAAGGTAAGCCCTGCTCAGCAACAACCTAAACATCAATATGTTACCAACATTATTCTCATACTGAATCCAAAACAGAGCACTGTACCAGCTACTAGGGAGAAAACAAATTCTATCCCAGCTAAACCCAGGCAGGTAACAAATGAGGGGATAATCTAAGGGATGATCCAGATCACAGCAAGAAGCCAGCAGAGTAACCAGAGCCATGCCCTATCATTANCATCCTTAGCCACTGTTTCTTTCAATCCTTCCCAATGTCCAGAGAGAAATGTCTCTGGTACACACAGTATCAAATAAAAATTTAAAATTTATTCCCATGCAATAGGATGAAAAGCAATGTGCAAGGAAACAAGCTGTAGTGGACCAAAGGGATTAAATAGTGATGATGCAATGTCTCACTGTAGGAGTGTGTTATCTCTATTCCAACAACAAAATTAAGNAAACTTGTAGATAGAAAAACAAGGAAATTTGCAGCCCTACAAAAATACATAAAAATATGAAAAGAAATAACAAGATTTTACCATGAATATAAAAGTACAGTTTTGGAGCCAGGAAAGACACTGCAAGATGTCATCATAGACTCTGCTAAACTGGAGCTGGAGCTCTGCTTTACTGAAGTGGGAATGTGAGCCCACCCTCTTTGACCAGTGACCTTCATCTGGCTGTGGCCACCCAAATGCACATGTTGATTTGGACTGAGCAGAATTTAAAAGGAATGTTCACTCAGGAATACTTGAATGTTTTCCATTAGGAGGAGAGCATTGTCAAGATGCTTCATATGTTGGAATATTCCTGTTCCAAAAAAAAAAAAAAAAAAAAAAAAAAAAAAAAATAGAAATCCAAGCTTGTTCCTGGAAACCTTCCAGATGGAGCAAGAGTGCTGTTTTCAGACAGCTCTGCAATGTGCATGCATATCCTTTGGCCTGAGAAATCCCTTTTCTTGTGCTGTTTTCCTGCCCCATATGAAGGGGTGGAGGCAGGAGAGTCCTGGCCATGCTGCTGATTTGAGCATCAACCCACTGTCCTCTAAAGCAGCCTGTGGTATGAGTGGTTCATGAATCTGTGCTAAGACTGTGCCAGAGACAGAGTTTTCTCTTTAGATTAGGAATGTTCAGACCCCAAGTCATTCTCAGAACACAAAATTGTTGATCAGACTGACTGATTTTATGACCCCTTAGAATACAGAGAATGACTTTGATGCACCTTGTCACTCTGAGCCTATATATATCTGTGTGAGGTAGAAAAAACCCATAATACTTCAGCACAAGCTCTGAAAATACTCACAGCTTTGATAATTGTGAAACGTGTAGTCAAGGAATGAATACAGCTCTGAGGATGTGATTTTGATCTGCTGCTCACCACTGCAAATTCACATCATTTATGGAGTTACCTAGGAGTATAACAATCTAAAGGGAAGTATGTTGAACACAAATAATTGTAGATAACAGCTCAGTTTTTAAATTGCAAAGTTACAGATAACTTTTTTGATGCCTTCTGTCATTCTTCCTAATTTCTTTTCCTCATTTACTAAGCAATGAATGTGGCCCTCAAAAGTGTGATACTGACAATTAACTGCTCTTTGCTGAATCTTTATGATCATCATTAGCTGTCATGAGGCTTTTAATCAAGTNCCAATATGGCAGTAGTGACAATTTAGCAAGTATGAGTCTTTTCTACATTTGAGCCAGTCATTATTTATGCAGATGTACATACAATTTTACCTCAGTCTTGAAACTGTTTTTTATATGAATTTCTAAAGCAATCAGCTGCAGTCTGTTCATGTGAAGCCAAGGGGACAAAGAACAAGGGATTACAGCAATACTAATAGCAAACACCAATACTTCTGAAAGACTGGCATTTCTGATGGAGATTTAATTTTGACATTCCATTGATGTGTTTTTCTTTTAAGGTGCTCTACAGCTAAGTACAGCTCATATGAACATCTGTTCACCACTATAAAAGTTCATAGTGACCTGTGAATTTGAAATTTAAATCAGGTAACATGTCAGGCTATAACTTCTAGATTAAAAAGCGACAGCTCAGCATTGTAAATGAACTAATGTTGGCAGAATGGTTGGAGCATAACTACCTTATTATTTTTTTACCTTAAAACAAAAAGCATATGGGATTGATGTCAGCCAATGCCATTTTTTCAGGGTACAATTATATACATCTGTTATTGCAATAAACTGTTCTTAGCAAGATGCATCTGCTGGCAGAAAATTTCCCAAAATTAATATTAGCATATAAACCTGCTTTTATATTGATACTAGTTTTTTCTATTCCAAATGTCCCTCATATTTTTCAGCTGCCTCCTGCTATTTTGCTCCATTCTGCTTATGGCTTCTCTAATGGAGAGCCATAAGGAACCAAATCCTGCTCACTCACACAACTAGCCCCATCTGTCTTACTATGTAGACTCAGGCTATGTGTTCACTGTCAAAAGATCTTTTTTTTACAGTGAGATAACTGGATGTATTAGAGAGATTTCTATCAAATCCTAATGGCAATGAATTTTTTTNCCATGATGTAGGTAGGTGAGGTCAGGCTTTAATATTAACCTCACCTGGTAACTCAGCAGTAGCAAAAAAAATTACTCAGAACCTCATCTCTGTTATGACCTTAAACTGAGACTAAACTAATGTACATTAGTTATTTGGCTATAAGACTTGTTTAAAAAAAAAAAAATGGAAAATATTAATTATTTGCTAAAAGTCATTGTAAATTCATTGGTGTCATAGAGTTTGTAGTCATGTAGCACCCAAGTAATGAGATTTAATAAATTGAAAGTACCTTCCATCTACTGCTTCCAACTGTTATTTAAACTGTGTTCTGAGTTCATATTGGCATGGAAGTAATGTACAAGAAGAGAAGTCNAGTTTAATGTTGGCCATTGTTGCAGAATATATTGTAGGGCATACCAATGGAGAAAATAGCAAAGCATGTTATGAATTTGCATATATGTTTTTCTGTATCCCATTTTTAGCATCTTTCTCATGCATTTANATCTCAGGAAATTGAGATGCAGGAAGTCTCTGTCACATGAAAGTTACAGTAATATTCTCCCAGTTTTGATTACTTTACATATATGTGAAAATGTTTAGTCTGATTTTACATGGACTGAGCCATGGGAATATTTTCTCCCGAAACTAAATGACATGAATTGAGAAAACTTATTATATCATCATTTTTAATGCTAGTCCTAAAAAATTTCTTGCTGTTACTTATCCACTGGTCTAGCTCAGACTTGTCAAGTTTTCCAAAGACAAGTTTTTCATCTTCAGATGCATTATTGTTAAACTATACATATGTGAAGAGGCAGCTAAACAATTTATAAAATCATTCTCAAATAACTTCAGGCAACTTGATTAGCATGACGTTTTATATCCAACTCTCTAACTTTTTAAAACTACCACAAATATTTTGAAAATATATTCGATATTTTACAGTGACAGAGTCGAAAATTCTATGTGATTTTTTATGGTCTTTTGTAAATATGTGAGAAAATATGAAAAAATGTGGTTGGTTGCTTTGTTTTGTTTTTTTCTTTGTTAGTGTTTTTTTTTTTTTTTTCAGGACAGTCATACAATGAAAACAGTACTTACATTGAGAGCTAGTTACTCTCTGATCACTGTGTTCTCTGGGACGGGAAATTACATGACCCACAAATTATGCATTTATCCCTCTTCCTCACTCTGTGCTTCTCAACCATAACTTGTCCAAATCAAGCTTCCAACTTCACTTTCAGATTTTCTCTGTTCCCTTTTCAAGCTCTTTCTTATACCCCTCTTTCATTTTCATACTTGATCAAGATGACTTCTGTCACATACTCAAAAAGGAGGAACGAAAAAAATGCATAGTCCTTCTGGCTTTCAAACTTTTCCTAAACATAGCACCCAGAGCTCAGATGAGGAAAAGCAAATTACTGCTCCAGCAGAGAAGTCTAATGAACATGACTGCAAAAGCAGTGAATGGGGACAAAGAAGTGTTATTCAATACTCATATGTCCCACGAACACTCTAAGAATCCAGTATAAAGAATAACAGGGCCAAAATTAAAAGANTATTGTGCCATAAATTTTGCAGATGAATCACCTAAAATGATTAGCAATATTGATGGAGTACAAGATAACTGGACACAATACTTGTATTTCTGCTCGGTAGGGAAGTTATATTCAGACTAATCACACACAGCACACTGCATGTTAAGCTGAAAGATCCAGAATTATTGATGTAGCTGGAATAATACAGAAGCAACTGTCATGATGAATGATACAGTANTAACACCAATGTTGCATAGCTGAAAACCAGAAGTGAATTCCAAAACTGGATGGTATTATTTCATCATCACCAACTACATAAAGCTTGGCTTCTTGTGATCAGCTGCCATCTTCTTTAAAGGGATGACATTTGAACTAAAGTACTTTCAAGACTGGTGCTGTGGAAAAGAGGTGTGCTTGACTAACAGAACACTCTATGAAAAACTGGTGAGGTTTACAAAAGTTGAAAAATGTTCTTTTTTTTTTAAATGCTAAAAAGAGAAAAAAAATCAAAGGAATCCTGGAAAGTCAAGGCATGGANAATGGGCAGGCTGCCTCTGGAAAGCATGAAGACACAAATTCAGCATGGCAAGTAGGTAGATATCCAAGGACTGGGACTATTGACCAGGGCTATATTATCCATACACCGTATACTACTTGTTATTATGATAGATATTTATAAAGGCTAAATGGCTGCAAAGACTTTAATTCCCTTGAATTTGCGTACAGGAGGGTATTAAGTTTGCACAATATGTTCTGGTAGAACAGGGTTTCACTGTATCTGACTTCTCAAATCACCGTTATTCAAGCATTGTGAAATTAGTCTTGGATGACTGAAACTGCCTTTCAAGAATTCTAAATTTTCAAACAAAATGAGAAATACNCCACAACAACTCATAATTATTTTTCCTAGCACTCATTCTGCTAATAACATTTCCTTCTCCCTGAACAGAGATTAAACTTTTATCCCTACAGAGAAACTTGCACCA
The DNA here is from genome assembly GCA_900205225.1 of Saxicola maurus maurus. Taxonomy (NCBI): domain Eukaryota; kingdom Metazoa; phylum Chordata; class Aves; order Passeriformes; family Muscicapidae; genus Saxicola; species Saxicola maurus. The sequence continues at coordinate 2,442,646 of OAMK01000703.1, read as the reverse complement.
AAGTTCCCTGTATATCAGAAATATGTAAACAAGAATATTCAGCCCTTTTTCTATTTACTAATTCTGCTATACCTTAAGAGGTCTGCAGACCGTGTATTCATTATTAGATGTTTCCTAATCCTATGCAACTTGAAGAAAATTAGAGTAAATTTTAAAGTAAAATAGTAAGTATACTGCTTTTTGAGAACAAAAGCNTTTGATGTCAGTTGGGACTGGGTCAGAGGTCTTAAGAAAGACTGTCACTTTCAAACACAGGAGATATAAAATGTATTTATCTCTCTCCTAACATCCTTATATTCCTTANCAGAAGAAAAAATCATACCACTTGCATCTGGGAAAAGAGGGGAAGAGGAAAAAGAGGGAGGTTGTGGATACTATTTGAGAGATCTAATATNTAATTACCTCTTAAGAACTTTGAAGTCATTTAATCTTGTGGGAAGGTTTATTTTTATTATTATTATTATTTAAAACTGTAAGACAGTAAGCTCTACCTTGACAACATGCTGGAATAAGAAATCCCTACCATAATACATCTTGCCATGGAAAAATGTTAATGTTGTCTTCAATCTAGTATTAGGGTCTGATAAAAAATAATTGCAATAAAGACATAAAATGGCTGATAGTAAAATAAAAANTTTTAACCGTAGTTTTAATGTGGATAGAGAAGTTTAGTGTGAAACGAAAGGGCAAATGAAATAAAGTGAAAATAAGTGAGTGACAACTGACCATGCAAGCANATGACTAACAACTTCTCCCCCCTCAGCAAAATAGGAAATGTGGACAGCTGCTTTTGACTACATGAGGTATTTCCTTGCTCAAAATAGGAGGGTAATTTATATTCTGGTAAATATCTGCTAGAAATGTTAATATTTTTGGATGCTTTTGCAAAAGAGCAGACTGATAAAAGGAGCAGCCAAAGAGCATCCTGCATATAACCAGGTTTTCATCAGAGATAAGTCAGGCCTGCCATCCACATTCTCCAATTTTATGCTAGCTGTAAATAGTCTTGGGATTCTTGTGAATCATGTTTTAGTGGTCACAAGCAATCCTGTACCAACTCACAAACACATGCACTATTATTTTCTCTGTAGCAGTTTTGCACACCATGTGTGTGTAAAACACAAGAGCCACACCAAACCGCAATCAAGTATCTATTTCATTATAAATTCTGCAGAAGTTTCTGGAATTTAGCAAAGTGTAAAGACTCATGACAATGTGTNTTGGTTTTGTCTGGGGTAGGGTTAATTTTCTTCACAAGTGTGGGGCTGTGCTTTGGGCTTGTGCTGAACACAGTGTTGGTAGCTCAGNGATGTTTTCTCACTGCTGGTCAGATCCTGCACTGAGCCAAAGCCTTTCCTGCTCCTCAGCCCCCCCAGCCCTGCACAATGATCTGGGAGGGGACACAGCTTGGACAGCCCCAGCTGACCCAGGGCATAGTGCAGACTGCACGGTTTTGTGCTCAGCATATAAAGCTGTGGGAAGAAGGAGGAAGCAGGGAATACCAGGAGTGACGTTTTTGCCTTCCAAGATATCGTTATGTGTCCTGAAGCCTGGCTTTCCTGGAGATGGCTGAGCATTTGCCTGCTCATGGAAGTGAAGAATAAATTCCTTGTTTCTTTGCTTGCATGTGTGGCTTTTGCTTTACCTCTGAAACTGTCCATACCTCAAGCNATGAGTTTTCTCACACTTTTACCCTTCCAATTATGTTCCCCCATTCCACTCGGGATGAATGAATGAGCATCTGTGTGGAGCTGAGTTTCCATCNGGGGTTAAACCACCACACAGTGAAATATAGACTATGAAAAATATATTCACAGCCTTGGAGACAAAACAGTGGTTATATGCCTTGAAAAAAGATTGTGTTTGAATCAACAAACACTTGTACATTTCACATTTCCTGCAACAGACCTACAAAAGGTTTGTTACTTATGCCCAAGAATAGGAAATTCTTGGTGCTCTTCATGCACCTCCAGTCTGATTTATAGAAAATGCAATACTGCCTTTGATTGATGCAGTTAATCTCTGTTCTCAGCATTTGNCATTAAAATTCAAATTCTTGATAAAATGTGCAGCTCTGTAAAGTGGTCACAGAGAGCACTGTTGTATAGTCCCAGTAAGGGAACAGTTCAGCTGCCCACACGTGGCTTCTAACACCATTTTAATATTGCCAGTGTACTGTTTTCAGGCTTTTGCTGCTGCTCCAGACAGATGTGGGGCTTAAGGTGTGCCTACCAATGTCTTAGACACCCAAAGCTGCCTAAATTCACACTAGTGCTGCCATTCTGTCANGGCATGTAAGTGACTTTATAAGAAACTGGGAAGAAGATCTTTCCAAAGAGCTTTTTCCAGCTGGAAATGCAGTGCCTCTAACAAAGAAAACAGACAGCCTCATTCCTGGTATAACTTCATCTCTTTCCCTCTTGAATTGTAAATTCTTTGAAAATGGAGAAAACTAAGTAAAAGAGTGAGGAAGCTATTGCTAAAACAAAATAAAGATTTAAAANAGTATACAAATATGGTACAAGAAAACAGGAATTCTACTGCTTTAAGTGCTCTTAGTGAGGGCTTAGTGAGGCTCTGTAAAAAGGATATAGAGCTGCTACACCATGTTGAATTATGGAACTGGATTCAGGTGGTACCTTGCATTAAAACATATATCTGAAGTTCAGCTGCAATTTACTGCACAGCTGAAGAGGAGGAAAAGCAACAAAATAAAGTGCTAGGAACTGTCATGAAAACACAGAGGATTATAAAAACATTTGTTAACTTCAGACTAACACTTAGGGCAAGAAATAAGTCTAGACAGTCATGTCTCATATTAACGTTGGGCGAACTAAATGGAAAAAATTCCACATAATGTTTAACAGCAGGAAGTTTCTAGGTAAGCATTCCTTCTCACTTGGGGGAAGCTGTGATGGAGATGTTGGATGGACATAGGAGGGTGGAGGACACTGCTGCATCCTGGGGAGCTGCTGCATACAGCTGAGAGGATTCACCACCTTTAAAACTCTAGCAAGTGAGATCTGTTCAGAGCTGTTATACCAAGGGAGTAAAAAGCTAGAAGGTGGAGAAATGAGTTCAACAGAAAAAAAATAGTCAATTTAACTTATCTCTGCTTCATAAAGAGAAGGTTGCTGCGAGACTGCTTGGGGTGAGGATAAGAGACCAAGGATTCAGTACAGAGAACACAAATATTTAAACATGCAGTCACATCATAAAGGTGCAGATTTCAGGGGGTGTTAAGGGACAATTCCTTCTCGAGAATGACATAAAATCTGCTACTACTTATGGGACTTCTTATGAGAGAATGTNTCTGTAAGATAAGTTATTTAGACAAAATGTTAAAAATTGAGTAGTGGATCATTCACACAATAAGCTCAACACACGCAAAATATTTTATTCTGAAGTTTTACTGAACAACTAGATGATAGAATTATATAGAAAGCCATAGCATTGGACATGCTAACTCAAATGAAATGGAAAAAAAAAAGGAAATAAATTTATGAGAAGTACCAAGCCAACCAGGTGTAAACTTATGTAAAAAGTAAAGATACCTAAGTTAGAAAATAAAAGGAATGTCTAAAAATGCCAGAAGAGGAAATTCAGAAGAAAACAATGAATTATATATTCTTATCCCAAAGNCTGTACAATCAAACAGCTCTAAAAGTTTTTATTGAAGAAGCAGCAGAACACCAGGTCATAGTTACAGAACTGAGCACAAACACATGTAGATCATTCTACCTGAAAAAAAAACCCCAAAAAATCTCCGTAGAGGAAATTTAAAAAAAATGGCTTCAAGATACGGACGAAAAACTAAAATGGTGCATATCATATAAATGATATCAGACAGATAAAGACAAGAGTGGGTGCTGTGATAACATTATTTCAGTATGAGGAAATGACNGGCACAGATAACAGTTATCAAGTGATGTGCAAGCAGTACATCAATAGGCAGTTTTACAGAGGAAAATTAAGAAAACTACCAGAGGGGAAAAAAAACCATGGAGGTGCTTGCTTCTATGTAATAATTCACTGCTACTGAAAGTTTGCCAAGGAATGGTTGAAGCATAACTACTGATTTCTCTTGAAAAGCTCTGAAACCAAGGACCAAACAAACTCACCACGCTGGACAAAGAGGAAAGCAGAAAATAATGGGCAGGATAACATCCCCTGCAGCTGCATTCAAGATGGACACATACATGAAAAACTGCTTGTGAAGAGTAATGAAAAGGAAGTTGGAGTATTTGATCCGAGGTTCCAAAGAGCCTGAGATATTCATATTCACAAACACCATGGAAGTGAGCATTCAGTGATATATATAAGAATAAAATTATTGTTTATAATAGTGTGCCTGAGTGATAAGTTGCTTTGCATAATCACGAAGAAAAAGCTGAAAATAGGAAGGTATGACCAGGTAAGATTAGGGAGGAGAACTAGGTAGTGGCAGTGAAGACTTTTGTGGAAAAAGAAAAACAAAGTAATGATGAAAACCAGTAAAGGACTGAATTCACATTATGGAAATATGGAAATGGCAGCAAGGNGTAAGGGCAGGACTGGCAGATACTTGACATGTCAAGGAAAGAAGATAAAAATGTTGCCTCAGATTAAAATTGAGAAAAATGGTGAAAAAAAATACAGGTAAGGGAAGAACTCCAGAGGATAGAGGTTCAGAGACAAGTAGAGAAGGAAAATCAGATAAACCACCTGTGTTTTCTGTATGCTCTAAAGAGGCTTAATATTAAGGCATCACATTTTATACTGTGAGTTGAAAGAAAAGCAAAAAGCTGAAGAGGACACAATGGGAAAGATGAAACAGTAAAAAGCACAGCCTATGAAAAATAATGGAACCAGCAGAATAGAAGGTTAGATGCTAAAATAGGCAAGGCTCAGCTTGAAGCAAGAAATCTCTAATAGGAAGGTGGTAAAAATGAACTATAAAGGCTGTGTGATATTACTGTGCATTCCTAAATTATGTGAAACTGTGTATGCAAAACCAGAAAGGAGCAATGAGATTCACATTACTCTGCAGACAAGAAGTTAGTCAGAACTGCCTGCACAACTGCTACTGCTCCCAAACTAGTCATCCATTAGGATAAGCATAAATGAAAGACCTTGCCCTTGTATTGAACAGCCAGGTCAGAACTGTTTGTGGGATCTGTACAAACAGTGATCTCTCAGGGCCTCTCTTCTACACTATACATCATCAACTAACCCTTCCATTTTTCATTCATTATTATATCACCNTAAGCACTCGTGTCACTGAAGATCTGCCATATGGTGTAGCTTTGGCACCAGCTGTTTTTTTCAGTTATTAGTAGATAATGAACTGAAAAGTCTTCTAAGTAAGATGCATACAGATGATTTAATGGCTTCTGAAGAATGGCTAACAAACTCATTCAAAATTTGACTGAGTGGATAAAGTTCCTTTTAAATGAAGGAGGTTTTTCTTTGTTTTTATATTATTTTTCAGAATCACAAAAATGTGAACAACTCACTTGATCCACTCTTCATATGGNTCTAAAAAAAACCAGTGATGGTTACAAGACAAAAGGATGAGACANTCCAACCATGCACTGGGACATCTTGGTAATCAGGAACAACAGAGTTAGATGATCCAAAGAAAGGACTGGAGAGAGCATTTTATGGGCCATTGCTCTGCTACATGTGATAGTTCAGAGTTATNCCATTAAATTTTAAATACAAAGTTCAGGCCAATTCATAGCACTACAAAATTCCAGACTCCCTTCCCACCTCTTTCATTAGTGTGCATGTGCATGTGTGTGTGAGACAGCCTCATGGCAAAACCAAAATGCATTTTGACACTGCAGAAAGTAAGAAATGGAGAGGAAGGTGTTAAAAGTTAGAAAAATTCACAGTTATTTTGGTGCTGCAAGTTGACTTAGATAAAAGCAAACAGTTAAATAGAAACCAATTCAATTCAAACAGTTTTGACATTTAAATGAAATTTCCAAAGCATGTACTGTGGTTAAACAAGGAGTGTGGCTAGCTTCCAGATACATATGGCAATTGTGAGAAAGCAGTTTTATTGATGACAATCAAAGCTGGCAAGAGATTTTTGGGCTCATGAACACACAAAAAACCCAGGGCCTTTTGCATAATCTACGTCATCTTCCCTCTTCATCTAACAACTTTTCCCTTTCCTACTTTCCATCTATGTCTTTCTGTAATACTCCCTAATGTTGTTTCTAAATACTCCTTGCCTTGATTGCATCCTCTCTTTGATTGATTGTTTCAATCTTCTCTTTCCACACCATTCTCTTTCCATCATGTCTTCTCTTTAACCTTCATCATCCTCTGATATGGAGATAAACTAGAAAAGCTCTCCCATAACAATCTTGCAATGACCAGCTGAATGTACCTGACAGAGTTAAAAATACACATTTAACAACTGCCAACAGTCAAAAAGAGGGCCCTGATTTTTATTCACTGCTGAAGAATTTAGTCTGGTTTTAAGTGCTGACTGTTCACAAACCATATGTGATAAAAGCTTAATGCTCACTGGTATATGTTTACCAATGTTATGAATAAGTCTCCAGATAAAGCAAAACTAAGCAAAGTCCCACAAATTACTTTTTGCCTTCCTGTTCCTTTTTTAATAATGTCTTTCACCATTTTTATATTACACACAGAAGTAAAGTTCAGTATCTGTCCCTTTAGAGTAGCAGCTCATTTCAAAAATGGAACAAAACAAGGCAGTGTCCAAAATAGTTGCTGCCTGCGATCCAAGATGGGGAAAGGCAGAATAAAAAAATGAGCNTTTTATCCTGCCCTACAGGAGTCAAGACTGGCTCAGATGGATCTCCAGCTGCACTGAATCCAATGTTCAAGGACTATCTCAACAGAAATCATCTTGTTCCTGCTAATTCTGCCCACTAAACTGAAAGCCAAATCCTTTTCACTGGAAAGAGGGAGTTATTACCAGAAAGAGCTGTAGGGATGCAGATCAGAAATGTATTAAATCCCAGACTGACTTAGCAGCAACTGGAGAGTTGGACACAAGATGAGAATTCTCTTTGCTCTGCCTGAGCTTTGAAGACTTAAGAGTTTCTAGGCAACTCTACAGCAGTAAGAGAGGGAGGGTGTTTTAACTGTCTGCTCAGGAAGGCATTAAATCAGAATTCTCACTGGTTAGACCTGTAAAACAGAATAAAATCTTAGACTTACTTGGCGATGCAGATACACCAAAGAAGTCAAAGGAAATACTGAATACTTTGAGATTGCTCTCCCTTTCCACAGAGAAATAAACATGCCCTCATGCAAAAGGAAGGTCAATATCCATGTAGCTTCATCCACCTGCTGGCTAACATTACCACANACAGTTTTAGGCTGAACACAAGGCAGTCGGTTGTGGTCAACCACTCCTCACTGAAATTAAAAATTAATTACATTTTGGAAAAAACCTCTCTTTCTGGAAGTGCTGAATTCGTTTTGATAAAGGCTAAGTTATAACTTCAATTGAATTAAAAGACATTTGCCTAACAGAATACATTATAAATCAAACCAGGTAGAAACAGTTTTCAGTAAATCAGTGATTTTAAGATTATGTCTGACACTGAAGTTGATGCTAGAATTTCTGTTTAAGAGAAATATTTACCTATGACAATCAACATTTTCACCAAAATGGCCCTATTTATAATAAACTGAACTTTCCNTCAGTCTTTTCTTAGAACCTCCTGATATTTTTGCCATGTTTATTTCTTTCTCACAAAATAAGGGAATGATACCCCATATTGTCTAATGTACATATGGCTTCTGATGCAAATCCCAGATCAGTTCTCTAGCCTTTCTACTGAAGAACAACCTTTCAAAATGGAAGATGCTGTCTTTTGATTAGAATTAGACCTTTAAGATACCAGATCAATCTGCAATTTTTTATGTACACAATANCTCTGTCTAGCAAGTTACATTCGGATAATAATCTCCTTTCTCAATTGCTGTTGGAAAATGTTTTCAAAGTAAAATTTTGGTCTTCATACACTGAATCCACAAGCAACTGTAATTTCCAGGTGGATTGCCAAGGTAAAACTGGCATGGACTTCATCTATGATCAGCCAAATAATTGCACACTGATNATGTAAATGCATTATAACTGTTTCAGCTTAAACCAAATCCTTTAGTTTGTGTATCAACACCATCAGTGCCATAAAAGCGTTTGAGCAGTGTCTTGATTTAGGGCAAATTTTGGAGGAAAATCCAAAAGGGTTTCCTCTAGAAAACAGATTCAGACCCTTCCACTTACTGGTTCANGAAAAGATTTCCTTGGAGAAAACTGGAAAAAATCTGTTTATTTAACAAGCNAAGTATTCACAAAAAAANGAATAATAAACAGTAAAACCTCTTGCTGTTCTGAAGAGGTAGCTAANTCAGAAAGTCCTTGTTGTGGAGGGTAGCTTGGCTTGCCCAGTCTCTCTCAGTCCCTCCTGCTGGAAAATGTTGTGTCCCAGCCCTGGTGGGCCATAGGTGGGAGCTCCTGGTGNTCTTCTGGGTTTTTCAGTCCAGAGCAGGTTTGAACAGTTCCAAGAACAAGAAAAACCACAGTCTGGGGAACTTCTCTGCCTCAGCTAACTAAAAAAACCAAACAAACTAACTAAAAAAAAAAAAAAAAAAAGCAAAGGAGAGCTCTGTCCCACTGTCTGTCCATGCTGCAGACAANACAGACCATGAGAAGGATGTGAGGGAACAAATGCAGCTCCTGAAAACAAACTCCGTGCTTCTTTTCCACAGCTTCCTTCTNGGAACCACTCTTAGAGGTGCAGAACTCAATATCCAGCATAAACAGAACAGATGATTTGGGATACAAGCATCATAAAGTCACCTCAGGACAAACACGTTCTCATTTTCTGCTTGTCAGTGTTAAAATCAAGTGATCCTTTCATGGCTACCAAGGCTTCCAGAAGACAGGAAATACCAATATACTCCATAAACTCTCAGAGAAAGCTGAATATTTCAATGAAATTTCCCAAGACCAGCTAGGTAACATTAGGCACCCAACCAACCTATACATCAGGCTAGTCTTTGCAGCTGACAGATTAATGAAAAACAAAGAAATGAATCTTCACACAGCCTTTTCCACGTGGATGAATTTATTAACTCTTTGAAAAGCACCATGGAAAAAGNTGACTCCATTATGTTTAGATCTGTAGGTATGAGTGTTCACAGCCAAAACAGTGCCCTTCTTGTATGCAGTAATGTGCACTGCACAGTTAAAATCCCTGCAATGTTAAGAAATATGAGGCCAAGCAAATTGAACATTCTGAGACAGAGAATCCATATAACCAAAATTATTGCCAGGCTTATAGCACTGGAACACCATTTTCAAAGAGACAAAAGAGAGAAATACATCAGCCTTAAGAAGTACGTGGGGGCAGTATATATTTAAGCAGCAAAACCCCATGAGGATGAAAGTTTTTCAGGTTATAAATGGCAGTTTTGTAGCAAAAATACAACAGTTGGAGACCATGGGAACAAATATCAGAGAGGCGTTATATATAAAGATATAAAAATAAAAATTAATTTCTTTAACCTGAAAAACCATGCCATTCAACACTTTACAGCAAGACTGCAGGTCTGAAAACACTTCTAATCCAATATGTGAGTGAATTTGAAGCCTTTCAATTGGTAGGGAAATTTTGCACTAATATTGTTTTAATGTACATAAATAAAGATCTCATTCCTTCTTGAGTTGTAATATGTAAATCTTGTAAAATATCATACCTTCTCTCTTTGGCAGCAACGCTGAAAAATTCAATACACACAGAAAGTTTTACCTAGTCTCTTGCTCTTGCAGGAAAATGTAGGAGTATGTGAGAGTTAGAAAATGTAAGAGGCTATGTAAGAGTACTGCTGATCAGAGTCTTTCAAAATAACCTTATGTACCATGTTGCCTTGTTTTTATAACTTNAAGACTTGTTCCATGGACAGGTCATCTTTAATTTCTAAGCTTTCTCAAAAAATTTGCTTTGTGGCATGTTAGAAAAAAACAACAGCTGAATCTTTNAAACAGTTTAATCTGAATTTTTGCAGCCTAATCTGCTATCAACAAAGAAAAATGAAGCATTTACCTCTTTATCAGAATTTATATTTACTATATAGGATGCTCACTTTACAGCTGGTGACTCACACCCTAGGCAGCTATGACGATCTTACAATTGCATTTCTTTGGAAATATTTGGAATTTTTTTTGGAAAACAACTACTCATCATGCTCTATTTTTGAGCATAAGTAAATTACATTCTACTGTTTATTCTCTCAAATTTGAGGTACTCTGAAAAACAACATATCATCTCTCATTTGAATTTTGATCAATCACAAAGTACTTAGTGCTAGCCTAAGTACAAAACCTATAAAATTTATAGGCAACTGATTTTAAGGGGCTTCATAAATAATGAATGATATAACACTTCAGAATACAAATAATCATACTATTTTGTATATAGAAATTAATGAATGTTGGTGCTTGACCAGCTCTAGTAAAAGGGTTACTGCTACTAGCACAAACACATCTTCAGTTACCCTTTATGGTTATCACTAAATGTATGTTAATATCATCTGGCTCTAAATCAAACCCCCAGTCTGGAACATCACTAAATTTGGAAAAGTTTAGATCTGGCTGTGGATTCTTTTACTTTGGACCATTTCTACCCTTTTCAGAATGGNAGGACCCTTTGTTAACAATAAGACAAACAACACAGAATGCAGGACACCAATCTCTTTCCTAGCTAGCCCCCCGTGTCCACTGGGTTGGATTCCAGACAGATGGCAGAGACAACTGGGATGTTGGCCAGTAAGTGCCCTGCAGTGACATTTCCAACTGCTTATGGTTACTTCAGAGGAAAAGGGTGCATGGGAAGTAGGTTTGATGATTAGCTGACAGTCATGTTTTTAACAAAAGGGTCTCCAGACATTCTGCTTGTGGCATAGAAGCTGAACTGGCAGGGCTGGCAGCCCTACACCTCCTGCTCTCTGTCATTTAAAACAAGATGTTTTACTGCCCACTCTTTCTTTAAAACACCTCCATAAGGAAGAGTGGTTGTAAACCACAGCATGAGTGGATCTTGAACTCAACAAACTGGGACAGTCTTCTCTACAGAGTCTCGTGAAGTTCCCATTTTGTATCAATGATCTAATCCAAGTCCCTTTTCCAGGCAAACTTTCCTTTCAGGATAACCTAGTTGAATCATTCTTTGGAAATTCCAAAATTGCTCTTTCTAGTAAAATGAAACNGATTTTTTTCTTTAGATATAATTATGGCAACAGTGTTTAGAGATTTTTTTAAAGAAAAATGCATTACATTACCAAAGACTACACAAAAAACCTCAAATTCAAACAAACTGACAAAAATCTGTCCCTTCTTTTCTCNCAAATTCCAGAAAAGATTGCATAAAATCACACCTGCAATACCTTATAATGTACTTAGTCTGTGGGTAATTAACTCATGAAGATACACACCTATTGTAAGCAATATAGACTAATCATCAAGATATTTGTTAGTCCTGATGTAATATCATAGGTATATATCATAGGTAATATCATAGAATTGCTATAAATGAAGGTATAAAACGAAGCAATTCAGTATAAATACTACCTGAGATGGCAAGAACAAAAGTGTGGAAGGAGGGAAACATCTACTAAAATGCCTAAATCANATAATCCCTCTGAATTTAAATTGAGTATGCATACATGTAAGTATTTTCTGTTGGTTTCCTTCAAAGACTTGGATTTGGGCATAAATTATAAAGAGATTGCCCAGAATCAGCCTGTCAGTCAAATATGAGGGTCACAGTACAAACAGACTTCAGACTGCCTTCCACCAGGCACCTAACATGAGCAAATGTTAAAATGCAAAATACTTTTCTCTTCTGCAGACTGGAAGAAAAGGTAAGGGGGTTGTTCAAAACAGTTTAAACACCTAGACTCGTTACCAGTCTTGGGGTTTTAAAAGGAAATGACTCTCAAAAATAAAAGATTGAACTCTGAGAAACTTCCTGCAGAGTAGACAAATATGTCAGTAAATGCAAAAATAAAAGTATAAGCTAACATAATTAAAACACTACACCTTCCAATAGTAAGGACTCTGGAACATAATTTAAAAAAAATCCAAACTTAGGCCGTGTTTCATGTCTGTAGTCTCTTTTTAAATGCACATGTCAAGGGTAAAAAGGAATGAATACACCAACAGTGCTATAAATCTCATGNCCTAATCAAGCTCAGCTGCTTTCCTGAACCATCCTGGAAATTCCTTAGCCATGCAGAATGATGAGATTGTTTCAGCATTTACGATTTAGACACAGTTTAAACTTTGAGTACCACGTCTTGGTTCTGAAAGGGATAAAGGACAGAGGAAAGTGCACTCACAGTGGTGTCACTATGGGACACTCACTCCTCACATGCTGGGGGCTGCTGTGTTCAAACACATCTCCACACTCAGCTGGAAATAAAGCTTGTGGTACCTCCTCAGATAACTCTGTTAGCTGTGCTGAAAGAGAGGAGCAGACTGACACACCCTGATCCAGCTGCAGAGAGGACCAGGGGGACACAACAAGTCAGTCTCCCACTTATGTGTAGAGGTACTACCACACTACACTTTTTTTGGAAAGNATTATTCTACCATGAGCAAGGCTTTCTGTGTCCAAACCTTACTGTGCAGANTAGAAGCAAAATATTGATGGGATAGGGGTGGGTGGCACCTTCTCCACAACATCTGCTGGCTGAGCCAAGCCTGGCTCCAGCTCCCAGTGCCCATGGAGGCTGGGTGCCTCATGTCAAGTGCCATCTCTGGTGGGCAGCTTCACAGCAGAGAAATCTGCCCCTAAGTTCTTGCTAAAAGTGAAACAGTTTTTCACCCAGCTATTTTTCAGCTTGGTAATGTAAGTTTAAGTCAGCACTGATCTTAGAGTGGGTTAAGTGAAATGACTTGGATGGAAGAAGTTTTGAACTGATTTAAATTTTTTTTCCTGAAACATGGAGCAAANCTACTATCTTACATGTGGAGCTAAATTTGTTTCCTCTTTTGAGAGCATAGAGATAATATTACTAAGGTCTGCTTGTATGGGGTTTTTTAAAGCAATTACTTCATCTTACAGTGCAGAATCTATCACCACAAGACAGTGTAGAGGAAAACTTAAAGTCACAGAAAATATTTCACCTTTTATTTTTTTTCTTTCACTTTTCTGTAATAGAGAACTTAAATCAAACAAAATAAGATGGACAAGCCACCTTGAAAAAAGCCATCATAGGACAATATCTCTTTCCTTGTGCTACCAGTTTCTCTTTGTGGGAAGAAAGTGTGAAACTATGTACTTAATTTTCGGATGAAATTAGTGTAAAGAGCCCAGCATGCATTTCTATACAACCTTCAGAATGTTTAAACAGATTATATTAAATTTCACCTAGAGAAAAAGAAAAAAAAAAAGAAAAATTGACTGTCCTTAACATGGAAGCAGTGTATAGATATTAATGTAACCCATGCTAGCCTTAGCTCACTGCTAAAAAAGTGTAGCATTGGAGTGGCTGCATCAGGGCAATGTAACCAATAAGTTTGCCCTAATCAAAAGGCATCAAGGATCACTATATTCACTGTGTTTTACTGTAAAGTTTTATCCTAAACCCAGTATCTCTCAAGATTTGTTTTTTTTTTTTTGTGAAAAATTGTATATAAATATTGCTTTTCCTTTTTTTTTTTAAATAGAAACATTTGATAGTTTATGCATATAATTTTAATATTTCAGCAGTAAACCTAACTCTTCTACAGCCATTAAGGAACAAGGAACATCTGTTGCCAGCTATAAATCTCATGTCACCAGTAAATCCCACCAAGAAGACACTACTTGCACATTACCACAAAAGCCATAGCAACATGCACAAAAACCTTGTGTCCTGCAGAACAGCTGCCATGCCACCTCAAACTTTTCTAAAATAGGGCAGTGGGCCAAAATATAGGCTGTGTCTTTACACCCATATGTGCTCAAGACAGCAAATCCTGTGTGGAAGGAGTCATCTTCAGACACCATGGAATCCTGTGAGAGGGTGAACTTGACTGTCAGTANAAAAGGCTGTCCTTGCTCAGCAGCCACTCCAGCACTCCAGTGCTGTTTGATATTACATTATTTTAACACTGACTTTTGGTGTAACACAGGTTACAATAATGCCTATATTTGACTTCCATGTTGAGGACACTCAGTTTCCTTTTTTAGTTACTTCCCTAAGTGAATTTTGATAACATTTATCCATAACTTCTGAAGTNTGTATGGAAATGGGACACAGTTTTTTACACTATTTTCTGCCAAAAATTAAATACAAAGGAACAAAAATCAGGTATTCATTTATGAGGTAGTTCCTCAAATTATATTTCCTCAAGGAAGAGGGAACAAAATAATTTTTTTGTGGTAGGAAAAAAAACCAAACAAAAAACCAACCACAGATAATATATTACAAAGCCTTATTTCTTGTATTTTTTTCTTGTCACACAACAAATTACATCNGAATAATTTTTATCTCATTCACTGATTAGCTTGAGGAATGCATTGGAAAAATGATTCTGTCTGTCATACTTGCCTTGTGTGAAATTTTAAAGTTGGTTAAGTTTAAAGCCATATTTACAGTGGTACTACTGTGGGTCTAGGACAACTTGTAATCAGCTTAATTGAGAGCAAAGAAGATTGAGACTAGATANAGAAAACTTTATAACTGCAATGGTAGTTAATGCCACAAAAAAACTATCTAATGCAGCTGTGTAAAAACACGCGTTTAGATTAGGCAAGATCCTGCACATGTGTATGTAATCCTGCCTCAGAGCACAGATGCAAGTTATATGAGCTTGAAAAAAAACCAGAGACATCCATAGGCCAGCAGAGGATTGCTGTTTGCAATACCTTCTGTACACTTGTTTTCCCTTGGATCTATGTTTCTACATGGCAGGGAATGAATTCAAATGTTTTTCTTTCCTGCACTCCGCTTCACTTGTAGACATTGTGACTGAAAATCAGGAAAGTTACTTGTGTCTTGCCCTGCTGAATAGAGCTTATCTCTTCTAATTCTAGCAGTGATTTTAGTGCACGACTGCTAAATTACCAGAAGATTGCAGAAATATATTCTAGCGCCTGTGATCTGGATACATCTGTGTCACATTTTAAATTACATTTATCTTCAGCTATGGCAATTAGATTTGTGTCTGGTTGACTACTTCTGAAGATGTTTCTGATGTAGCAGCCATAGAAGTCTGCAATACTGGAATGGGCTGTCTCTGGAAACTATTTATCCTAGAAACATTATTCATAGTTGAGAATACATCTCCTGTGTTCCATATGAAAAAATAAAGAACTACACAATAACTCAAGGAGACTGCAAATACAGTCTTTAGCCAGAGTAAATATGTCGCAAAATGCTACAAATGCAATGTTTTAAACTCATAAATCCACTGTATTTTGATAAATGAGACAATGATGAACCTGATTCTTTCATCCTATATCCATTTTCTTGGTGCTGTGCATTTGTGAAGGATCCCTGTAGATTTTGAAGCCACTAAGAAGAAGAAAAGTGGCAGCATTCAAATTTTTCAGAGAAACAACAAGCTAATAGGTGCTTAATTACCAAATTCAAGGTATCTGAAGCTTTTTGGGACTCATGCATATACAAAACTCAACTAATTTCATGTGGACTGGCCATCAGTTTAGCAATGACAAAAGTATTTTTGACCTGTCCCTGCTGTGAACTTCCCCATGAGGGTGCTATGTGACAGATATGCCTCTATTTCTAATCAAGGCAAAATGACAGCTAAAAGCACCATGNTCCTACAACATGGAGATTATAGGGTGGCACCCATTTGTTGTTCAGAGTGTTGTAAATAATTTTTTAAATATTAATATATATGGCCGTAGTTGCCTGAATTTATTTTTCCTTTCTCATATTCAAGGTTGTGAGAAGTTAAATCCAAAAAGTTTCTAGGGCTTTCACACCCCTTCCAAAACACANTGTGTATTTAGATGCCTACAGCTGTTTAAGGAGAGAGTCTGACACTAGGGATGGCCATCAGGAAGGCTGCCCCTTAAATACTGCTTCCACTGGTGGCTTGTGCCTTAAACTGAAGGACAAGGAAGAAGCTCCTCTGCTCATAAGGCATAGTCATCAACCCTTTTTAATACCTTCTTTTTCTTTTATAGCCCAAGGAGTATTTTTCAGAGGCAGCTGTAGGTAGATAGAGGTGGAGCTGCCCCTCTGATCCTTTTCCTGCACACAACCTCTTTGCCATTTTCACCTTTCCTTCCCACACGAGCCTCGCTCCTGTAAAAGACATTTAGTCAGAAGATCTGAATNTTGTCCTCTCTGCAACAGGATGTTTTCAGAATCTTTTCTGTAGAACTCCTAGCCAGCCTGGGCTGCCAATGCTGTTTCTCTGGGCTAATTGATAAGCCTTAATTGTGTGGTGAGTATGACCTTAGTGTGGTGGGGTTGTCACTGGAAAGAGCTGGCAGGAGCCTGGGACTCCAGCCTTGCTGCTGGCAGATTTCTCTCAGATTTAACTGCCTAAGATATACTTTGCTTGTGTTCCACTTTCCTCCCTGTTGCAATGGGAGAGGAACACAGCCCTGTGATGGATCAAACACCANGTCATGGCACTGAACAACCAAAGAGAAGTCAGCAAGCCTCAACAANGTTGTTGTGAATTCTAGTCAGCTGTCAATATATATCATGATCACAAATCAATTAGGCTTGGACAGTGCTTCAAGTTAATAGCCAACAACCCATCGTGAGCATTTTTTTAAATTCAAAAGATTGGCACAACACACACAATAATTTCAAATTAAATAGGTCACAGCCAGACAATCTGGCGTATGGTGTGATCAATGTTAGCACAGTTCTTGNAACCACCAAGTGTTCCCTCCTGGAGCCACTACATGTGCCAAAGCAGTAAGTGCCTAGCACTGTTGAGAGGGAGATATTAATGTCCCTGATTTAATCAGTCATTGCTTTCTTCATCAAATGCCTCCATTCTGCTAGTCTTTCCAGCTTAACTTTGTTTTAGTTTTTTGGTTTTGGCTTCTCAAAAAGAAATTTCATCATGCAAAAACTGCTCTTTGGCAACGTATGAAGCATGGGCCTCTGCACCTGCCTAAACAAAGGATTTGCCGAGTGGAAAAACAAAAATCACACCCTTGTGTCTGGATTATTGCCTGGCATTAGGAAGAAAGCTTATTCTGTTTTCTATTCCCAGTGTAGAAAAAGTGTTTTTTGTCATAGAATGGTTTGGTCTGGAAGAGACCATAAAAAACATCTGGTTCCAAGCCTTGCACCATGGGCAGAGTCACCTCTGTCTCTTATACACATCTGAGACCATAAAAAACATCTGGTTCCAAGCCTTGCACCATGGGCAGAGTCACCTTCCACTAGATCAAGTTGCTCAGTGCCTCATCCAGCCTGGCACTGAACACCTCCAGGGATGGGGCACACACAGCTTCTCTGGGTGGCCTGTGAAGACCTTCACAGTGAAGAACTTTTTCCTGGTATCTGAAGTAAACCTCTCCTATTTCTGTTTCAAGTCACTGCCTATTTTTTATAAATTTATTTGTAATAAAATATGTACAAATATGAAAATTGAAAAAAAACCAACAACTATACATGTAATAAGCAGTGAAGTTGTGATATGCTCCACATAAGTCCACAAGTCTCCTAAGCCCACTCATAACAGAACTCCTTTTAATTCTTTTAAGATCTCCCTTTTCTTTGCTCTCTCTATTCTTCTCTCTCTTTTTTTCCTTTTTTTTTTCCTTTTTTCCTTTTTTTTTTTTTTTTTTTTTTTTTATGTAAAGGACTCCATTCTGGCTTAAACCAAAGTTAAAGACCCTAAATATTTTTCGGTGAATTCCTCAGAATTATTGCAAGGGTTTGTAAAAGCTTTTTCAACAAAAGAGAAAAATATTAGAGATAGAAAATGAAGGAAAATATTCCCCATTAATTGTATCATAATTGTATCAAAATCAGAGCTTTAAAATTGCAACTTAGATTTTACTTCCCTTTAGATGTTCAGCCCCAGAAATGTCTGTGGATAAATGCTGCAGGAGGGAGCTCCCAAGCAACAGAGCACATACTGGGGTCTCAAACAATTACTGAGATAAACATGTCCAGTTCCTCTCAAAAAGAAATATTCCACAGCACTAGAATGGGATGGAAAGCTCCCAGATTCTTTTCAAAAAGATCAGATAATAAATTTGGGAAATAGAAAGCATTTCAAAGCTCAGAGTAATACCTTACTGGATCAGTCTTAAAAATATAAGCTAGCAAGAGGTTTAACTTAGGAGACACAGAAAAGACTGGCAGCATCCCTCTGCTTTCACCAGACAGAGGAAAAAGCAGCACTGCTCATCTGCAATTTTTATTTTATTTTTGTTTTTTGAGTCTATCAGGCAGATGTCTATTGCTAGNATGATTCTACATGATCATCCCTGTGATGGCAAGCTTGCATTGGTTTTTAAGGTAAAGGTGAACCTAAAATGAGACTGATTCAAGCAAAGAATAAAGTGGAANAAAAAAATGAATAGAAAATTAGACAGAAGAATTACCCTGTGAGAAAAGGTCAAAAAATGAACAGCTACCTTGCTTAATGATTAGTTAGCAAGACTGTAGTACCCATGTACAAATATTTGAAAATTATTGCATGCATAGGAAAAGTTGAGATTTGGGAGAAAAGAGGAAATAAATTGAATTTATCAGATAAATACAAAGAATATATTTGAGCAGGATATTAGATTTTTTCTTTAAAGCTCATTATGTGATTTTGTCAGTATCATTGGACAGAGTAGAGGACAGATAAAAGGATGGTTACAAATCTCAGAAGGGAGGCATGTAAAATCCACATGTGGACTGAAACTGTGGAATAAATCAGCTAAGTTTGGGGGAGAAGAGAGACCTCACATCACAGTCTCTTCAATCTCATCCTGAACGAAATCATGTCTTTGCCAGACTTATGTGAACAGCTGGTCACTCTGCTTTCTACAAAAGGAGATTGAAGGAGTGTTTTGGGTTAAACTGAAAACTTCAATATTTTGTAAGTATTTATTTTTTAAACTCCTGTTTTAAATTTATTTTAAAATGTGAATTGTAAAAAGAAGCTTTCTTTTCTCAACAGTAACTTTACTTTTGGTAAAGATTGAAATGAAGCATGGAAGGTTTTTCTGGGCTTCCTTCCCTTGATGGCATACCTTGGAAAAATCAACAAGCATTTCATGTTTCTGNGAACTTGAATTTCCATTCTTCAGTAAAGGTTGTTTTATCCAAAAAATGTGAGGACTGACATCCTGCACTGAGCTTCCTCTCTATTACTCTATNGCAGTTTTCTGTCTGCTTCTGCAGTGCAGACCTTGCTGCTTACTTACAGTTCTGGCCTGCAGCTCCACAGAGCCCATTTGCTTTTTATACAGCTGCCCTTCATNTATCAGCAAGATGTACCACCAGGTGGTGGCTGTTTCACTGCCCAGCAAAGTGGGCAGTGCACTGCAGGAAACAATCCTATTCTGGCAAAATGGAAAGAAGGGAATGGCCCGATAGGCTCTTCTATCTCTGATTTCTGTCACTTCCAACAAGAAGATGAAAGAAAATTGTACTGGAAGTAGTGGTGAGCAAAGAATCTAACAGCAAAGGGGTGTCCATGGGAAATATAATTTCCTAAAATGCTGAACACATGATGATTCACCCAATAAACCAGACCAAATGAGTTCACTCAAATCAGCAGGAAAATACCAGAACAAAGTTGAAATTGCACCTAAGCAATTGTTGTTTCTACATAAATGTGACATAGTTTCTCAACAAAACCCATGAGGTTAAGGTTTTCCAAGTTTTATATATTACAATGACTTTAATTTCTTAAACACAAAACTGTTTTGTGGTTAATATTTTCCTCTTTATTTTGATATATAATAGGGGAGTTTTGAAGCAACAATGAATTAAAGAAGTACTGCAAATATTTCAGTAAATAATTAGCGTAGCTGATGATCATCCATTTTTAAAGCACATGCATTCATCTCACTGCACTGCACTTGTGTCTTACACAAGAAATTGACTCATATAGGACATAAGTGGAGAATAAACTGTTGTTTATGACTGAATAGATCCTATGAACCAGGAACAATGACAGAAAAATCATTATTGTAATTAACAGGACATTTGTTTGGGACAGGAATAGTGAATGTGCAAGATGCTAGCTCTTCAGTGATACAGATTTTATCAGCAGAAGCAGAAGTAATATTTGCTTACAGAAATTGTTANGTGAATAATAAAGATAGATAATGTAAATTGTAAAGTACAGAACTGGATGTCTAAACAAAAATCTTAATGNCTGAGAAGCTATTATTTAAATCTTTCCACATGTAATACCCAGGAAGAGAATGGTTAAAATTACTTTTATTTTGGATTTCAAAATGTTAAAAACATTAAAACATGAAGATGTAATGAGGTAAAATAAATGGATCAGACCTTCTTTACTCTTAATTTTTATAAAATCATTTCTATTGACTTCNTACACTATAATATTTAACTTGAGGAGGAGAATTTGGCTATCGAAAAGTGAGAATAAAAATAAATACATGGAAANTCAAGTTTCGATGAAAAAGTAAGCACATTTGGAAATATCAAACATCTTTCTTCACCTGTAATATCTCACCCCCAGTGAAAAGGCAGATATACATCAGTGATCATTCAGAAAATCACTTGATTCAAAGATATGTTTCTTCTCTGCATGTACCAGAGAAACAGCAATTAGAAAAAGAGGGGAGAAAGGATTGATGAAAATTTGGTGTTAATTAAGCAATACTCAGAGGAACATGTCCCCAAGCCAAAGAAACTTTAGGCCAACTCTGTGGTTGTGGAAACTCAATATGGATTCACAGAAGTCAGAAACAAAATATTAATTGATACCAGTTGAGTAGTTGCCTTATGAAGTTAAAGAAAATATCCCTAGCAATCATAACCATAAAATCTTGGGGTCCAAAATAAGCCTTACAGCAGTAGATGCCTGAGGGTATATTTCAAATGTGGAGCAATTACACCATAANTGAGTCCTAGAGAGAACATCTGCACCTAGCTCTGCCAGTGTTGGGGGCTGAAATGAATAAAACAGGGGACAAATGCCCATACCCCATTACCATTCATCCCCAGACAAAAACTAGCACCAGCAGGGTGGAATTTCAGATCATCACTAATTTCAGGTTGTCACTATGTGACAGCAGGGAAAGGCTCAGTAAAGTGCATGGGGAAGATGGGATGAAGGAATTGCCACATTCATGAAAATACCTGCTTGATAATGTCAAAAGAAAAGCAAATAAAAATTAAAAAACAAAGCAAAGCAAAAACCAGAATAAAAAAATAACTTAACAAGAATGTTTACTTGAGAAAGTAACTTGCACGGAACTGGTCCTTCTAAGTGAAGTAGATGGAAAGCAATGAAGGATGCAAATGAGAATAAAATGCACCAGAAGTGAAAAACATTTTATACATCTTCATATTAATTGTAGTCAATTTCAATTTTCAATCACAAATAATTTAAGGTCTGCAAAGCTCAGAGCAGCACAATTCTTTTCAGAGTTTGAGGACATTTAGGGTACTTTGGTCTATTTACCTTTCAGGGGTTGATCCTNCAATTACAGCTTTGGGTAATGAAGTCATATACCCCCAGTTTGCTCCACCCCAACTCACTTTTTATTATACTTTTTTGGGCAGTAAAGTGTCCTTGGATTTCATGCTTTTTGGGAGTGTTTTGTCTNACCAAAATGTGAAGACAGTTAACTAGCACTCTATATGGAATTTGGAGCTATTCACTAATCCAGCACAGGATTTGAAAAATATAGAAGCTAAAATCCTAAGGCATCAAAGCAACAAGAAAATACAGCTATATCTGTGCTAGCAGCTTTCTCTTAGTGAAACACTGGATCATGGAAAAAAAATCAGAGCTGGCAAGGAAATAACAATATGATTGCAGAGGCAGGCTAGCATTCAAGGTCAGGCTGGATAGGACTCTGAGCAGTCACATCCACTTGAAGATATCTGTACTTACTGCAGGGGGGACAGGGGGCTGGGCTGGATGGCCTTTAAAGGTCCCTTCCAACCCAAGTGCTCTGTGACTTGGGGAAATGTCAGCCTTGCCTGTGCTCTGACTCCCAGTTATGCTCAGCCAGAACTGACTGCCACTTCAGAGGATGACACATGGCTGTGTTCTGTTCAATTAATAATTTCAGAATATGTCTGCACCTTTCCTTCTCTACATCAGAAAAAAATCTGTGAAAAGACATGGAACACGATGTATTTGATACATGATTGATAGGTAGCTCATGATCATATACCATTATTTGACATTTGATTGATACATGCATACATATATATATATATATACACACACACACACACACACTCACGTATATATATATATATATATATATATATATAACACCACAGAAAATATCTGTTGAATTTTGCAACAGATTTTAGCAATTGCTGTTAAGATGGTGAATTTGATTACCAAACACCATTTTGAAATTAGGAATACCATGGTGCTAAACATTGATTTTTAATTATTTTTGCAAGATATACCAACGTGCTCTTAGCCTTTCTCCGTTGGAATAAAATGTAACATAGCTTAAAATCTTCTTTCCTGAAATTAAGCTGAAACTATACTGCTTTCCAATTTAGATAGCTGAAAAACAGCATAAAATCCCTGTAATTAAACCAATAAGTAATACTCCAAAATATTTTGATAATATTACCACATTATTAACTTTGCTTTTTTTCCCTTCTATCTTTGGAATTACATTTAGTTTTGAAACAAAGTAGGAGTTTTACAGTAAAAAAACTAAATATTTTATTTTAAAACAAATAATTTCAGACTCTATCTTTCAGCATTAATAATAAATTCAGCACAAATTTGATTTACAATTTTATTTTTAAGTAATTTATAAAAAGTCTTCAAATTTCCATGCCTATCTTACTCTTAAAATCACATTTAAAGCCAGGTTTCTATTCAAGCCGATCTGAGAGTTTTGGATCTCTCACCTTAAAGACAGGACCAGGTGTCTATTGTTTATAGACATTCCATTGTATAATCCTTACAGGCACATCTGCTCTGAGCAGACTCCTCAAAAAACATCAGTTCCACTTCCTTCTTTTCTCCCCGTCTCTTTCCCTTCCTGGGATTTCATGCATTCACACACCCCAATCGTTTATTACTTGTCTTCCAAGTCTACAGAAAGACATCTGTGATGGTTCCTGCTGGCTTGAATCTCCATGTCATTGCCATGTCCTTTGATTCTGTCCCTCAGTTACANCATCATTTTTCCCAAGAGAGGCGTCTAATGATATGTCCTAAATTTATTCCTGAATTTNTTCCTCTCTTCATCAGAGGATTCTACTAAGACTGCCTTAGGCCCCANTGGTATTTCCACAGGGACTGACCATGACCTGTGACTCATCAAGCTGAGATGTTTCTCTTAAAAACTTTGGGAATAAATGAGATGCATTTCTGAGGAATACCTGTTTAACTTCCTTTACAGGCTTCCTAGATGTCTGCTACTAGGACACGTGTTCTATGAAGGACTTCTCCCTCTGAACTTTGTTATACAGAAATAAAATGTCAGGTTACAAATCTTAAAAAAAACTCATCAAGGTATATGTAATTTTTTTCTTTTCATTTAGTNTTTCAAAAAATGACATGAGTAGGTGTAAAACTTTCCAAAAGTTGTGCCTTCTTTGCAATAATTTATATTATTTCTCTCTTTTCAGTGTTACTTGCTGAATCTGCTTATATGTGCATTAATTAATTTCCAAGTTAGTACATTTTCTCTATAAACATTCAATCTCTTTTACCAATACAGTATCACAATGCCATTTTCCTCATATTCTTTAAAATGNATATTCTTTATAATGCCCATTATGTTTCTACCAAATATTCTTTATTATGTACCTTTAACTTTTAAAGTAATGGCACGCTCTCCTTTACTGACAAAGATATTTCTTCTGTTCCAATTTCTTTTGTACATCTGTCACTTTTGGACTTCCTTTGAATTTGTTAAAATTCATCTTTCCTTTATTCACCCCAGAAGCACTCTGGCTGACTATCTTATTTTTGCTAATTCCTCTTCAATGTTTTCTATGCCTGCCACCACTGTAAGTATGTTTCTTATGTATCTGTAAATCAGTATTACTATTTAACTGTTTTTCCCCTAGTGGTACCTAGAGGTTAGTCAGACTTGGCATCACTTATGCCTGGCAGAGTAGTAAACTAACAAGAGCTGCCTTTATGCAACATCCTCAGTAGTTGGTGTCTGTANTAATTGCAACACAAGCTCTTTTGCACTTATGTTAATTATATGCATAATCAAGTCACTTTATATAAAACTGATCTGCCTATATATGTCTGTTTTATGTATCTATTCACATGCCAATTTCATGACATCTCTGCATTTAATTATTAATACTATGTGCTTCATGATAATATGAATATAATTTCCATATGGCAATTGCAATTTCCTGGCCCAAAACTACAGCTAACATCATCTTAAACATTTCACAGCTGACACAGAACAGCTTCTCAACAAAATAACCAGAAATCCTGAGCAGCTGGATAGAGCAGAGATCCTCTAATAAAAACTGCCTTGGAAGCCTGAAAAAGGTGAAGTTGTACTCCTGTGGAAACACACAGCTACAGTCNGTGTCAGTGCTAATCCCAGTCCCAAGTTTGCAAATACTTTTGCAAAAGTTTACAGGAAATCTTTTTGTTCTATGTGCCACTTTTCAGTCGCATTCAGAAATTAATTAAATATTCCCTTAATTCTTTTAATCCTTTCAGAATAATCCTTTCAGAATATTTCATGAAGAGAAGTTTTGAGGCTCTTATGCAGTACCTATTTAACAAAGGCTAGATATCCAGTGCTGGTTTCATTCTTCACACCTTTCCAGACTTGCTAGTTTTTATCTGACAAATAATGGCGAAGTTTGCACCAGGATCACAGGTCAGAACTANCCTATGATATGAAGAGCTGTCATTTGGTTATTTTCATGTAATCATAGAATCATGGGATGGTTTGGCTGAGAATGGACCTTGAACATCATCTAGTTCCAGCCCCTGTGCCATGGGCACAGAAACTTTCCACTGGACCTTCAAAACCTCATCCAGCCTGGTCTGCAATGTTTACAGGGATGGGAAATCCATCACCTTTCTGGCAGTAAGTTCCAGTGTTTCACTCCTCTTCCAGTAAAGAATTTCTTTTTAACATCTAATCTAAAGCTTTGCTCTTTCACTTTTTGTTAANGTAAAAAAAAAGCTCAGATTTTTCTGTCTACAAATAAGACAAAGCCATTAATAACTTAGATTTAGACACTTTTAAAGTGTTCTAGAACTTGCTAGTAAATTCCAATGGAGAAATAAAGANAATTATTCTTCAAACAATTATAAAAGTCAATAAGTTTGTATC
This sequence comes from Saxicola maurus maurus, assembly GCA_900205225.1. Lineage (NCBI taxonomy): Eukaryota > Metazoa > Chordata > Aves > Passeriformes > Muscicapidae > Saxicola > Saxicola maurus. The sequence continues at coordinate 2,417,177 of OAMK01000703.1, read as the reverse complement.
AAAGCCTCAAAGTAATGAGTAATTTTCAGTAGTTCAGACTCCTAATATGTTTACATGGTAAGGAATAATTTTTAACCTTATCAGGACAATGCACCTGTGCTCATGTGCTGCAAGTCTTGGATTAATCAGAATAACCCTATTTGCTAATGCCCCAAGGCAGTACCTAGGAACTACAATGGGCAAGATTAACATTCATATATTCGTTATATCAATATAAAATATTCACATTTTAATACCTTACAGTGTCTTAGCAAGTTTCTGTGCCCCTGTATTAGCTAAGCACAATGCTGTGTGAAACAGGACCCTTCCCATCAATACTTTCATTGTACTGCTGCACTAGGCAGATACAGGAATAAGCAGCTTATACAGTACAGAGTCATATCCAGCTAATATTTTGATAGTAAGTTAGTCAAGCTTTACAGGGATATGATTCACTGTGTTGAAAACAAATGGTAACACAGTAAATGGTTCACTTGAACAGTACCACCCACTGTGCTAAAGTTAGTGTAGGAGGTGCTCCTGGAAGAATTACTGGAAGAAGTATGGAGGAGGTGTGGCTCTTCTATTTTGAAGCAGAAGACAATTTTTTCTTTTTACAGTTACCACTGATTGAAATTATCATTGCCTGGAGAGTACACAGATACTATACATTTGATTTAGGTAAACTAATTTAGGAGACCCAGTCCTTTCTGTCATCATGCTTTTTCACATTCCATCAATGTCTTCCATTTTTCAGCAAAAGGCAGGTTTTGATAGGTTTCCAGGCTTGTACAAACACTAAGATTGGGTGAAGAACCACTTACTGTTCCATAAATTATTCTCTGCCAAGTCACTGACACTGATAAGGTGATTTTGGACGTAGTACCAGATCATACCTACAATAATTTCGATTGTGCTGAAAGAACAAAGTGGATCTAAGGAATAATAAATATCTACTGCAACACTTTATGAAAATGTGTACATATAAGAATAATTATGGAGCTAATCTAGTAATTAAATAAGTTCTTTCTTTTTCCTGGCCATACTGTGTTGATAAGTCATTCAATGTATATTCTTTATTTCACTATTTAGTTTTACAAAAAACAGATGACTGGGGCTTCTTCAACAATACTTTTCTTACCTCTCATTCAATTTTTTCAAGGAGCCTAAAGGTGGAGGTAAGTGCTTGACTTACTTATAACTTGAAGTAGTGAGCTTTACACAACCACCTTCTCTAGTGCTGCATGCACAAAATGAGTATAAATAGATAAAAAGACTCCTACACTCTTTCCACAGTAATACCACTGCAGCAGTCCCACAGCAGACAAGCTTTTCCTGTAGCTGCAGAGGAAGTACAAGGATATGCTTCACAGGAAACAGAGCCAGAAAACATCCCGTTGGTCACTAGATTTTCCACAACACTGCTACCAGGAGATCTCAATAGAAATCTTTTTCCGTAGAATTTCTAGTTTACTATCCTCCTGTCTGCCAATCCTTTTTGTTGCTTGTTGTTTTGCTTGAAGTCCAAAGTTATGTTGATTTTTCTTCCTTGTTAAGGCTAAGAAATTTTCCTATTTCATTTGCAGTATTACTTTGAATACATTGTNCAAACTATCACCTAAATACCCCAGATCTGACTTCCCCAAACACTCCCCTCCCTGTGCATGACATCTTTTTTTTTAAAAAATTCTCTCATCTTATGGCATTANTCAAGAAGTATAAAACTTTTATTGTCCTTCTGTGCAGTTTTCATGTTGATCCTATAAACACAGAGAAGAGTGAGGATTTTTTTGCTAGTGTTTATTCCAGTAAATATTGAGGTGGGAGACATACAGAAAACAGCACAGATACTCTGTGCCCCCACGTCAGTGGGAATCATGCCAACTGTTCTCNGGGAGCTGCACAGTACAACACTTCTCCGGAGAAAAAGTGTGTTCTTAAAACAGTTTGTTGATACACATAAACAGACAGAGTTACATTAATAAAAAAAGTATTGGAGAAGCAGTGCTTATTGTATCTGATGCATTTANGCACTTCACATCTGCAGCTCATTCCATTAAGCAAAGTGATTTAAAGTATATTTACAAAAGGCTTTTTCTGGATGGTACATATGCCCACGTAAGAATTACTTTAAGCACTACAGCAGTTGGTGGCCATGGTTTTTCACAGCTGTGTCATCAAAATGTTAGACATTCAAACCAATGGGGCAATCTGTCTGCCATTACACTAATGACCCTTTGCAGTTTTAAGAAAAGTTTCCTTGAGATGGTGCCTTTCTTACTACTGGAATATTTCAGTGAATATGGGCTTTCTGTTTCCACTACTCTTTCTTCATATAACTTGACATACTCCCATCTCCATAAATTGATGCCTGCCTTTACATGATTTTCTAAGATATCTGTGCAAAACCTTGTAGATTTCCAGCTAGAAAAGCAGAAGAAAGAAACATGATGAATCACAGAATCATTAAATCATAGAACCATTAAGATTGGAAGAGACCTCAAATATCATCCAACTTTTGATGAATACCACCATGCCAACTAAATCATAGCACTATATGCCACATCCAGTCACTTCTTGAATTCTTCCAGGGATGGCAATTCCACCACTGCCCTGGGTGTTTCAATGTCTGACCACTCCTTTCACTGAACTGTCATCCTCTTTGGCTGTCATTGTGTTGTTACTTTATAAAAAAACCTTTTCTTATCTTTTACAGCAGTGACTGGCCAGGCTGAGCTTCTGCCATTCTAGTTTTGTCTCTATGTGACCTAATGACATCCTCATACTCTTTCTGAGTTGTCTGCCCCATCTTCCAAAGGGGCAGGGAAAGTGACAAACTCTTTTCCCCTGAATTCCAGCAAAAGCTTTCTCGTTAGCTAGGTTGGTCTTCTTTCCTGCCAGCTCATCTTCCAACACATAGAGACAGTCTGCTCCTGCACCTTGAAGATTTCCTTTCAAAAGGGTCTTGAACATTCCTGAACCCCTTTGTTATAAAAGGCTGTTTCCCAAAGAATTCTTAATGAGTGTCCTGAATAGGCCAAAGTTTGCACTCTAAGAGACTAAGGTAAAGGTTTTGTTGACCCCCTTCCTCACTTCACCACAAGTTGAAAACTCTATCTATTCAAGCTCTATTCTATTTCATGGTCACTATACCCCAAATGGTCTTTGAACACCACATTTCCCCACCAGCCATTCTCTGTTCACAAGCAGGTCCAGCAGGGCACTTCCCCCAGTAGCTCATTTACCATCTGTGTCAGAAAGTTTTCCTTCATGCATTCCAGGAGCCTCCTAGTCTGCCTTCTCTCTGCTGTGCTGAATTTCCAGCAGACNTCTGGGAAGTTAAAATCTCCACAAGACCAAGGGCTGGCGATCATGAAATATCAGATTTATCCAGCCACAGATAGAATACTTTATATGCCTTTTCATCCTGCCTGGGTGGTCTCCCACCAGGAAGTGTGCCTTGTTTCTATGATTTTTACCNCCATCCTTACCCATAGGCATTCAATCTTATTTTCACTATTCTTGAGCTCTATACTGTTGAAAATCCTGTATGTTTGTAATCATATGTACCAAAAAGGAAGGGTGGGTGAAAATTTTCCCCTGATATCCTGACACAACATAAGTACTTTTTTGGAATAACATTCAGCTTGGCTCCTGTCCCAAGTGGGAGTTCATCTGTTTCCTTCCAGTGTCTTTGGTTATGATATCCTGAAGCTGAACAGCAACAGCACGTATTCCAGGCAGAATCTGAACAGCTGATACTGGAGTGTGTCATTGCTTTCAAGAAATTTAATGGTCTTCAATTTTATCCTGTAAACTATGATATAAAGTGAATAAAGGAAANCTTGCTGCATATATACTGTCCTTTTTCATTATCTTATTATTATGGAAGTACTATTTTGGAAATTATTCTCCCATGTTTTAAAATAGAAGGTCATTATTAATAGTTCTGAGAATAGCACTGACCTCTCTTATCTNTTAAAAAAAGTATTTTGAATCACAACTCCATGTCATAATAACTGCATGTAATAATTGCTCATTATGCAATAAACATGTGCAACTGGTACCAGAAGCCTCAGGTCCAGCCCTCTTTTCTCTTGCCTAGTGGAGTTTAATGCAATGCCCATCTTACAGCTTTGTGCATAAGTTTTTTGAGTTATTACTTATTTTAGTAGCATTAGACACTTTTTCTAGGCTCTCCTGNCACTGAGTATCCAGGGCTAGACTACAGCTCTGGATGTTGAACTGGTGCTGCCAAACAAACAGACACAGCTCCAGACTCAGCTTCAGNATGGTGCAATCCAGGTTATTCCCACTGGCATTGGCCTGAACCCCCTGTAAATACCTTCTAAAGACAGCTTGGCAGTGCTAGTAATATTTTAAAATTGTTAAAAACAGTCTATGTAAACATAAGCTATTCACCAACTCTTGTCAAAGCAATTCTGCTTTTTCTACATGACTGTCCAGCAGACCATGGGAACCTGCTGCACAGACTATTTATTTTAGTCCCAAGCTAGGCCCTCAAGCTATGATCAAGCTCATCCAAGCAGCAGTCACAATAAATACTGTTTTATTGTCTCAAGCAATAACATGGGGTCTCTTTCAGGGTGAATTTTTTGAGCTGTGTCAGCAAATGAAATTCAGTAAGGAGGCAAATTTCTGGTTATAAAACACCCTGGGCTAGATCTCTGGCTGTAGCTGAGGAGTTCCCAAGTACCTGCCTTGAGATGCCAGATGAGAGCCCTTTCCCTGCACCTTGCTAAAACTGCAGCACAAGATGCAGTATTCAGAATGACTTGGTGTTCAAAGAAGCATGAAACAGAAGTAGACACAGCTACTTATTTTATCTTAGNGAAGAGAAAAGAAAAAGAAAAAAAGGAAAATGAGAATAAAAAGATAAAAAAAAGTGCTTGGGAGAAAAAAGTGAGCTTACCCACAAAAAAAAATAAAACAAGAGCAGCCGAAGGAACAGAGGTTGTAAATAAATACACACAACTGTGAATAGATAAATACAGCTGTGACAGTGCTGGGTCTGACAGAGCTCACTGTGGGATTGTGACAGTGCTGTAGGTGCTGTGTGCAGGGAAACACTCCACACGCTGCCCCTGGACTTCCCCTTCACTCCCTGCTCTGTGCGAGGGGTGCACAGCACACCACTGCCCTGGCAGGCAGCAGGCAGTGTCCAGTTGAGAAGGTCAACACAGCTGACACAACCCAACACTACGGCACACACATGCCACAGCAGCCAATTTTTATTGAATGCAGCTCCCTTTTTATAGTTATCGAAAGCCCGCGGGGTTGTCCTGACTGGCTGAACTCTGCTACCACCCCCCCAACCAGCCAATAGCTCTCTGCATCCCAAACGACCTAGACTGGTGGAGCTACATAATTATTAGATATATAATTAGTTATATATTAGTTATGTAATTATAATTAGGGTTATCTGTAACTGTGAGCCCTCCAGGCCAGCTGCTAGCCACCACAGGGCAACTGCCAGCAGGACTGTGGAAGGGAGCCAGAGGTCATGTGTGCTCACTCAGGTCCCCCATCTTCCCTCCCATGTCAAATCAGCAGCACTATTCAGTTATTTCCCCTCTAGACAGCCTGGCACAGGGTGAGAAGGGAGAAGGAGATTGCACAGACACACATCGGTCACAGTGTGACCCTGCACAAGCACCTAAGAAACTCTCCAAATTTTCCTGCCTTTGGAAGCAATGAAAGTTAAGATACTAAGATGGAGTCCTGGGAGTTCCTTGAGGGAACACAAATGCAATGTATGGTTGGGTGCACTTCAGACTCACATCACAGATTGACAGGCAAGTTAAGCATGCTGACAAAGGGCTAAATGCAATGATTCTCTCATCTGTCACTATTTTCTTACAAACAGCTTTCTCACAGAGTAGTAGAAGCTGAGATAAATTTTAAAAATCAGCATAAGTACATATATCAAGCAACCAAATGAACTACTTTCCATTTGAATGGCAAAAACCTTCTTAATGTGTATGCACTATTGAACCTTCAGGTCTGTGGAGAAGATCAGACTCCAGGGATTAAACACAGGTGGAGGAACAGGCACTGCAGTGCCACTACAGAGGTTGTATTCAGACACNTCTGCAAGGCTGGTGCATAGGATGAAGGACTTCTAGGAGAGCTGCATTGCTCTGAAGAGGCTGGAGGCTTGGAGGACAGACACAATTTAGAGCTTCTGAAATTACTATAGACACCTATGTAAAAATAATTGGGCCCCACCTTTGTCAGACAAGAGCAGGGGGAAATACATTATTGGGAAGAAAGAGNAAACCTTGCAATCCAGTTTGCTATTCCAGTCATTTCAAGTTTACATATCTATCTACCTATGTATCTATCTATCTATATCTATCAAAATCTTTCCATACATACACGCATATATGAATTTATATACAGTGTAACTGAAATACATANTCTGTGTCTGAAAATTACTAGGGAGTTTTCTCCCACAGTGATTCCTGCAGAAACAGCTTTATTGGTCATTGATCCTTACCATTAGCCAATGACTTTGTTTGAAGTNAAAATCTTTGCAGCTCTCCAACCCTGAATGCAAAGCTGGAAGGAGCTTCTTCCTCTTTCACAGAGTCTAAAAGAAGGAGTTAAAGAGATGTAATGAGTCTGAGATGCCATAGAAAACCTTGAAAGATTTTTGATTCCCTCCTCTATCTCAATGGAAAAAACAGCATAGCTAGAAATAGGGATAATATAACTGGATTGTAACAAACACAGTGTGCTAGAATACTAGTTACACTATACATACAGAGTATGTATGTATTTTCTATTACTATCATGTATTTAGCAAGGAAAATGAAAGGAATCTGTACTGTTTTAATTAATTAATAGGTGTTTTTTCTTACAAAGGAGATCTTTAAAATGGTCTGAACCTGTTTGTCTGAACAAAACCTGGGTCTTGTTTACAGAGACTCTTTNTTTTCAGTTGTACTTTGTGGTGGGTACTGATACCTGTAAGCACAGTAGGCACATCTCTTGTACCCTGTCATGGTTTAAAAAGTCTGGTTTTTTAGTTGAGGAGTCCACGGGCTGTGGGGGTGGTTCCCTCTGGGGACAGCAGAGACAATCAGCTGGCTAGTTTTGAAGACTGACACCCAGTTAGACCACTTAAAAGAGCTGAGCATGCTTCTGTGGAAAAGTACATTTAAACACGGACAAAGCCTGGGAAAAGCTTTCTTGACTTCCACCTTGGAACAGGTGACTGGCTGGGCTGGCCTCGCCAGATTGGTGTGTGGCTCAGCTGAGATTTCTGCAGCTGCTGGGCCATGCCACTGGGACTATCCCAAAGCTTGAGCACCCACACAACAGGGACCAGTACCAGGAGTGGCCCCACGCCACTGGGGTGGCCTCGAGGCCAGGAGGAGCCAGAGCTGGGAGTGACAATGTGGGCGCTGCCATCCTGGTCTGGGAGCAGCCAAGGGGCCGGGACTGAGAGGCTGAAATGGGCATGGCTGGGGCAGCAGTGCAGAGCTGTGGCTGTCCTGGCATGGCCTGCAATGAATTTTGTTTGTTTAGCCACACAGCTCACACAGTATCAGCAGGGCCACATCACCATCAGCATGAGACACCATCACACATCACCATCAGCAAGAGACACCATCACACATCACCATCAGCAAGAGACACCATCACACATCACCATCAGCACAAGACACCATCACACATCACCATCAGCAAGAGATCTCCCTGATGCAGAGCCTGGATGAGATCAACCTTTCAGGGCTGTAGAACTCTATAAAAGCTGCTTCAATTGATAAAGCTTGAGAAGAAATGAACTCATGAACACCAGTTTTCTCCTTAATCGAGAAAAGGAAAGGATGAAGACANGTAGAGAAAACAACATGGGACACTGAGGTCNGTGAAGAAGGAGTCAAATTCTAGGTGGGAGAGGACTGAGAAGATGCCTTAGTCTTGGGCTGAAATTCTTTTGTAAGACTGTGGTGAAGATATATTTGATATATCAGACTTTGTANTTTTCTCTATAGTTCATGGAATGCACTGGGGGGATGTGGTGTTCTAGCCACAGCAGTGAGCAGAAGAATCCAGTGTTGGAATAAGCAGATGTTACAGTAACTGTGATACAATGAGAAACTTGAACAGAGAGAGATAAGAGAGATGAGAAACCTTACCCCAGGAACAGAAGAAAACCTCTGTTCCCAAAGATGGATGAAGGGAATTTTCGTTCTTATGCTAGAACAGCTCATCCTTAACAGAGCACCCCAGTTAGTTGACACGGCCCATGAAAGCAGCTGTGGGAAAGTTTGGGGCACGGGAGGGACTTTCACACTGCAAACAGATTTTCCTTTCCCTGCAGCTGATTCACTATACACTAAAGCCAAGAGAGAACTGCATCTTGAGGAGGAGTCTCCATGGCTTGGCAAGAGAGANTCCTCTCCCTAAGGGAACTGAAGAAAGACTATTTTAGAGGTGGTGAACTGACTGCAAGTCCCAGGTTTTGTCTCTTTATGTTGTCAGTGGGAAAGAAAAGAGGGTGTGGGGNAAGGAGAAGGGCTATGAAGGTTTATTCTGATTTCTTGTTATTTTTTCTTTTAATTCTGTTAATAAAGTTTTTTTTATACCCTTATAAGTTTGAGCCTGCTTTGTCTTCCTCCTAATCATTATCTCGCAGCATAAAATGAGTAATTAATTCTAGTAGGTGCCCTGGAATTTGGCCAGCACTAGACCCACTCCACAAATTGGTGCATTGGTCAGGAAACTCAGATTGGTGAACAAAAACCAGTATACTTAATTGGTGTCTCTGTTCAGTTTAACCAAAACAGCCACACACCCAAAAAAATATGGACACTGACAAAAACTAAGCATTTCTGTGTGGAAATATCTTTAGCTGCTTAGGAAAATATTTGTTTATCAGTTTCAAATGTAACTGTACTCACTGTTTCTTCTTCTCTCTCTGCAAAACTGCAGCTGCAAGAAGTTATTGAAATAGCAATCTCCTCTGCCTCTAGGTCCAGCNAGCACTGAGACTGGGTACTGGATAATCAGATAGAATAACAATACACATCAAAACATTAATAGAAAAAAACTCAGCTTCCAGCAAAATGACTTTGTAATGAAGGCAGTGAAGTGCCATTGATTCCAACTGAAATTCTGCATGTGTATATGCTGAGAAACTGATTTCAGTGTTTATTATGGCAATATTGCATGCCTCAACAATCCAGAAAATTTTAACATGGAAACCTGACAATGAAATATTAAAGCTGTCTTGGACTACTTTGTCCAAGTGAATTTCTGTATCTAAGCTGAAGGGCAATCAGATGAAATTAACCTATCATAACAGTTCATAGAAACTTGTTTATTAATGTAAATAAGTGACAACAGTTAGTGTGTTTTTTCTTCGCATATTTTAACCTCACAAAATATTTTGCATCACTTATAGAAATATTACTTAGGTATAGGCATAGGTACATACTTCANTGGAAGAGCAAGTGACCACATGTTGCCCAAATTGTTAAATAATATTATTTCCATAAAGCGGAGAAAAATTTAAAATCCTTTCTTCTTTTTTCCATATTTTTGTGAATTGAAATTTGTAGAATATNTGTATACATAGTGCACATGCTCTAAGAAAACAAAAAAAATACTGATGTACTAAATATTGCTGTGATTCATTTAGTGGTACAGATGAATACTGAACTTAACTTTTAAAAGCCTCATATGAGAGAATATAAAGAAATGTCACAAACTCACAATGATTTCTTTATAGNTAAATAATTTTTCATCTTTCAGAGGGTCAGATGTATTTTGAAATAGCTGTCATGTACAACTGGGTGACTTTAGACAATACCATAAGCACTTGGACAAGTCAAACTATTCTGAGTATTTTCAATACTTTCTTCTAAGTTTACTTTTGTTATAACCAAAATTTTATAACATTTTTGAACAGGATGTGCAAAGGTTGCTTTCAAATGTGCTAATGTATCTGAAGCTTGGGATTCTATATTTTATAAATTCAAAGTTTGTCACTAGTATAGAAATGTTTTGTCCTTTGTGTTTAGTTAGAGCTCAGCCTTATCATAAAACACATACCTTATACCCAACTAAATGACATTCTGAATGAAGTCTCAATGGTTACCACAGTCATGGAAGTGAAAAGGCTGTGTTTTAATTTGAAAGCAGAATATCAGTTGTGAAACACCACTTATACCTAAACAGATACAACAGATGAGAATTTAGAGGATAGAGAATATAAACAAGCTTGTGAAGTTAAAGATATGGAAAAGAAACAAAGATGGTATTTTTTCTGACCAAGATTCTCAAAGCTTCTGAAGGAATCAGACATAAAATGCCACTAGAAAAAAGGGAAATTTAGTGACNAACATCAGTAGATAAAAAAGATCTACTCAGTTTTCAGTTTTATCAGTTTGATAATTTTTTTAACTTATGTCTTCTGAAACTGTGTGTAGCAGTGTCTATAAGTAACCTGAGTGTTTTTGATTTCTGAGTGACTACCTTCATTCCTGGCTGTTTGTCAGGGAATTTGAAGCAGAACTGCTGTGTCTTGATGGTTAATTCCTACAGTGCACCAAAAAAAAAAAATCCACTTTGAAAGTAACCAGGTTTGACTAAAATGCAGGCCTAACATGTGACAGTACAGCCAAAATCTAACAAGAAAGAGGAGACCATCATCAAAGAAGTAAANGGAGAAAGAAACCGAGAGAGTAAATGATAATCTCTCACTTAACTGAGAAGACAAGTTTTATCTTAATGACAAAAAATCTGTTCCTTTGGAAAGCAAAAAANCACTTTTGAGAGCAAAGGGGGCATATGTTCAAACACAACTTTTCCTTTGATCAGAAACTTAAAACAGTCCATTAAGTTGAAATTCATAAAAAGCATTAAGACTCTACTGTTACTGTTTGAATGCTTTGACTAGCATTCAAAGTTTTAATCCAAAAAGATAGTCTGTCAAAGGAAATAAAAATTTTTAAAATGCCTAAATTTTTGAAAAGAAGCCCTTGTGATAACAAAACATTTCAGTTTTTTAGGATCTTTGAATGCATTTTCCCCAAAACAAGTAAATGCTTATGCTGAAAAAAATTATTAAAGTTGAAAATCAGAAAGTATTTAATAAATTGATTGGGTCAGATTTTACATCAGTGCAACAAATATTTTACACAATGCTATCACAAGAATATCATTCTCTGTGTCCAACTTACCTCACAAAATGGAAAATTTCTTGAAGCATTTTCTTTATTTTCATTTTCTCAAAATTTGTATAGGATACAGGCATCTCCCTGACTTAAGACTTGAACAAAATCAGAGCTGCCAACAAAGCAGTAGATGTTAAAATTTTTAAAAGTCACAATGATGTATTTAGGAGCTGAAACATGTCACACTCGGTCCTTCCAAATGCATTGTCAAAGGAAAGATTTTCTGGGAAGATAATATTTCGTGTTACTGTAATGCTTTCTCGACTTATATCTGAATCAGATTTAATTACATGTGCCATGTAGGTTTTCCCAAGGTGTCATAGCTGCTGTGATGGCTTCCATCCATCTGCAAGACAAATCAATACTAGTTTTCTGTAGCATCTGGGGAAAGAGAGCATTTAGATAAAATTCAATTCATGGTTTGTCTAAATCAAAGTAATCACATCTCCATTACAAGTGTACAAAAGAGCATGCATAAGCATTGANTTTAATTCATAATCTTTTCCCCAGATGCTTTATGCTGGCAATTATAGTAATCCCAAACAGGCAATTTTAACCTCACAGAAAAAAAATTCTCTAAAGGAATAACTTAAAATTAATATTATTTATGTATATTACAGAGAGTATTTCATCAAGTGTTGCAGATTTACATCTGGATAATGCATTGAAATACTGAATTCACTTTTGGTGAGCAAAAGAAGTTAATAAATTCTTTCTTTTCATAATTTTTCATCTAATGTCTGTATACCAAGTATAAAGAATGCAATCCTTTTCTACTACTGACTGTCACAGTCTTGTTTTGGAAGCAAAGTTTCTGACATAACAGAGACAAAACTCTGCCCTGCAAGACTGCAAGAAGCCTCCTCAGTTCAGTTTTTCAGGAGTGTGATGTTCTACTTCTGTGTTCCACACTGCTTTCATAGGTCCCTTTTCTGGTTTTTCTGCATGTCACTATAGAGCCAGATGTCTGCTAGAAAACTCAGAAAGCTTACTCTTGAGCAATGTGAGATGTGCTTGCTCTCCTGGTTGTGCCTGCTGCAGCCCTGAGCTGCACCACAGCTGTCAGGAGCCAAGATGACAGATGTGATACTGAACATGACTCCACTGGCGGCTGCGGAGCCTAATCTGAATTCATCAAGTGTAGGTTAGCACAAGCACATGTGCTTTTAGCACAGCTTGCCCTCACGCTATGGTATGCTATTTGTCCTTATCTGGAGCCCTGCAGCTCATTCATCTCTTCTCAGCTATGCTGCAGCTATGCCTGGTGCATATGCAGTGTGTGCTGTGTGCTCTAATTCACGCCACGGAAAAAGCGACAGAGACCGATTATCTCCCCTGTTCAAGCACCACAGTTTCTAAACTCATAAACAAGAGACAAGTCCTCAGAAAACCCCTGGGAGCTCTCAAGCATGTTCTCAAGGATTAAACAGCAATAGAAGCCTTGCTGGGCCTGATTTTTATGATAGTTTAGAAACTTGTGAGGGCNGTTACTAGGAGAACAAAATAAAACNGGGAGACTGATTGTATTTTTTTAAGTCTGAAAGGAGAGGTTTACTTGTACAATGTCTAAAATACCTGCACGTCTGTGTCTGAGGTTGCAACCCCCCAAAATTTGCTATTTAAATTTGCAAAAGTAACTCTTCTGATAAAGAAGTATAGGCAGCTCCTCTAGGATATACAGAAGCCACCTATACCATGAAGCAGAACCTCGTTAATCAACGAGTTCTCAAGGGATACTCAAGAATGAGCTTGTTGATCGACTCTCTCAATGATTTGTCATTGCTCAGAGTAAGTAGCTAATGATGCAAAAGCTTTATTAAACAAGCCTTGGCAGAGTCCTTTTCTAGTCCCAGCTTCCCTGGGATGATTCTACCAGACAGCCAGTGAAACTGACTGCGAGCATTTCCTGGTTACCCAAATTTGATATTTCATTCACAGTCTGTGTTCATGAAAGCCAGATCATATTGCCAGGCAAAGGAAGAGCACAGGAATGCCTGGCAAAACAGGACTGAGTGCTTTGTATGACTTTCTATACCCAAACTGTTAAAATGAAATGTCTGCTTTTCTGTTTGTTGGTAAGATCAGAAAACAGTATCAACTTTCTGCTTCTATTGCAAGCCTTAATTTCATCACCCCATAATTAACCATGTTAGTATTTCTTCTAAATTCAGATTCCAGCATGAANTATTACCAACTACATGTTTACAGTGCCAAATGGATCTGAATTCACTTCCAACAGATGGAAGTACAAACCCTGATAACAGCATAAAAGCTATTCCCAAAGCAGTTGTTCTTTCCCATACCCCATCCATATATACCACTTGGTCAATCTGTTTGTAGCAAGCTTGGCAAAGATTGAATTTTGAGGTAACAAAATGAATATTTGTGATAAATTGTATTTGGTGCTGTTTCAATAAATTGATATAAAGGGGCTTCATTGATATGAAGGCGTTACATTTACTTCTAGACTTTGAATGGATAAGGGTTTTTCTAGAAATTCATTCTGAATTATGTAATTATATTCTGAGTAACATCTCCTCTCTCTATCCTTGGAAAAACTACNACTACAGTTCCTCCTTAATATTTAATCTGCAGTCTTTAATTTCTTCTCATTTTGGTTAACCAATGAGTATCTGACATTCCATGCTTCTGCCCACTATAAATTAAGTTTACATTTAATTTCCTATTTTGTACTGCAGATATGCAATATTCAATGATATGCTAGCCATTACACCATAAACTTGAAACAGAAGAAATATTTATCNGTTTCTTAAAATTATATGTTTTCTCTGACTAGCAAATTAAGTTTNGGTTTGTCCAATTAGAGATCTAACTATCTGAAGATTCACAAATGAAAGAGTTTCAGGTTACATGAGAATTTGACTGCACAATACAAAACCTATTACAGGTTTTAAAGTAACACAGCCTACACACCTATTATCTTTCCAAAGACCACTAATTAGTATCAAAATAAAAATTAGTATTTGCATCAGAAATTGTACAATTTAGCCTGTACAACAACCTTCATGGGGTTACATTCCATGATTCATTAAGCCTTCCAATTAATTTGGTACACATATGAATTTTCTACCCAAGAAGATATTCCACTCTGAAAGATATACAAAGCATATCTGCATCCCAATGATAGACCAATTATGATTTCAAACATTCATGCTTACGTGCAGACACCACGAAAGGGACAATACCTGTTTCTTAGGACAACTAGTAATTTGCTTTCTGNTATTCTTGTACTACAGTGGGAGAGAAGCTCAACTTGTTTTATCATCCATTTTAGCATCTGACTGATGNTTGTATTCACAAAAGCATCACATATACAGTACTCTGGATAGTGTTTTATGCATTTTTGGCTTTCTGAAAGCTGAGGAATTTGGACTCCAGCCCTGCTATGTAAAAAGATCAGTACCAGAGCTAGCAGAGAAACATCTGTGACTTTATGCTCCTGGTTTTAATTGTAATTAGTTATCATCTTGAATAGGTAAGTACCATAAAATATTTCTCTTGTCTGTTCAGCTGATACTTAAAAGTGCTGCTAATTCTAATTCCAGAATTTTGAAATAGTTCTGAAGGCACCTGGTGATATCACCTTATGGGGTCACAATCCCTAAGGCACAGCAAANGTGACCCCTAACATTTTACTCTTTGTTTTCTTCTCATTATTAGCTTCTACTAATGAAGACGAAGTAAAGTAAGATTTCTGCAGGATCATTAACTCATAATATTTACCATTATCTTATGCATGCTAAAGTGCTTTGAAAAACATTAGCTTCTCTCTAGACTGGAGGTTGTGGTTGAGTAATTAAAAATAGCAGCACTCATTTCTATTAGAAGAAATCACAATCAGTTTTTCCATTCATATTTAAAGAAAATTCGTTTAGAACAAGGTTCACATTCACAGACTGCTCTGTAACTCGTGATTTTTAAAGGAATAGAGCTAGTAAATACATTATCTTGTTAAAAAATACATCACTATTAAACATTGTTTATGCAAGTCCNAGAAAATGAATATATGACTATTTAAAAGTAATATATATTTAACCAGCNTGATAGAAAGCGTTCTAAAATACTTGTCCAACCCCACAATAAAAGGTAGTAACAACTCATCAGTTGATTCACTCCAAATATATTTGTGGGCCTGGAAATAACATCTATTTTTATTAACTTAAAAGCTAGACAATGAAGTGGTAGGTTAACCTGCTCAACACAATAAATTTTAAAGGTCAGGAGGCCAATATTAGCTCAACTTAAGGATAGATAGCACTAGTACATTGGAATACTGCAGTTGTAAGCCTTGTCATATGGAAATCACATGAACAGAGTCATAAGGCTTCTGTTATTATCATTAAATCTAGTAACTATTTTTATGTCAGTTAAGTAAATCATTCCACTCTAAATTTGCTAGAAGCAATCATGAAAACTTTTTATTTGTTTAAAAAGAGAACAACTTTGGGTCCAAATGAGTTTTTAGCTGATAAAAACATATTTAAATATAATGTAGAAAATTGTTTTGCTTGATCTTTTGACACTATATTTTTACAGCCTTTCCTCTCACATAGTTTTACCCATGGGCCGGGAGATTTTTGTACACTTTGCCATTTTTCACAGTATATGAAATCACTATACATGACCTCCATAGTAATTTTCCAAGTCAGAAGGAGTAGGTGTCAGAATGAGCTCCCTTAATAACAATTTTAGGACATAACAAGAA
>OAMK01000703.1:2370391-2387365 GCA_900205225.1 Saxicola maurus maurus | reverse complement strand
CTGCTGCCCAGTGCTGAATAAACATACACTTTTTAACTTTAAACTGTTAGAGAGTCTTTTGTCCTTCACAGTTGAGTATCGATATTAGACCAATACTCTTATTTTGGTAAATCAGTTGGCNACTCTGGTGGGACCCTGTTCTCTCTGGCTGAGGGGCCAGCGGAGTTCAGGACCCCTCTAGGGCACCCACCTGGGATCTTCCTAGGAAAAGGGCTCCTTTTCCTTACTGGCACCAAGGAGCAGAACTAGAACTGCCAGAGATACGGACAAAAAGGTTTGTTTAAAAAGTATAGACAGGTACCTGTAAGAGAGGCAAACTGGTAAGACGCTGCGAGACATCGAGAACACAGTGAAAAAGCCTAAAGTGGATTTGTTTGTATGTTTCTACAGAATTTGCACAACCTACTAATTTTCCCTTGATGCAGCTTGAGACTTTGTCCTCTGGTTCTGTCTGTGCTGCCTGGTGGAAGAGACCAACCCCACCTGACCACAACCATCTTTCAGGAAGTTGTAGAGTGATAAGGTCACCCCTGAGTCTCCTTTTCTCCAGGCTGAGCAGCCCCAGCTCCCTCAGCCATTCCTTACAGGGTTTGTGTTCCAAGCCCCTCACCAGCCTTGTTGCCTCCTCTGGACACACTCAAGTGTCTCAACATCCTCCCTAAACTGAGGGGCCAGAACTGGGCACAGCACTCAAGGTGTGGCCTCACCAGTGCTGAGTACAGGGGAAGAATGACCTCCCTGCTCCTGCTGGCCACACTATTCCTGACCCAGGCCAGGGGCCATTGGCCTTCTTGGCCACCAGGGCACACTGCTGGCTCATGTTCAGTCAGCTGTCTGTCAGTGCCCCCAGGTCCCTTTCTGCCTGGGCACTGTCCAGCCACACNGACCCCAGCCAGTAACACTGCAGGGCATTACTGTGGCCAAAATGCAGGACTCTGCCCTTGGACTCATTAAGCCTCATTCCATTGGACTCTGCCCATCCATCCAACTGTTCCAGGTCTCTCTGCAGAGCCCTCCTACCTTCCAACAGATTGGCACACGCTCCCAGCTTAGTGTCATCTGCAAATTTACTAATGGAAAACTCAATGGCCTCATCCATGTCATCAGTAAAAATACTGAACAGAACAGGTCCCAGCACAGACNCCTGGGGGTCACCACTGGTGACTGGCTGCCAGCTGGATGCAGCAGCTTTCACCACCACTCNCTGGGCCCAANCAGNTCTTAACNAGTTCTGNTCCAGCCAGTTCTTAACCCAGCAGAGTGCTCCTCTCCAAGCCATGGGCTGCCAGCTTTTCCAGTGAATGCTGTGGGAGACAGTGTGAAAGGCCNTGCTGAAGTCCAGGTACACAACATCCACAGCCCTTCCTGCATTCACCAGGCAGGTCAGCTGGTCATAAAAAGAGATCAGGTTGGTCAAACATGACCTTCCCCTCCTAAACCCACACTGGCTGGGTCTGATACCCTGGCCACCCTGTAAGTGCTGTGTGATGGCACTCAGTATAAACTGTTCCACAACCTTTTCTGGTACTGGGGTCAGGCTAGCTGGCCTAAAATTACCAGGATCCCTCTTCCACCCTTTTGGTGAATGGGCGTCACACTGGCCAGCTCCCAGTTATCCAGAACCTCACCAGTGAGCCAGGACTGCTGGTAAATAATGGAGAGAGGCTTTGCAAGCTCATCTGCCAGCTCCCTCATCAGCTTGGGATGGATCCCATCTGGTCCCATAGATTTATGAATATCCAAGCATCTCAGCAGTTCTCTGACTGCCTCCTCCTGGATAACAGAGGGAACATGCTGCTCCCTGACACCATCTTCCATCCCAGAAGGACAGNTGTCCTGAGGACAAGCTGTCTTCCAACTAAAGACTGAGGCAAAGAAGCACTTCTGCCTCCTCCTCATCTGTGGCTACTAATTTTCCTCTTTCATCCAATAAGAAACAAAGGCTGGATCTACCCTTCCTTTTACCATTAACATATTTGTAAAACATTTCTTATTATCTTTTACAGAAGACGCCATTTTTAGTTTAAACAGAACTTTGGCCTCCCTAGTTTTTATCCTACATGCTCCAGCAGCCCCCTTAAATACTTCTTGAGAGACCTGACCCTCCTTGCAAATATGATACATCCTCTTTTTATTCCTAAATTCCTCCAAAACCTCCTTGCCCATCCAGGCTGGACATCTGCATCATCAACTCGCCTTTTGGTACACAGGGACAATCTGTTCCTGTGCCCTCAAGATCTCTGCTTTGAAGCTCTCCCACCTTTCCTGGACTCCTTTGTTTTCAAGGGCTGCTTCCCTAGGAACTCTCTGAGTAATTCTCCTGAATAGGCCAAAGTCTGCTCTCTGAAAGTCCAGTGTAAAATTCTTATTGATATTCCTCCTGATTTCACCAAATATCGAGAGTTCTATAATTTCATGATCACTATGCCCTAAGTTGCTATCCTCAGATCTCAAAAGTAAGATAACAGAAGTGAAAGCATTTAAAATGTAGTTGTATAATGAATTTATGCACTGGCATAATAGTGCTTTCCCTTCTGTATTCCTTTTTGAATAGTTTCTAGCTCTCTGTTTGCTTCTTTCACTTGTGATTTGGTGCTTTCATAAAACTACATTATAACATCAGCATCTCTATTCTGTGCCAGCCACTCTGCTTGGATGCAGAATGAATTCTTACAAGGTATGAAATCATGCTTTGGAGACAGAAACTCAGACCCACACTGGCCTCAATGAAGGCTTAGTCTACAAGAGAGTTTTGTGAACACTTGTAGATACCGAAGAGAGCATACTTTGAAATTTTCTGCTTGAAAANTTCTGTACATCAAAAGATAGGTCTTTGTTTTGCTACAGAAAATTGGAGTAAATCTTGCAAATACTCCATATGAATCTAGTTAGTACTGTAATTGAAAATTTAATATTAGGAGTTTAGAATTGTTTCCCCCTTTTAGCAGCAGAGTTTATGGTTAAAACTTGAAAACTCCTAGATATGGCTTTTGGACCATTCTACAATTTTTTTCTTTAATTATAATAATTTTGCATGTTATGATGTTGAAACCTTATTTGATTTTTAAAGTTTGTGAAGTTTTTGCATCCTTTGATCTTCAGCCTTCTACTCTGTTAAAAGTTAATGTGGAAAAGATAATCTTTAATTTTCAATTCAAGTAAATTCAAGTAAAGATAATAGCCAGCTGCTAGTCATGACCCCTTTTGAAAAAAGAATAATAATTTTTACCCAATTACCTAAAAGCTGTAAAATTTAATAGCAATTTAAAAACCCATTGTGAGCAAATGTGAGAAAATGGTAGTAAGATCAAATGTTCCTCACAAAATAAAATAAAATATGAAACCTCAAAAGAAGAAAAGGTTTCATTGTTGCTTTTTTCTCACTGATAGAGGGATTGTGTGAAAATAATTTCTATGGGGTTTATTTTAATTTATTTTGAGAGGGTGAGTTGGGCCTTCTGCTCTAATCAAGCTTCCTAACAATCACAGCTATTTAATCCTCTCAAGAAAGAAGACCTATTTACTTTGGGCAAGTAAACTTGAAAAATCTCACTATATTCCTCTATACAATTCAGCTTTCACTGCAGCCTCTTTAAGGGCTTGACAAACTCTTAGGCTACAATTTTGCTTATGTCTGCTAAACTAAATGCAGGTAAGAACAAAAAGCTGTGTGAGTCTGTGGGTCTTTGGATCTCTGTGATGAGGCCAGAGCCTTGAGACACAGAATCATGGAATCATAGAATGCCTTGGGCTGGAAAGGANCTTAAAATCATCTTGATCCCCCTGCAATGGGGAGGAACACCTTCCACTAGACCAGGCTGATCAAAGCCTGGCCTTGAGCACTGCCAGTTCTATTCTATCACCTCCCACAGAGTAAACATGAAGCATTAAATAAAGCTTACAGGACTTCTAAACATCTGTAGAGAATGAAGTTCTTGATGCAGTGACTTAGTCCAATAACAGCATTCTCATTCATTCCTGTCCAGGATGGTTACTGATTTTATACAGATTCTTGCAGCTATAGTTGTTTTCAGCAGAAGGACAGTCCTTCAGCAACTTCAGAAAACTTAAATAAAACTCTTTAACTAAATCTCTTTACACCATCTTAGCTTACANTAGTTTTCAGGGTAGAATATGAAACACAGTTCTGCAAAGTATACATGAAAGATTGAGATATTTTCGTGTCTAGAGACACAGGCAATCTTTCTAACTTTGCTTTCACAATGCTCTGTAGTGCTCAACCCCCTTTCTAGTACTGGGTCTTCATCAGGAACTTGGGGAGCTAAGGGCATGTTACGAGACTATAGATTAATTTTATGACTGCAGCCCACAGTACCCTTCAGATTTTTAGGATAAGAAAAGCTTAAAGAAACAAGAAATCAAATCTCATCTCTCCCAGCTGCATCTTGTGAAGAACTTCACATTTCAAAGGTATCCTAACTCCAAAACTCTTTGTCTTAAACACCCAAAATATGAATAAGTGATTAAAGAAGTCACGTTGCATATACAGAANATGTTTCTGTGCAAACCTTATTACTTTCCATTGACAAATCTGTAAGTAAGTGGAGTCCAGGAGTCCAGACCCTTGGATTTTGTGTAACTCTTTTACAAAATGCTGGTAATGTTCTTGGGAGGCCACAGAGCAGGTGTGTGTAAGACCAGGTTAAAGGAAATCTGAACCTGGATTTCCTCTAGCTCTCCTTTACATTTCCCAGCATTACTGGGGATGGTTGGTGCCTGGAAATGGAGCAGTCTCAAAAAAAAACATCCTACACAGTGTCTGACTACAGTAAAAGGACTGTACCAAAGATAAAGCAGCTTTTAAAAAAATAGCTTTTTACAGGTGTAATTTTGCTCCTTGGAGTCAGTTTTGCCATTCTGTTATAATGGATGAAATATTTCTAATCCTACAACTATGGCTCCATTTGAAGATATTTCCTAGTAAAAACAATTGACAAATCACCAAAATAAATGAATACCTTTGATGGTGCTAGCTGAAAACTTCTAGAACACTTTGATTACAAAAAAAAAAAAAAATCTTTTACTAATAATATTTTACATTTTAACACATGCATTTTAAGGTTCCCAGTAGTCACTTATTACAGAAGTATCAACCTTGCTGCAATACCCAAGTTCTTTTGTCAGAGACTACAAAACAACCAGGACAGATGTTACACAGAAAGAACAAGGATGCTCTCTGACACAAGCATCTTGCAGATAAGCAAAAGATAAAGGCAACATGTGGATTTAGAATAGATGGGAGAGCACAAGGAAAGAGTAAAATAAAGTTGGTCAACCTGATTGCCCTTGTAGCAGCACCCTGTCATGAAACTTTGCATGAACACCATGGAGAAGAAAACACAAATTTAAAGGTTGATCATACTGCAGCTTTGTGGCAGATTGAGGGGAATTCCTCCTGAGGACAGTGCAATGTATGAAACATAAGACATAAGCTTCTCTAAATCTACAAAATGTTGACATCATGATGGGTCAGATCTGGAGTTTGGGGTGAAAAAGAAGGTTGGGTAGAGAGGACTAAAAATGCTTTTAAAAAGAAAAGATACAGTTTACATTTCATAAAACAAGAGGAAACGTCTAGAAAAATAGAGGTATGTCTCTGTCAAAGAGTTTGACAATGTATATGAACACTCCAACTGTATTTCAAGCTATTATGACCCAAATGAGATCACATTTGTTGGAGAAAATANTTTAAGAAATCTCCAAATAAAAAAATGAAACTTACATCTAGAAATATAAAAATATTTCTAAATTAAACAAATGAGAATAAGCTTGTCCTTTTAACTCATAAACAAGGACTAAGATTTTACAGCTTCTGTGATTCCTACTTNATGTGATTGAAGCAATCCAACAGTAAGGTGACTTGTGTTTACACAGGAAGCAATTCAATAAAATGACAGTTTATTTTCCTGTGGCAACACTCTATCTGTCATTTCCATCATACCTCTAAATTTGCATGCAAATTTCAGCCAATGTTGAAAGAATTTGCAGTGGTAGATTCTTACAGATACATGAAAGGTAAATAAAAGGGCAGGAGAGTCTCAAACTAGTGTCCCAGAGAACACTTAGACAAAGCACAACCTGTACAGATTGTTTGGGAGCAGACCACGTAAACTTGTTCTACAACACAAATGTACTGATTGGCCAAGCAGCTAGTTGCAAGATTTCCTGTGAATCCTTACAAGAGAAAGAATGGAGAGCAGTAATTGTATGTACTGAAGTATTAATGGAGAAAGGAAGCAAATAAGTAAAGAAGAAAGCCTCATTAGCACTGCTCAGAGTTAAGTTTTTTTAGTATCTTAGGCAGGAATAACTTGGAATTCAAAAGAACAACCCTGCTCCTGAAGAGACATAAACCAATACTGTTAGGAGCATAGAATTGTGTCACTCCAGTTGTGCTGTATTTCAGAGACTTAATAAAACTATTAAATATTTTAAAGTATTGCAGTACCATAAAGTAATTCCTCCACTCTTAAGGTTATAAGAATGAGGTTAATTCATGATNATACATGGTAAATATTGACTTTTTAAGGCAAGAGTCACAAGACCCCTACAAATATACGTATATATACAGGTGACAACTAATAAGTGAGCTCATGTGTGCATGTGTGCAAACAAACAGTGAATATTGCTTCTTGTGCCCAGCTCACCAAGGCTGCTGCCAGGCTCTCTGGGCTCCTGGGCACTGATCTTCCCTCTCACTGTAGTCATGAAGCCCTGATATCTGGACAATAGGATGGAAGAGAATGGGATAATGTCACAGAGCAGCTTGAAATGCCTTTCTGGTTCCACATGACCAGTTGTGCTGATGNTAACTAGGACCTAAAAATAAAAGCTAGATAACTTTCTGACATGAAGATAGGTTTTTGTTTTGTTTTGCTTTTTTTTTCTTTGTGTTTTTTTTATGTTTTTTGTTGTTTTTTTTTGTTGTTGTTTTTTTTGTCAGTGAAGTAAAATAGTGTACTGGAAAAACTTCTAAGCAACACAATTATTTTGACATAGCTACTTCTCAGANTGAAACAGCATATTAAAATCTATATGAAACTGAAGTAAATAAGGANAATGAAGATCAGAATATAGCTTTTTTCTTCTGATAATTGGATAATTTAGATGGAATTTTAAGCAAAAGTTAAAACTTCAGAAGAGTAGGATGAGAACTGCAAGTCACATCCTAAGGTGTCACAAAGCTATTGACTGAAAATGTCTTAAAGCACATTTGGCCCAAGACAAGGGTATTTCTGAGACTCCAAAGTGATGTCTTGGCAATGATTGTGCATGTTATTCCAAACTTAAGAGCTACACTTGTNTCATTGAGTATCATTGATTTATATCCTGTTTTCCAGAAGTATTAACCAGATGNGCTGAAGAAAAAAAAGTCAGACAAACTCACAAGTCCTAATCCTACCCAGGTACACTACAACATTCCCACCTGTGGAACTAATTGACCAGAAAAGCAGAGAGNCTTTGTGACTTTTTACAGGGTAGACTTTTCCATATTCTTTGCCTGGAAGTCTTATAGGCACCTCTCCTCTTTTACATTATTTAAAAATAAAAGTACATCATATTGCAATCTTAATCTTTGAATTACAATANGAATGTTTTTTCTAAAAAATATTCTGAGCTCTGCTCATTCAGTGAAGAAAATGCATGTTTTTAAACCTCTTCATAAAATTCATATATTAAAATAGTTCTATTATTGAATTTGCATTACTCCTGCAAAGCCATCATTAAAAAATCATTTATGTAGCAGCAGTAGTGCCTAAGCCATTGGGAAGGCACAAATAGTCTCAGGGATAAATCAGGTAGAAGAGAGGAGGCTGGTAAAGAATTTGATTTCTTAATCAATGGCTCAAGAGAAATAGGAACTGGACTGTATTAATCAGTCTGTGTTCTGAATGAAATTCAGAGGTTTTTTTTGAATGGTGATTATTGGGTTCCACCACCAGTCTTCTATGTCACAGAGCTGAGGGAGATAAGCTGCATTTGTGAGACACCACTCTTGACAATGTGTTTTACTGTTAGTGTGTCAGAAAACTGAATTCAGGCAACAACAAAGTCTTCACCTGTGAAAGGAAAAAGAAGCAACAAAAGCCTCAAGTATGTGTGTTGTTGAGAAGATCTGAGAAAGAGGTCAGTAATGAATTACACACAAATCTGGCAGCTGCTGCTCTTTCAGCACCACTGCAGAGTGCTTTAATACCTGCTATTCAACTGCTATTTTCTTCTGGTGATCCTACATAAGGAGGATTTCCATTCCTACCAGCCTTGCTTTTGCTGTCACTTCTTTCATCAAGCTAATTTTAACTTTAAAATAACACAAAATTATCCAAAACTTTGAGGTCAGCCTTAGATTCAGNGTGAAGATGAGCTCACTGGTATCTAGACATCCCCTCTAACATAGGTTTTTTTCAGGTCCTATGACTTTCATTTCTTTAGCAGGTGAAAGATCAAATGACCATGAAGTTTCTTATCTTGTATAGTGCTCATACTTTCTTGTGATTTAGGGCATGATGTGGTTATTACAACAGATGTAACACAAACTCCTCATTGTTCATGCTTTGCTGCAGAACTCATAGCACTGCAGGCTCACCTACCACGTTGCTGTGTTAGCAATAAATAACCATCTTAGTAGGGGGTCACAGGTTTATCACAGAACTGCACACTGAATTCACAGCCACTGGGAAGAACAAGGACAGGCTGAACACCCTCCACGGGTGACCTGGCAAACAGGGATGGACTCTGGTTTCCACGTTATCCTAGCTTTTGGCCTTTTACAGCCTTTTTAAAATGTTTTTTTCCCCTCTCAAAATAAAAATGCATTCACTTTTGCTTAGAAAATGCGCTGAAGAATTTCAGAGTTTGATCAAGGTACAAAGGTTTCATTTAGCACAGGCTCACACAAGTTTGCCTGTGCTGCCCCACCTGAACAGTTGCTGGTCTTGTACTGCAGCTCCATGGAAGGATCTCAATTCCCATAGGGCTCCACAGTCTCTAAACTAATGNCTCACCAGGGAAACTCATGCCTGTGGTGCCTTCCAGATTTCTTCTCTGTAGCTGATTTTACAGTTTCACCTACTATTACACACCAGAGGATCCACACAGGAAAGAACAAATGCAGCGAGTGGCAAGAGCTGCTCAGCTGAATGCCTCGGGACATTTGTGCTGCTGCCCTCCCTGTGCATGCTCTGATACTTGATGGGAAATCTGATATGTGCTGTCTTTGACATCTCTACCCCAATAGGGCTTGACAGAAATGAATGAAAAGACACTTACGAAAGTCATGTCCCTCGTGTTATGTTAATGTAAATTAATGTATCTAGTTATTGCAGGTGTGAATATGTGGCATACTGGACAACAACTAAAGCAATTTTTCATAAGCAGTGTTGGGCTTCAAAAGCAACCTTAAAAAACAGCAAAAAATCCTTTTCTTAGCAACAAGGTGAACTGCCTTTTTCTAGATGGAGGTTTTAATGGTTTTTTCTCCTGTGTTATGAAAGTAACTAAAATAAAAACATCTTTTCTCAAACACCACAAAGGAATAAGGTGGCAGTGGAAATCCAGACTCTTGTGTACACTCATACTCAGCAGATAGCAATAAATTTTCCAGCAGTTTTCTGATTTATTTGAATGGGAAATTGCATGGGTCTCTAAGCTGCTATGCATACAATCAACAATGCTGTAAATGTCTGTTACCATATTTCTGTAACTCTATTGAGTGAATGAACTTTAGCTCTCTGTGATNTACAGTGCACATCCTGATGTTATTTTGAGGTATCACTGACTTTATATCTAAAATTATTGTGTAATATGAGTTCATTGAGGTGGTACAATCAATCACTCCTTGTCTACCTAATTTTTTATATTATCATCCAATCTTATTGCAAAGACAGCAGTAGTGTTTTAAGATCTATGTATGGAGAAGAAGGGCTATTTCTTACTGCCTTTTTATAAGTTGGAGGTATAAAACATGTCTTTGGAAACATTTCTTTACACTAGTCTTTGTTTTACTCTGAATGACAGTTAAGCTATAAAAGTAGATACTAAACCCACATAATATGTTAGCCTTAGGAAAAGGAGGATTTACATTTCTCTACTGTTCTGTGAAATAGAATATATTATGCTAAACCTTTCCAACCCTTCAGAAAATGTCTATTTCAAAAGATTTAAATACAAGAGGAAAGTATGAGCAAAGCTAGAGGAGATTCAAAGTTCAGGCAAAGGGGAAAAGGTTTTCTGTGAGCACAAATGCCACCAAGNGACAGAAGGGAAAAGATCCAAGGCTGGACACACTGAAAGTANCAGGAGGACATCCAGCCTGTAACTACAAACTGCTGAAGCCTGAGGTAAGGGAAGAAAAACAAAAGAAAAAACCAGTGAGAACAGTTCAGTATCTTTGTGTCCCAGCAAATCANTGATTAACTGAGAAAGAGTGTCCTGAGCTCAGCAGAGTGAGGGAAGAAGATATAGAAACAAATGGAAAAACTTCTGCCATTAGAACAAAAAGTGCCAGGAAGAAATTCTTACACACCATAATGAATGCAAAGGTGTGAAAATCTTGTGCTTTTGAAACTCTTGTGCTGGTTATAGAGAAGCACAGTCACAGGGAATAAAAAGAGAGAAGGGAAGTCAGCAAGTAAGGGAAAAAGGTAAGGAAAAGCAGAGTGATGTTTCAGATACAAAAGTGAAAGACAAGAATTTAGAGAACAAATAATAAATGTATCATTTACTCTGAAGAAATAACCAAATGACCTACAGAAAATATTAAGATGGATTCATACAACAGCAAGTAAAATACGAATGTTAGACTAAAATAGGAAACATGGATGTATACATAATGAAGAGAAATATGATGGGGAATAATGTAACTGTTTTCATATTTTGATATTTACAGAGAAAAAATATAGTTTTAAGGATACTTTTTTGTTTGGTTTTTTTGGGGTTTTTTTGGGGTTTTTTTGGGGTTTTTTTGTTTTGGTTTGGTTTGGTTTGGTTTGTTTTTTTTTTTTTTTTTTTTTTTTTTTTTTTTTTTTTTTTTGTTGTTGTTTTTTGGTTTTGTTTATAATGCTTTGGTGATATTTCTTTTTATGATAAAATCTTAGACTATTTTGAATTGGAAGGGACCCACAAGGGTCACCAGAGTCCATCTCCTGGGTCTACACAGAACAGCAAATATCACCCTGTGTGCCATGAGAATGTTTTCCAAATGCACCTTGAGCTCTCTCAGGCTGGTGCTGTGGCCACTTCCCTGGGGAGCCTGNNCAGTGCCCAGCCACCTTCTGGATGAAGAACCTTTTCCTGATGTCCAGCCTAAACATCCCCTGACACAGTTTCAGCCATTCCCCTGGGTCCTGTCTCTGGCNACCACAGAGAAGGGATCAGTGCCTGCCTCTCTTCTTTCCCTTGTGAGAAAGCTGTATATCCTTCTCCCAGCATATCCTTACCTATGATGTTTCCCAAAGTGATGACTAGTTTCCTCCCAGGAATGCTACATTTAGTAACTGCATCTAAAAGAGCAGCTAGCTAGTGACACCAACATGCAAAAGCAGATACTGGGAGTACACAAAGGCTACCTCATGCAAAAAGAGCATTAGGTNCAACATTTACTGTCAGCAACTTATTATGTTGGGTGGGAATGTGAAAGAGTAAACATGTTCCTCTTTCAGAAATTTAGGTTTTCAGGTGGCAGATACTGNAATATATCCAAAAGGCTGATTTATTCCAGCAGTTAAGTGATGGGTATAAGTTGCATAAGTGTGGAGCTAGGGAAATTAGTTTAATCTGTATGCATGTCATCTTTATAGAATTAAACTAAACTTGAGAACAAAACCCTAATTGAAGCCTAATCTTCTGAATGAATTACGAATACTCAAGTTTAGTCCAGAAAATGCATCTTAAGGAGAAATTTTCAGAATTTTACCAGGAAGCTAACACAAGTATAAATGAACCTCCATCATCTGTAATTTAGNTAGGTTCTGACTTTCACTGAAGCAACCAAAAGTTCAATGAACCCTGTAAGACCATGAAAGCTTTTTCTTTCAATTATTATTTATTAACAAATGCATGTGTGTGTGTGTGTATTCATGCATGACCAAATATGTTTGCACACATGACCACTGGATAAATGATTTCTGTGTTCTTCCCATGCCAAAAATGCTGCTTGCCAGTTGACTTATTTTCTTCTGGAGGTAGAAAATTAAACCTTTTATTAATTGCAAGGTAATGAAACCCATCCTCCTAACTGTTCCCATTCAGCTGTGTATCACCATATCTGTGAGTCAGAAAATGAAGCATCAGCCCACACCCTGATGAGAAAGGTCAACAAAGCAGAACTGTATTTCATTTACCAGAAATTACAAATCAGGAATTAAAGAAAAACAAATAAACTTTACATGAAAATGACAGGTTAGTCTTTCAAGAGAGTGTGATGCATACACATCAGTAGCTTTACTTTCCCTGGGGTTTTCTGTAAATTCTGCCTCATACTTCCTCCTCAATCTGCCCACTTTACAGGAAAACCCAAATAAAACAAAGCAGACAATGGAAAATGTGAAGGCGTGTTCCTCATGCATCTCTATTGTGTATTTTTTCTATTCTCCCTTGAGAAACACAATAGAAATGAACAAGATACAAAGCAAAATGTTGCAAACAAAAGCTGCCATTGAGAAAGGTTTTTTTACNTGACTTAGGAAAAAATACAAGAGAAATATAGTGTTGTATTATTATTTCTATTATTCTTATTTCTATTTTGAAAATTCATTTGATATTTAAGTTATTTCTTCTCCTATTAACACATTGCCACTTCTCATTTTTTGACTGATTAAATTTAAATTTTAAAAATTNNGGAAAATTTTTGGGTTTTTTACTTTAAAAACTATTTACATGATAAGANGAATTTTTAGAAGACTGAGATTCAAAAGTACAGAACTTTAAATTTCAACACATTTTCTGCACATAGAAAGCACAAAACTTGACAGCTAAATGTTGAAGTTAATCAGATAGTTACATTTCCACATATCAGCCATATGCAATATAAGGCAGTTTGTGTGGTAGGTGAGAAATTTTCCTGTTTTAACAGAGGTCACCACTCTAAAGAGTGTTTTTCTGGATTGTAAGTGAATTTTTCAAGTGGATGTTTGCCATTTCACTGAGAACAAAAACCATCTCATTTAATTCACAGTCACCTGACCCCAGAGTATAGACAAGTGCATTTCTGTAAATGAAAGGAAATTGCCTGAAAATAAATATAGATAACAGAGNAAACTAATTTATTTTGTACTCATAAAAGGACACCTATTTATAATAGGAATGCATCCCCTAATGACAACCTCCATAGCTTACTCATTTAGGTTTTCAGGATCCTTTTGTTTTCAGGGCAGTGGAAACAGATGACAAATAAACACAAGTTAAAGATGACAGAGGTCCTATTCTAATCATAGTGAAGTCCTGACCTTTCTGCTACTTTTCTGCATGATGATTTTTTTTTTTTGAGTTGAACTTGAATCACCACGTTTTCCACCAGGAAAAGTTAGGAAAAAGCTGTGTAAAGTGAAGGAAGTCAAACAAATAGTTACTTGGCTTTAAAATTCCTNCAAAAGAAGGACTTTGGCCAGAACCATACAAAGATGCTTCAAATAAGGCACTATATATGTTTTCCTGATTTAAAATTTCCCTTTCTGTATCTAGGACTAGTCCCCACTCCCCCAAAAAAACCACACCATTTCAAACCAGCCCCTCCAATAAAACCCCAAGCAAACAAAAGAAAAAATAAAATAAAAAACCAAAAGCAAACAAAACACCCAAATCTCACCCCCAAAAAACCCCACAAACCCCAAAACCTTAAATGAACAGCAAAAAAAAAAAAAAAAAACAAAAACCAAAACCCCAACAGAAAAGCAGTAAAAAACCCCAAACCAAACAAAAAACCAACCCACCACTACCACCCCCACGACCACCAAGAACAAAACAAACAAACAAACAAACAAACAAATCAAACCCCTGTTGGTAATACCAATGCAGTTTATGTCAATGGACTTTTCTTAAAACTGAGAATAGATGTGGTTTTTTTCCTAAGAAGAAACACTAGAATTAGGCAAAAGCTGATTGTATCACATAGGATATTCTTAGAAGAAAATTAAAAATGTACAAGATGTCAAAACTGTCCCTAGTATAATACTGGGACTTCTAGTTAGTGAGGAAAACTCTGGTCCCCAAGACAGGGTATGCTTACAGTGTTACCAGAACCACAATTTATTCAGTTTTCTTTCTGTAATAAAATAGAAATTAAGAGGGAAAAATAAACAGTTCCATCTCAACACGATAGCATCCTCTTTAAAAATAATACACTTTTATTCCACTGAACACTTTCTAAGACATTTGGAATATTTTCAATTTAATTGTGTTACCCAATACTTACAAACTATTTCTTCTGCTCCCTTTAATATTAAGATGCAATTTTCAAGAAAACACATGACAAATTTCTTCACCTGCTGAAATCTAAGATCAGATTTTGCAAAGCATTGAGGAAAGAATTGTGAGAAAATTTTTGATATTTTCAGAATTCTGTCCTTCATGCCGTCCCTTCTTGGAGGGGTGATTGGTTTCCAGAAAATGAATTCTGATCTCTTTGCAGCTTTATCTACTGTTTGTAGAGGCTTTACTTTGACCTTTTGTAATTTTTTGTGTGATGGGTATCAAAGGCAATCCCATGAAAACCACTGCCTTTTAGAGCAATATGACGCAGGTATAAGAAGAATGAGAATGTGATTACCTTCTCAAAGCATTAGCCTAAGTGTCTCTAAGTGAGATTTTAGTAATTTAAAAAAGAATTTGTTCACATTTTGGAATATTTTGCTGGTTGTCTTGATGGAAAATACAGAAGAAAACAAATCAAGCAGCATTTTCTCCTTCAGTAAGAATTAAGTTTAAAAAAAAACACCAGGGAAAGAAAGAGCTTTGTGAAAAAAAATGGAAAAGGAAATGGAAAAGGAAACCAAAATAATTCACTTATGCAGTCCTGGATTCTCTGGATATTCTCTTGTAAAATCAATGAGGGACATATGAAACTATATAGAAAATTGTTTTTTATGCATTTAAGAATTGTAGGAGGGAATGGTTTTTTCCCCCATACATGCTGACAAAGAGCAGAGCACTACAACAACAAAAAAACCAGAAAGATGGTCTTGTGGTCTGCTGCTCATTGATTTGATAGGTATTGCAGTGCTTTATATTTACAATCTAACTTCAGATTTGCATTTCCTTTTTGCTCATTCCACAAGGAGATACTGTACCATTCAGCCAAATAAATCAGTGAAGAAAAATACTGTTAAGAGCTGGTCTGACTTATGGACTCATTCAATTCAATAATCTGGAGAGCATGATTGCTTTAAGGTCTGAAATTGAACAGCATCTTAGTAAAAATTAAAAACAAAGGAATGGACTCTGGTAATTGCTTATTAAATTTTCAAGCCCCAGTGACAATAACAAGTTTAAATTGATTGCTCAATACATTTAAAATAGATGGTACTGAATGTGCAACAAAACCACACCAGCAAGAAAACTAGATACTCTTGAATGGATAAATACCTCAGTACTTTACCACCTCTGGGGAGTTTAGGGAATTCAATCAGGCTGACCCAAATGGATCCTGCCAACACGTGCATCACCCACAACTAGTGCTGGACTGCACCAACCACTGCCTCAGCTTGGGGCATCAGGGCACCAAGTATGCTCTCTCCACAGGCACATTCTGGCTCTNTCAGCCCCCCTGAAAAGGCTATCCACTTCCTTGCTGCTGCCCCAGAATCACCACGTGTTTGTTTTCCCAGCGCCAAGCCATCTCCTCGTGCTCCGTTAAATTTTCCACAAGGACACTTAATTTCAGTATGGTATGGTGGTGAAGTTCAACACCAGAAACCAAACAAAAAAAACCCACTCTAATACACAGGAGATGGGGGAGGAAGTCTGGACTAGAGGGTCTTACCAGAGTGCATGGAAGGAGATAAGGAAATGGATAAGGAAACGGGAGAAAAGACCAGAATCAAAAAAAGCAGCTTTAGAAGAAAAGCCAACTGGCTTATAAAGCTCACTTATCTTCAGAGAGTTTTTGAATATGCTGAAAGAATTTAAAGATGTGAGTTTAAATGGTTTTTTGAAAGACTGTTTCTGCAAATGCTACAAGATATTATGAGAAAGTCATGTAACTGGAGAAAGGGGGCTAGGAATACATGAGTAAGAGAGAAAGAGAAAAACAATTGAACTACTGGAACAAAAGGGACAAATTAGGGTTCTCAATTTCACCCTGACTTTCCAAAATACTATAATAACACTAATCAAATACTGGTTTTACATGTGGGTAGGGAAAAGACTCTTACTCAAACCTGCAAAGTGATACATTCTTTGCTTGTCTTCCAGAGAAAACACACTGTAGAGGAGTCTGTCAACTAAATACAGNGAGATACAGGCAAAGAATCATGAGCTCAGCCAACTGAACCCATCAACAAGACAAGAGCCAACCTGTCTGTGTTGTCACAGAAGCAGCAATTCCNTGCCTTGGAGTGTGCTGCTGCTGCCCAGATTGCTTGGCAAGCCACAAGGTGAAATTACCTTCTTGCCAGCTGCTGTCTTTAGGACTGCTTTAGATTTGAATGCAGATTTACAGCACCTAAAGTTTATTATCTAAACACACGTTCAAGGATCACTTCAAAGGTGTTCAGTCTGTGAAGTTCAGTGTACGAAGGCAAAATTGTAGGTCATTAGAAAGAGCCCAAATGTGCCAAAATCATCCTGAAATTGTGGTAAGACAGAAACAATTTTCTTTGAGCACTTTCATCAGAGCAAGACTCCTAAGATCTAAGCAATATAAGCAGAGAAATGAAATTATGGAATGGATTCTAAGGACTCTTTTTTCACTCTTTCTTTCCTTTTTTAAATGCTTCTTTTTCTCTTAGCAAATGAGAA
>OAMK01000703.1:2300508-2370340 GCA_900205225.1 Saxicola maurus maurus | reverse complement strand
GATACATTCCTCTTTCTCTTTTTTTTTTCTTCTGATAGGTGAGATCTTACTTATTAATCCCACCTTTTATTTTTTCTACACCAGTACTTCAAAAGGCAGGCTATGTGGATATTAAATCAACACCTATAATTTANCACTAAAGACACAAAGTTAATATTACTTTAATCGTTAAAATAATATTAATACTTTTTTAAANGTAAAAAGACCTCATTGTAATTAGCAGTTAGAATTCATATTTGTGTCTTATTTAAATTCTCTNTTTTATTTAATTCCAGTTCAGAAGACCATTGAGAAGATTTCTATATTTCCCATGCAGTCACTTTTTATCCTCTTACTAAATTTTCAAGAACCTGTTCAAGGCAAACACAATGAGAAAAGGAATGACAAATAACCAGAATTAAGGAACAATTGCTGAAAGATGCATTCTNATCTCTTTCCAAACTGGAGAAAACCCCTAAACTCGTGTTTAGAAAACACCTCCTTTTGCTAGAATGCATTCCTGGAGTGCTGTTGTCAGCTACTATTAGAGAAAGTGTTATTAAATTATTTCTGCTTTTTATTGCTTGTCCTGTTAAGACACTCCCAACTCAGACCCACTTAGGATTTGCTGATTTAGAGCTGAGGTATGAATCAGAGAACATGACAGTGCAATGCTTCCCAGCTGCTTAGCAGGCAAGAGAAAGCATCTTTTTTTTCCTTTCCTTGTTTGTGGGTGATATTTCTTCACAAAATGAGGAGAAAAGGTATCAAGCAAAGTTAATTATACTTTTAGAAATTTCTCATTTACAATTCAAATAAGGATCTCCCTGAGAGGGATTCATATTTTACATACTGTATGTGCTAACCTTCATCATACCAAATGGCAGCAGAAAGTGAAATATTTTCCATATCAAGCGCATTTCATACGCAAAGTTTAAAACCACCCATGCATTTATGCTAAAACGAAATATCTAATTTAAACATATGAAATCAGGCAGATTTACAAATGAGGTTTCATTTCAAATTCATACCTCCTTGTCCCTGTTTCAAAAGGGAGAAGAAAGCCTACAAAACTGTGAGAGATTACTAACTTCCATGCAAATTACCTCAGAGGAAGAGAAAAGATTTTAACATTAGAGTTGTTGATACAACAGCCAGTAACAACTCTAGTATTTTCTGGCTCTGGTGTTTTCTTAGAAGTTTTCCTTTGCAGCTTGTGAATTAGAAATGTAAGAGGAACTATTTCTGCTCACTGGGAGAGAGTCNTGAAACACAGACTGGAAGTAAATAACCAGACATGGAGAAAAATATAGGACAACAGAGAGCCAATCTGACCCTTCAATGTGAGGTACTTTGTCCCACAATGAATTCAGCACAGCCTTTATTTCGTCAGTAGAACCCACATGTAAAATAGTAANTTCTCAGCAGAAGGAAATTGAGTACAAAATGGTGGCTTCTGAGACTTCCATTTATGCAAAGTATGTCTTATAGCATGCAGTTAATATGCATTTATGCAATACACACACACACATACAAAAAAATAACATAAGGGAAATAAATTTTAAAAAAAGAAAATAAGTCGTTTGAACACAGGTTTTCCCTGAACTAAATGCACTAAGAAAATACAACATATTTCACTTTTTNGTCATAATTCATTGTCTATATTTTCCTAAGCACTTTACTATACTGTAGACAATAGAGAATATAGTTCTCTATTGAAGTNCTACTTGGGAGTTCTACTCCCTAATATGGACAATTAAATATTAATATTTGGGTTTTTGGTGATAAACCCATATGCCAAAGTGAAGAGCACAATATAAATGATTCATTGAGAATGTAAATAANAAGGGGCATGCAAAATGTCTTTGTTAAGCAGAAACATTAATATCTGAAAATAAGTACAGCTTATAGCTAAAAGGTTCATGTTTGAGAAAAAACCAGAATTCAAATACTGGCTCTACCCTTGTGTCACTTGCAGCTTAAAATGGAAATGAAGATATCTCTGCATTAGTGCTTTCTTTTGAACCAGGAATGCTATTGAAGGAACCATATACACCTTCTCTGTTTGGAGTACTTGGGTTCCTGTTGCAGTGGGGTTTCAGAGTGAAAACCTAAAGCCACAGAGGGACCCCACCAGTGCAGAGTCCAAGCAGCCTGATCTCAGCTGGGGGAAAATGCAGGGAGGTCCTCAACACCCTGCATCTNCATATTTATTGTTGTTTACATTTCCTCCTGGTGCAGTACATCTTGAGAAAACTCTGCATTGCAGTATATGCTTTTTTATGATCTTTTACTTTAGAGTGGATAACAACGTAGAAAAAGGTAATTTCTAACCTAACAATTAAAAGTCTCTAAGCAGAAATTTGGTTCTAAAGAGAAACCAAGAGACTTTTACCCTCTTTCAAATCAAAGAAAGATATTATTTCATAANTAATTCTAATTAAATATTTTTATATTTTATATAAATATTCATTTTATATTTACCAAATCCCTTTTATATTTAGCAAAAAACTTGCAAATGTCAGCCTCTAAAATACTGAATTTTTAACCATATGGATACACCTAGGCTGCTGAGACACTACTTGCAATTTAACTGAGATTACTGTGTCAAAGGAGTTTCCTTCAAAAATGAACATTTTTGGAAAAATTGCTTTCTGTTGGAATTTGAATGCTCCTTAAAAAACATTAAAAATTAACACAAAAAAATTCATTATTTGGTTTTCTGATATCTTTCTCAAGGAGAACCTTCAGCAGGTATCCAATTATGTTTTATCGTTTGTATTACACACATAAATTTATTCTTATTAAACAATGAAGTTTTAAACTAAACATCTAGAAAGGTCTTTCTTTTTTTCTGTTGTCACACAGCAGCAGAGCCATCTGTTAGAATTTTCTACCCATAGCTTGTAGTCTAATAAGACCACAGTGTCTTTTCCAGTCACTGTTTTACTGAATCTTATATGACTGAACAAATCACATTTGAAATACCATCTTCTCAGTGTTTTAATTCAGCTCAGTGGCTCTGTGGATAAGCTGCTTCTATCTCTAATAAGAGATAAGCAGATGCTATCTGTTGCTGCCCTTATTTAATGCTCTTTCTGACTTCAAAGAGCAGTAGAATGGGACGTGCAAGGTGCTGGAGGATCCCACTGGAAGTGTATCCATAAGTCACTGTTCAAGTCACCGTCTGCTGGGAACTTGAGGAATTATTGCCACCATCCTCTGGGAATGCCTTACTGCAGACAAGTGGGCTGCAGTTTACTTTCCACTGACCCACCATAGAAGACACAGCTATTTATACAGCACGTATTGGATCCTGCAAACCCTCAGATGCAACACTGCACATTCTCAAATAACTTTATGCTTACCACCACTTCCCAGCTTGATCCCCTCTCAATTCAAACTTTCCTCTCTCAGANCACATCAAAATCTTCAAAGGTAACCACAGCTTCCTGGCATTCACAGTCTTTAAAAAAATTAGTACTGGTCCATGTTATAACTTGTGCCCTTATGTCCTGACCACCTTTGGAAAGGGTGATAATGATGTTTGTGCCTGTGGTTAAAAATGAGGAAGNGAGTTTCATATTCCATATGGGATCCCATGAGCCATACAAGTGGAAAGACAACAGAGATACATCTGGCTGCAGCTACTCATACTCAAATACTCTGAGTGCTACCCTTTAGAGCTTTGATTCTCTTCTTAAAAAGTTTCTGTGGGAAACAAACAGGAAGACATTAAAAATAACCCAAAAAACTTTACTTTCAAATGCATTACTTTCACAATTTGGATTCATAATATTTGCTGTTCATGTACACAATAACTCCCTGCTTGATATTATCAAAACTACTTTCTGTGGAAAACCCTCTTTTCACATCATGTACATGCAACACTGCATGAGAAGCTTTTGATAACCTGCTGTGAGCTGCATTGCCTTCTTGATAAGAAACAGGTGAAAAACAGAGGACTTTATAAGACAACAACGAGTAAAATAATGTAAGCAGAAGTCTGCTTCTGCTTCTGCCTACCATGAGCCATGAGAGAAGCAACCCTTGAGAGCAAGAAGCTATTAACAGTGTTAGCTTAGGTTCTGGTTGAAAGCATTCTATTCCATATTTAATCCTCGGGGATTAAACATGGCATGGTACCTTTGCTGGCACTAAAGTAATCAGTTATGGCCACTATTGTTATTGGTAATTTAGCCAGCTGGAGGTGGGGGTTGGGGTGGGGAACAAGACAGAAAATTGAGATGGGTGCTCAAATGCTCAATCCTTGTGATAAAATACACAAAGTAACGTTAAAAAAGGATGAAAAGTTGGAAGNCCACGTCTTTATTAATGTGATTGCATTTAGCTGGCAATTGAGACTATCAAAACATGAGACAGCTTTGATTTGTGAGCAGGTGTAATATGAATGGAGTTTAGTTCCACTTTTCTAAACAAAATTGTCTATGACAATGCTTTCTGGAGATTGAAAGGAAATATGAGGGGCAAGGTTTTTAAATTGTATACATTAATGACAAAGTGGGAGTACAGTTTTCCCATTTGCTTTTCATGTCATGAGTAGCTGTAACAGTAATAATGGCCAAATTAGTTTGTGTGTTACAGCAGAAGCAATACCTAATTCAATATTTACATGGCTTGTTGAAATTACAGGTTTTACTTTATTAGCATCAGAAAATAGTGCCTGAACTCTAGAGTGAAATTAAAACCACCTCACACCAGTGGTGACCCCTCTGACAAACCAGTTTCAGGCTTGACATATTAAGTTACACTGCAGAGAGCAGAAAGCCCCATGCCCTGTGGGACTGCTCAGATTGTACTTTGCAACTGAAAAGACTCATCTCTGGTTCCTAATGGTGTTATGTAAACACAAAGGAAATGTGCAGCATGCAGAGTGACATCACAGAATATAGGAAGAAAGGCTGATCACAACATTAAATTAAATCATGGCAAGTATAAAAAAGCTGCTGAAACCTATGAAAATATCTTTATTACACTACATAAAACAGATGCTGCTAGTACTTTTAAAAAGCAAGAGAATGATCCAAAGAGAACATTACAAGAAAAAAAAAAAAGGTAAATATATTAGTCTTTGTGAATTGATTAAAAGTATAAATTATTCCTTACTGATGACTTCTTTAATAATAATCTTCTATCTGTGATGTGTAATGACTGTGGATCTGACTACAGTCCACAAATGCAGCTGATTTTGAAACTGGCCATCCATAAAGGGATTTTAAAAGTAATAATCATTAAATTATGTGCATAAAGTCACAATATCTCCTGATGTAACAGCAGAACATGACCCTAAAATTTTAAAATTTTTTACACCATTTTCAAACTCTATCTCAATTCAATAATTTTCATAATGTATAATAATTTAATTTCNACAGCTTTTTGTTACTATAACTAACAAGATTATTCAGAAGTTAACTCTGTTGACGGGGTGAGGGGGGAGACCTTACTGATATTTTTTAATGCCTTTCACTTATGTTTAGTACTATGATACAAAACAGTCACCTTCTTGCCACTGACTACAGCCCAAGCCAATTTCAAATTAGCCACATTTCTTTGCCACAGCCAAAGGATCATACCTGTTAAAGCCTAGGTCACAGAACTAAGACATCCATGTATGGCCTCTTTTTTTCCAGATAAAACAGATTACTTTAAAAGTATTCAAAATGTTTTACTGAAATTACTGGTTCACAATATAGAATTTTAAAAATCCTGCTACTTTAATAAAATCTTGTGAACTATTGATACTGTCATACTGGGGATAAAGTGCTGCTCCCCTCTGTGCTCTTCCCCATGATTTTGATGATAATACGTGCTTAGTAAAGCTACTGTGGGATACATTCAAATATCCTGAATGCAGACAGCAGAGTGTAGAGTGAGTTTGTAAACTAACACACCATGTCACCACAGCTTTTCCTGTGATCAGCATTTGATAAAAAAACCACCACATCCTTCAGTTTATTTCATATTCTACTGCTAAGGATAGGTTCTACCAAATAATTCAAAGCCTGCAGATTATGCATGAAATTGCTACTGAGAATATTTGCATATCATGTTATTTTAATTACATGATACTATTGATTTAATTAAGTGGGACCATGTTAATTATCACTTTCACAAATCAACTAGACATGTCATAATTGATTGCAATGAATATAAACTCCAAACTCTCACTCTGGAGAGTCTCATAAGCCTGTGAAGCAGTTCTTAGTAGGCATATTTAATGATACAGCTTAAAGTACCAAAACTTTCTATTAAAGTGAAGATCAAATGCTGGAAAGACCTTGAGAAAGAAATGCTAAGTTTGAAAAAACAGAAATAATAAAATTCGCTGTTGNGTTAAGAATGAGCACAAATTTAATAGATGATTCTCATGATTACATTACAGGTACCTTTAGAACAAACAAAAAGATACATTTTGAGCTTCCCCTTTTCTTAATTCAATCATGAGATAAGTTCAATAAAAATATATATTTGACATTTTCCTCATCTATTTCCAGATCATTGCTGGATCAAATATTGTATCAAATATATATATATGCTGTCGACATGCAATTGTTTGATGAAGGTAAATAGCCCAAAAGTATGTCTGCAGAATGGCAGCAAATCTTGAATGGCAAAACTTGATCATAACCATCTCTATAAGTTTGTTAGCTTCTCTACCCTGTGTTCTGGCTTCTTTNGCCTTGTTCCTTGGCTGTAGAAGTCCCCTTGTGGGCAACCATTCAAGATATGAAGGTGCATAATGCAACCCTGTGGCTTCCACTGGGTGACCAAGTGACCAACTAAATAAGAATTTTCAAGGCAAGTCGTTGTGTCACCTCATGTCATATTTGAGTCTAGCCACAAAAGAAGCACTCTTGGATTTTCTGTGATTTCTGTGAGTAGCTGTGCTGCCAGGATTTTCTGATAATTTTGCAAAGCAAATGNTGCTCCTTATATGACAGTAAGAAAATCTATGATTTTTATGACACAACTAGTCAGACAAGACAGAAAAATGGAACCATGACTTCCCCACCTATCAACTGTCCTTTACCTGTTGTCACAAATTACCAATAAATCAGTGCATATAAAAGCACATGCTCACACACCCATTTCATTAGCAATCAAAGGAATTATGGAGTCCCTATAATTACATATNGTACAGTACCCTGTAGAGCAACAATTTTCAAAAATGCTGATAAACTCCATAAACTTNAAAAAAAATTCATCTTTCATAGAACTGCAAATCAGAACCTAATCAGCTCAAAACTCTTTGATGTTTTCCAATTTCATGTCTATGGTGCCTTTGTTTTGTTACTGGACACGCTGGCTGTGAACCAATAATATAGATACTAAGCACACACATATAAACATTAAGATTTTAAGTACTGGAAAAGTTAATGTATTTTGGTGACCAAAATCTTGTATTTAAAAGGGAAAACTCTTGCAAAAGGGGTGATTTTTTTTCCCCAGTTGGCTATACATTTCNTGGATGACTTAGGTTTTATTTCATACCCTCCCCTTTATTAANGCCCCAAGGGGACTTTCACTTCATTTTCCAAGTCATAAGTAATTTCATATTTTGTTGTATGTAGCTATGTAATAANATATTTTTATTTAGAAACAAAACCTTCCAAAACATCAAGCCTGTGGACTTTTTCATGTCATACATAGTTTANGAGGTTGATGTGTCTTATATAATGTGTGTTTCATCTTTTAAAGTCCCTGAATTTCCTTTGTCTGTAAAAGTGCTTAAGACACATTCATGTCTTCTTTAAAAGACTTTGCATTTAATCTAGAAGCACTGGCAGGATTTTGTATCATTGTCACTTCTGAAAATGACATACAGAGTTTTAAATATAACAAAACCGTTTAAGTCCAAATATGGCTGAAAGAAAGCACAAAACAATGAAGAAAGTGATTGTAATAAAATCTTACTGATCCTTATGCACTTTTACTATCTGGCACTTATGCCTGAGGACAGTATCTTACTGCATGCCATGAGAAGGCAATTGTAAATCTTCTGCCTTTGATAAAATTTGTTTCTTTCATCTTGCTTAAAGTCAGACATCATTCTCTGTGCTGAAGAAAATTTACTCAAGCATAGTTGAAAGCCACATCTAATAACTGGAATATAAATGAAATTAGAAGATAGAGGTCAAAACAAACAAGAAAATAGCTTTATTTCANTGTAAAGTGCAAAGGGTTATTTCCATAAGTACACTTCGACAAAACCTGATCTCTCTTCTAAGGCTACTGAGGAGTCACTACAGACATGTCAGATTTCAGTCTATGTTCAATTAGAGTAAAGATATTTCACAAGCTGGTAAAGGTTTCACACCTTTTTCTTTTCTCTGGGGATAGTCTTTAGGAATCCAGAGGTAAATTTTCACCACTTCTTGTGANGGGCCTGATGAAAAGTCTTGTCTTGCAGAAAACCTAGAGTCTGTGAATACACAAGTGAGATTTTGAACTGTGGTGTCCTTCTTGGGGCATGCATCTCTTCTGTAGCCCTCTGTCTGTTGTCTTGTCATAAAAATATATTTTGGTATATATTCACACAGACTATTTCACTGATTCCTCTCAAGTGGAGAATTTTTCTACAATACATTTCAAGTATAAGGCTTTCANTAATATTGTTTCAAATTGAATAATAATACACTGCCACCATGACTTTCTTTTTTTTAAAATACAACAGAATGTCCAACACTTGTTTAACATGTGCCAAATAATCTCTTCTGATTATTTTGGCACACCTTGGAAGAGAACTGTTCATTACCATGCAGATAGAGGTAACATTTTTTACCAGGCTAAAATGTCATATAGCACTTTACATTTGAAATTCACTTGTTGAAACAATCATCTAAGCCTAAATTATAGGGAACGTAAAACCAGGACTTCAAATGTAAACTGGTTGAAATAGTGATTATTAAATACTTCTGCCCTTTCTGTAATGTCAGAGAGGAGATATTCAAGCATTCTATAATACCACAAAGAGTGGAGAAAATTATAGATCCCCACCACCAGGAAGATTTTAACTGACTGGCTAGATTCTGGATGTTTCAGGTAGAGAAATATGTAAAAGGGCTTGTATTGATTTTGATAAGGCTTGCTGTAGATAGAGCACTGTGAACACTGCTCAGAGACTTCAGCAAAAATCAAGCAAATNTGCAGCAAGATTTTGATAACAGGCATACCCAGTAAGAGTGGAAAATGTTAATAACATATCATGGAAAAAATTTGTAAAATGGTGACATTTCCTAAATCCTGTTGGAACTTATTAAGAAATGAAGAAGTTACACAGAGATAATTCAATTGCATTACAATCTGTGGGAATGATTTGCAGTGTAAGTAAGGACAGTGCTCTCAACTTGCAGAGGTGCATGGTGAGAAAATACTTTTCCATATTGGAGGAAATGTAGGAATGCAGTTAACTGAGACAAAGTAAATGTAATTCTCCAGTTTCACTGCCAAAGTTGGATAAAATGCTGCTGCTTTATTAAAAGTTAGTGCTCTGTGGACTCTGATAAACATGATTTGTGGAGTCTTAAAGTATTACCACTGAGNTCTTCTGCTGAGTGCTGCCACAATTCTAGTCAAATAGTCAAGGGAGACAGCATCCCTTTCAGTGGTGGATGCCCTGGAAGGGCTGTGCATCATACTCCTGCAGGAGCATCTCTTAGAGCCTCTGTTTTTCTGTNTGCTTTTTTCTGACATTCTGCTAGAAGCCCAGGAAACAATATATGTTTCCACTTACCTTCTGCTTTTCAGGCTAGGAAACCACAGCTGAACACTTCAACCACTGGCTCCATAGTCTGTGAAATAAAGAACCCAATAAAGAACAAAACAACCCACTGCCAAAGCAAATTTATATTTGCAATGGAAAAAAAACCAACTCATATATGATCTTTGGATCTCAAATAACTTTAACATGTTATTGACCTTCCCCAGGCAACTCCAAAGAAGCANAATCATGCATTCAAAAATAGTTTCTAAGTAAAAAACTGAGAAAGCATGCTTGATTTCTATCAAATACAAGAAAAAAATACTGAATGGCTGTTTCATTAGAAGACAGGATATAAATAGGAAAAATAACTGTACAGGGAACAGTCCACTTGTGTNGTGTGACCTTCCCTGAGGTTTGGCAGATTTGTGAACCATCTCTATTATAAAAACAGCTCTTTTATGATATGAAAAAATGTTTTTATTGCTAAAATATCTCTGTATTGCACTCAAACTTCTTCTATATCCTGTAATACACTACCCTGTAATATTTCAAAGCTGGGATGCACCATCCAGAGTCGTACTTTGCTCTTTTGAATTGAAGAAATTTATGCAAGACTGGGATATTTATTTATTTCTCCTTGCATTGTAATCCCTGTCTGTCCTCTATGATGAAATTATGTCTTTGGGAGTATCCCAGTGAGATCATTAAGGTAGAATTGCTGGATTATAGATACAAAAAAATTGAACATTTTTGAGACTACTATGGTTGTCCTCTATAGCAAATCTTGAGAAGCCTGATATTTTGAATTATGAGCTAGGACCTATTAAAGCTTAAAGATGGCATTAAAGAATGGAATTGTTAAATATTCCTGAAGTATCTTTAAAGTACTTTCTTCCTCAGAAAGACTCATGCCAAACCATTCTCAGTGAAATTTTCCATTCTCCCTTAAAATACTTCCTTTTGCTTTTAGAACCAATATTCTTTTGGATTGTTTTTTAAGAGTTTTATTGAAAATTCTGGGAAGGCATGTGTACACTCTGGTTGTATCATTTTCCTGATCCTTCTCTTTGCCCAGAGGAAGGGATAACTGGGGCCTTTTGCTTATGGTCATACAGTTCATATGGTAGAACATCATAAAGAAAATATGAATATATGTCCTCTGCCCTCTACTGGATAGCATCACAAGTATGCTTCTACATGGTACAACCAAATTCAGAAGCTGCCAAGCAGACATCTTTCAACTGGCCAGTCATCTTCCCTTTCCAGAACATGTAGGAAAATAATTTTCTTGTTACTCCACAGTCCTTGNTCTGGATAGATTTTCTGATCTTATACCTGTCCACAGGGAACCCACAAGTTTATTATTAATGCAGTTCAGTAGCACATTATGACTACATTTTAGAAGTAAAATTAAAAAACAGTCTGACACATCTACAATGATTCAAATGCCACCTAATGTTATAATTTGTCCCTCAAAGAGCATGAAAAAAAAGCAGCTGAATTCATTGATAAGCAAAAAGTGACAATTCAAACTGTCCATGACTCATATCACATATGACCACTGGTTTCCTGAGAAACCTTATTTATGTGCAATAAGAACTTGAGACAGGGAAAAAATGAGANTTCAGAGAATTTAAGGAGTAAATCAGAGGAGCGACAATATCCTGACGGAATAGAAAAGTCATGATTTTGTTCCAAAAATACAGCTAAGAAAATGGCAAGACTAATAAATTGAGGGGAAAAAAAAATCTGAAGNTGAAGATTGCCAAACTGATTTGGATGGAAACGAGTGCAGCTGACAAACTGCCTCACCATGACAGCATCATTCAAAGCTCACATTTCATTGTTTTAGTGTCATGAATAGCAGAAAGAGCAAGGGTATTTAGAGCTGCCTTATCTAAAGAAACCAGATTCAGAGACATATTGCCAATCNTAAAATACAAAGGAAAAAACTGAGTTATAAAGGGAAAATTAGGCAAATACAAGAAGGTAGAAATGGTGCAGAAGAAGTGAATGCATAGGTCAGCACTGT
Organism: Saxicola maurus maurus; assembly: GCA_900205225.1. NCBI lineage: Eukaryota > Metazoa > Chordata > Aves > Passeriformes > Muscicapidae > Saxicola > Saxicola maurus. The sequence goes on along the minus strand of OAMK01000703.1, from coordinate 2,358,605 downwards.
GTACCACAAAAACCATGTCCCAGACTGTTCCTGCAGCCTTGGAAGGATGATAAAAACAGAGAAAGGAAGATGGAGAGAATGAGATAGCTGGTGATGGAGAAGGAGAGATTGATATCTCTGAAGCTACTGTGGTACAGCTGGACTGGCACACCGATATGATTCTTTTGTGTTTGGTGATTTCTGTATTTTTTATTTTGTTTAAAATAATCCTAACCAGGCACTGAGGTTTAAAATCTACAGGAAGGAGTGCACCAGAGAAAGCTTGGTCATGTGATCTACAGAAATAGAAGGTAATTATGTTTCAGTCAAAACACTTTTTTCTCTTTTTTTATCTTCTCTGCTTTTTTTCTTCTGTCTGCACTTTCGAATCCAGGAGAGGTTGGGCTGCATTTTGATTTAGTAAAAGGCTGTTTCAATTGTTCAGTTCTGTCAAACTTACTGCTAGCCCTGAGTTCCTCTTCCTCCCTCCCTCCTCCCCTCCCCCTGAACACCATCCTTCATCCTATTTTGTTACTTTTGCAGTGAGTGCATTGGAGTGTAAAGCCCCTTGGGGCCTCTCCAGGGGTGGTCTTCAGGCACAAGCTACTGTACCCGTAAAAATCAAATTGTCCATTGTATAATAGGTTTGCAATGCCCAAACACTCTGAAACTGAATTATTATAGCACTTGAACGTGCAGGAGGAATCCAATAAAAATTTGTGATAGCATGGCACATTTTAAAGTTAATTAATTTCAGATTTCACATAAACTGGGAGAGAAGAAAAAAAAAAGAGAAACCACCATTTTAGTCATGATATACGCCTTTGTTTAAATGCTGTAGAAAGCCTAGAGACAGCAGAAGGACCATTTTTAAAAGTAGGCAATGTAGCAGGGCCAGAATTTTTTTGCCATTGTTAAAAGCCATCACAAATGCAGGAAAATATTTCTGGAAACTGGGGAAATAAAGCAGTCAGCTCAAGGTCTGAATGCAAGTCTGAGTTTAGCCAGATTCTGGCAAGTGAAGTCTGTTTTCTACAAAAGGTCTTAACCAATTTGTGAGTTCTTAATCTTCAATCTCCACAACTTGTTGGTGAGTAGTATTACAGTGCTGAGTCATTGTTTATTCTGTAAACTCTCTCTCGAACAGTCCCCGGGATTCAGTTTCAGGATAAATCGAATCAAAGACGTGTGCAAACAGCAGAAATAATAAAAAATCAAAATCAATACATCAGAATTGTTTTATCTTCCTGTGTGCAAGTCTTTGATTGGTCTCTTAGCTATGACAACTTTGTTCTTTCTTNCTCTGCCTTCAGAGGAGATTACCAGGCACCTTTAAAGGTGTCAGTGAAATGTCATTACTATTGGCTAGAAATTACTAGAGAAAAGAGCATTACATATAAAATATTAAGAACACAGGTTTAGTTTTTTCTACATGTTCAATAGATAGATGCTAATACATAAATATCACTGATATAATANTTCAATTAAGAGCATAGTAAATGAATAATAATAGCACTAAAGGGAATGACTTTTTAAGGATGGCATCTCAAGGCAAATGTGTGAGCTTTTATAAAAACCATGTTCTGTCATGCTTCAGTAGAATGGAACTCAGATCATCTTTAGATTAGTTCCAATAATTAATGCCATTATTTCTTCTGTGTTTTTAAGTAAGTAGTTCAAGATGTGAGCACCTACTGCCAGTTTCGGTGTCTCAATCCTATATTTAAGTAATAATGAGTGTAAGGCTCTTTCATNTAGGTTAGATCTCTAAAAAACCAGTCAGACTTGCAAGCCCCTTCTATGGATAGAGGAGGAAGACCTACCTTTCCCAAGACAGTTGTGTCATTTGTAGGTAGATGTGTATGAATGACGTTTTCTAGTCATCCTCTAAAACTGACTATGGTCCAAAATCATAGACCTGCTGCACCTATATGATATCTAAAAAAGATCTAGGGGAAAAAAAAAAAAGAAGGTATTCAAGCCTAGAAATGACAGAATCACAGCACTCAGAACTTTGANTTCCATTCCACAGAAAACTTCCCTTGCTCACAGAGGGAGCCTGCAGACCTGCCTGAGGCTAGATGTGCAACATGAAGTGAATTGTCTTTTCTGCTTCTTGGACTTGAAGCAAAAGGTCCAGACTAACACAGCTACTGCATGCATACAAAAACCATTGGATGACAGCAGCATCTCCAGTATTCTGTTGGTCTCAGAGTTGGCATCAATTTTATTTATGAAGGTTTTTATAGCAGTAGTATTAGATCATGNCCAATTCCCAAGCCCTTCAGAATGCTTAGACCTACAGTTGGTAAATCTCTGAGGTCAGCCTCACTCAACTACATGTACAGTATGAAAAAGAAACCAAGCCTCATATTTCCAAAACCAGCAACCTAACTACCAAACTATTCTCAGCTGAGGCTGTCTTCATCTCTGTGTTGGTGCTTTTCCACTTTGTGGGCACAGACTGATGGACAGAGAGAACAAAATGCACAAGAGGGTTGTGGTTTCAAGTATGATCTACTGGAAACTCCATCCAAATTCAAATCTACCTTTCCTTTGAGGAGACATCTGAATTAAAGCCTGAGGCATATTGAGATAAGCTATCATAGAAAACAATAAAATGGATGAATTTGTATTAATGGACTAGAAAATAGATGTTTCTGCCTTTTGTTTAATGACTTTTGGTCTCCTTTTACCCATTCCAAATAAATTCAGAAATGGATTACTTCNTTCTTGCTCTGGGGATTCATATTGACATCAAACTTTCAGTTTACCTTTCTGAACAAAGGTTATATGTCTAAGAGTGAAAAAGAAATATGTGAAATATTACCTGAGAGTCCCAATCCTCAGACGCTTACCTGAAGTTATCTTAAGCAGTCTTAAGCAACAAATTATAGATGGGATTGGGTTGGAATATTTATCTAGTTCTAACCCTACTGTCCATGGCCAAAGACACNTTCCACTAGACCATGTTGCTTAAAACCCCACCCAACAGGCGTGGAACTCTTCCAGGGATGGTGTATCCACAANTTCTTCAAACTGCTGTCGTGCCTTGGCCCACCCAGAGTGAAGAATATCTTCCTAATATCTAATCTAAACCTACTTTCTTTCAGTCTGAAAACATTTCTCCCTATTCTGTCACCATATACCCTTGCAAAAAAGTTCTGCTCAATCCTTCTATAGGCCCCCTCTAGGTGCCAAAAGGTCACAATAAGGTTACCAGGATGAGCAGCCCCAGCTCTCTCTCAGTCTGTCTTCATAGGAGAGGTNCTCTATNCCTCTAATCATCCTTGTGACCCTCTGCAGCACCCCAAAATATTCAAACACAAGGGATAGACTGACATGCACTCTGGGTTAAGCACATTGGAAAAATACTGAACAGATATTCTCAAGAGGTCAAAATTACACAAAAGTTTGATGACAAAATATAGAAAATCAAGGAANTTTGTCAAAAGATTTACTAGACCTTCCAATTAACACAAAACTTATCATAGCATTAACTTAGCCCATTTGACTTAGTGAACTTTAAACNCTTTTGGTATTAAATTACCCAAAATATTCCTTGGAAAAAAAATTAGAAAAAGAAGAAAGAAGAAAGACAAAAAAGATGTAGGAAAACACACATATAGTATGCTCCAACATGGATAAACTCCAAGAAGGCGTGCTCCACATGTGGAGCCAGCCTTTCAAATCCTTGGGATTCGTGGACCCTGCTCCCAGGTGAGGCTTTCAGTCACTTGGGCTCTCAGGNGCTGTGTTGAGCACGACTGGGGCAGCCTCTGGTGTGCCAGGGCTGTGGCTCTGGGGCTGGGCTGCTTTGGCTCTGGGCTCTGGGCTGTGGTGTGCAGAGCAGGGAACTGCCTCACCGCAGTAAAGACTGGCCTGACCCCCTCCCCACTCACCTGCATCCCAAAATGTCTCCAGACATCAACATTTCCAGTCTCTGCCACCCTCCTCTGGACTGGCACTGTGAGGAAAGGTGCACATCACTGGAGATTTATGTACAAAAAGGAGACAGAGGTGTCCTGTAACTCCAAGCATAAACAAAGGGAGAGGCCATCAGGCATTTCCCCATGGGTTCCCTCAAATTATTGAAGGACATAGCCTCCTTTTTATCCTGATTTCCCAGTTGCNGCACCATCTCCCTTTCCTCATTGGCTAAGGTGCTTGGAGGGTACAGAGTTCCCAATTTGCCTGCTCTATTCTCTCTTAATATGCATCTCCCCCTTTGTATAACATGGCTCTATTGAGTCTTTTTTTCCCAAAGTTCAGGAATGTTGCATGAAATTGGCCGAGCTGCAGTCTGTGCCAANTAGTAACATTTTCTGAAACTGATAGTTTTTCCNGTTGCTTCCTTACCCTCATGTCCCTGGCCACGTCTACAAGCAAACTCCCATCATCTGTTTGTAAAGCCACATTCATGTTATTTCCTTTAGCTCCAACAAATCCACATCCCTCCTGTTCTGAGGAACCCAGAGCTGGATGCAGCACTGAATAAGTGGGGTGCCATCAAGGCAGAGGGANAAAATCATCAATCAAGGCAGAGGGACAAAATCATCATGACCTGCTGACAGTACTTCTTTTGGTGCAGAGGCAATATTCTAGGTAATATGAGTTTTCCAGCTCTAAATAATCTGACCCTGGAAAAGCACTCCCATGAGGATTACCTGCAGTAACTAACTGCAGTTGTTCTTCTGGAATGATCTAGCCTGACAAGACGGGAAGAGANAAATCCCATACTGCAGCTACAGATCAGTTGAATGCCAGAACACACATCCAGGACAACTGAGTCACTCTGTCCCTACACAATGACTCTGCATTTGTTTTGTGGCCCTGCCCTAACACTTCAAGGATCTATGGCCATAGTGCACAGAATAAGTCTACAAAATGCTGTCTTGACATATGCACATAACTTCCTTGATAAGACAGGAGGTCTCCAGGTTGTTTTAATGATTCCCAAATTTTCTGTAGCTAGGTCTTAGTATTTTTGCCTTTATGTTTTCCATGTATCAAATCTATTCCTTTGAAGGAAATGTGTGCAATCCAAAAATGAAACCCACAGGACATCCCCAAAAGCCTTGGATCTGTATCATTCTGTGCACAATTGGGTGGATGATAACTGTGAACTAAATGAAGAAGGTGTGTTTCACTTGCTCACTTGAATACATAACACTCCAGTTACATTTCTTTGTACACAAATAGCTGCACATTCACATACATGACAATTAGAAATATGAGACTTCTAAGGAACTATTTTGCCAATGCAATTTTAGCTATTAAAGCATCTATGAAACAAATTCACAGAGTGTCTCTTTTATTTAAAAGCAGGCAACAAAAATTCTGATAACTAACATTTCTAAGAAGGGTGTCTAGGTGTTATGCTAATTATATTGATTTAGTGTTAACAAATAATTGTAATACTCATAGTTATGTAGGAAGAAGGTGAGTCTGTCCTTCAATTGTTTAGTGATTTATGTTCTGTGTTCCTCAGTTACTAGTGCTTTACAGCACAGGTAACTGTCATTTTGTATTTCATTTAGGGTGCTGAATGTCATGGAACAAAATCCCTGCATTTATTTGTGACAGAGGGGTTTATAGAAATCTTTCCTGTGGCAAACTTCCAACTCAGAAAGGACTCCCAGCCACTGCACTTGTTCAGTGGAAGCAAAATTCCACTGGCACACGAAACACATTTTCTTTCATGCATTTCTGTGTTTGTTCTCTGGACTGCTGCCAGGATAGACTTAAGTTATGATAGCTAGCACCATTGTAAACTAGGAATCATGAAGCAGAGATTAAAACCTCCAGGGAAGAAAGACACTTTAAGTAACAACATGGAGTGTAGCCATACTCCTGTCTTCCTGTTGCAGTGGTGGTGCATGGCTATCTCAGGAAACACAGGAGTGGAACTGTGCTGAAGGGCTACTTGCACACTCACCCATTTTCCCTGCAGACCTTGAGCACTTGCCAGTTAAGCAGCATCTTTCAAGGCACTCAGAGACTAAGGCAACCCTTCCCCACTCCACTTCTTCAGTGTCATTCTGGTGCCTGTGAAATGACCTTGACTACAAATCTACCACTTTTCTTAGTCTAAATGATGTGAATTTTGATCATAATGCCCCTTTTTGTGCTTAGGAAAAAAAAAAAGTATTAGTGGTTCCTATAAGCTGCATTGTAAACTGGAGACTACAGTCCATGTACTTACTACAGTGGCATTTTCACCCCTAGAATCCATATGCTCACCCTCTCTCTTGAAAAACAGTGTTCAGCAGATGGCTTGAACATGTGTATCTGGTTTTAATTTTCAGCTTACAGACCACAAAGTTATTGTCTGGTTTTACTGGAATAATCTACAGAGTATGAAAAGACTGTAGTGAGCAATATCCTATTGTATATCAATGCAAGCATTTTAAATTTTCAAGAATTACTAGCTTAAATCATTTTTCATAGAGGGATTTTTCCTCAGTGACTGAATGTGCTCTGTCTCTATTTTATTGCTATGATCCTAAGTTGTTTTCCAGATGTAGCCTGTTAGGATGTCAGTTTTTCCAAACAAGCCATGTTTTCCCTATGAAGAGACATTTGACCATTCCAAAACATGACATACAGAGCTAATGCTGCAATGAGATGTGCCTTTCTGTGTGTCCTTCTCAGTCCCTCACAATCAACTTGGCACATACTATGTCTGACACAATTCCAATTTGTTTATGTCAGTAAGTGGCATGATCAAGGGCAGACTTCCAGTCCTATATCTTCTGGAATTCTCGTGCTAGGATTTGAATCTATACATCTGATCCTAACCTATTTGCTGCATGATGTAGTTTATTCCTAAAAGAGATTTTAATTTATCTCCTCCAACACATTCTCTNCACCTTAGATATTGTGATTAATTTTGGATGTAATAAAAAATTNGAAGCCAGAGCAGAGGATTATATTCACATTGTCACATGAGTTGGTATTTTTTAAACCTCAGTCTCACAGTGTTTCATTTTCAAATGCCCAATGTAACCCTATATGACTTTTCAGTCCTGGCACAGATTCTGTGATATATCTGAATTACAAACATTACCCATAAGAACAAACTTGTTACCTGTGGNTGACAGCTACATGGATAAAGTGAGAACAAAAAGGTATCTGTGGTGCTATGTTTGTCTTAAAAGAGATGCATTGCACCTCAAAGTTGTATTTTTCTTAAACTGAGCTGCCAACAGTGTTTACAGACCTTAAATAAGGAGTGGGATTCATCTCTAACTTCCAATGCTTGATTATTTTCTGCATTAAAAGTCTAGATCTCTAAGTTAAAAATCTAGATGCTATTTATTGCAATGGAGAAAAATTGATATCTCTGGAATATAATTCATCTCATCTTAAAATAGATGACTGAGATAAGATAAATCACACTTTAGAAAGGTTTATTTCTTTCCACTTCCTTTAGGGGAATCTAAACAAATAGTTCAAATGTGGTTGCTTAAAGTGAAGGGAGATGGTTCCACCCGCATGAGATCTCATTAAAGGATTTTTAAAACTTTATTGCCTTACTTTTCTAGCTAATGTAATGGTCTAATGTTGGAAAGATAAACTGCTCAGGGGAAAAAAACATAGGGAAAAAAACCCCTCCTTTCAACTTTTAATTTATAGTTCAAAGTGCTAAAACCAACAATTTGTACAATTGATACATTTCCTTCTCACTTGCAGTTTGGTATTGCAAAAATTCCTGTATAGCTCCATAGCACTTGCAAATTAGAGGAGACACCCTGAGGTAAAAGCCTAAGTCAGAGCTGATATTCTCATGGATATCATATTATCATTGAATGTTTTGGGTTGGAAGGAATCCTATAGATCATCTAGTTCCAATCNTGCTGCTGTAGGCAGCAGTAGACCAGGTTAATGGAAATCCCATCCAACCTAGAACACTTCCTAGAACACTTTTCTCTGGGCAGAGCAAGTACCAGGGCTTCATCACCCTCATATAAAGAATTTCCTCCCAATATTGTATCTAAAATTTACCTCTTTCAGTTTAAAAGCCTTTCCCTCTTGTTCTCTAACCATATGATCTTACAAAAAACTCCCTCTCTGGCTTTCCTGTAGACTCACTTCAGAAACTGGAAGTCTGCTCTAAGGTCATCCCAGAGCTTTATCTTCCCCAGCCCTAACAATCCTAGTCTTCTCAGTCCTTCCTCATAGGAAAGGAGTTCCATAGCTCTGATAATTGTTTTGTCTCTCCAACAAGTGCATGTCCTGCCAGTACTGGGACCCCAGATCTGGATGCAGGGTTCCAGGTGGGGTTTCACCAGAGCAGAGCAGAGGGGCAGAATCCCCTCNCTCCCCTGCCCACACTGCTCTGGATGCAGCCCAGGACACGTTTGTCTTTCTGTTCTGTGAGTGCTCATGGCTGGGTCNNGTCCANCCTCTCACNCACCAGCANCCCCCAGTCCTTCCAGCAGGGCTGCTNTCAGTGCCTTCATCCCCCACCTGTCCCAACACAGGTGCAGCACCTTGTGCTTGGCCTTGCTGTATCTCATGAGGTTCCCATGGGCTCACTCCTTGAGCTTGTCCAGGTCCCTCTGGATGGCATCCTGTCTTCAGTCACTGCACCACTNAGCTTTTTTTTGTCATCTGCAAACCTGCACTTGATACATGTCTCCTTGTATGACACTGTACAGACCTCTGGTGCCACCACTTCTCANTGATGTCCATCAGGACTCTNAGCCATTGACCACCACNCTCTGGATATGTCTACCCAAAAAATTCCTTATCCACTTAACAGTCCACCTGTCAAATTAATCTCTGCCCAATTTGGAGAGAAGGATGTTGTGAGGGACTTTGTCCAAGGGTTCACAGCAGCCCAGTTNAATGACATCTGTAACCCTTCCCTTATCCAGTCATGGAATAGCTCCACCATAGAAAGCCAATAAGTTGATCAGGCAGGAGTTGCCCTTAACAGACAAGTTTAGAAGTAAATGTAAAACTAAGTTTGTATGCAAGAATTGCTACTTCACTAAAAAATTGAGAACCCTTTAAGGGAAAAAAAAACCCCACCAACTTACTAAGGAAATTTTTTATTTCTTTTCCAAGAAAATATTGATGGACTGTGAAATATCAGAGGCATCATTCTTCTCTTTTGTTTGACTGATGGGTTTTGCTTGTTTTTTGTTCTTCCTCCCCACTCCCCACTCCTCACTCNCCCCCACCCCAGTCTGGTCCAACAATATCACACTAACTTTGTGAACTGAAATGGAATTCTGTTTTCCTCAGAGGAGCTGCTGAAAAGTGCTGTTTTGACAAATAGTATAGGAATGGGACCCAAAGGAATTNTACTAAAGAAAAATACACGATGGTATTTCATTTCTCATCTTTGCAGAGCTTTGATATGACTGGATTCATTAGGAATAGAAACCCTGGTGGTATTGCTACTGATAATGTTTTTAGATGTAGGTCTTATTATGGTTTCTGCAATATTTAGTTCATATAAACTAAATTTGAACTTCAAAATCACNTTGCATGGTGGTCTTTTGTTTTTGNTACCTTTGAGTCTGTAACTTTTCAAGAATTCAAGGAACATATGCAGGTGCCTCTTTGTCAGCTGTTACTAGATACCAGGATAAAAGATGTCAGTAAGAATCATGACCATCACTCTCATATTTTCTTATTGCTGCCACAGATGGCAAAGTAACTGCACCAACCAGTTTTTTTTTTTTTTTTTTAAAGTGTAACCAGTGCCTGAAGAGATGGGTCAATAAATTCTGTTGTCCAAACAATATAACTCACTGAAATTGTTTTTGCAGCTTAACAGTGTCTTGTCAGCAGGGTACCCAACACAGCATACTNCTGTGTATGAAATACATATGTATGTGAAATAAAGGTTGTATCTGAAATAACAGGGTTTGCTCAGTTGGCATGGTGTTGCCATTATTGCAAACAAGCTCTAATCCCACACCAAGGCACCGACTGTGCCTTGCACACTAACTCACATAGTACTGACTATGACACATTAAGCTTGGCTTGTGTGATAAACATTTCACAGACAGACACATTCCTGCAGAGTTTCTCCTTCCCTTTTTTCTGTACTGGTGATAAGTGTGAGTTGCACTTTATTTATTTAGNAAATGAAGGGTAAATTACAGTGTATTCGCAGGACCAACGAAATAGAGTGTGGTTGTGCTAGAAGCATGTGTAATTACTGAAAAGAGAAGACAGGAAGGTTAGGACAAGCAGAAAAAACACAGTGTCATGATGCTGTCAGGCAGAAATTGGAAAAGAACTCCCAAAACAAAAAACCAGGATATTTTACCAGTGAATACCTTTGGAATAGGAGCACAATGCTGTATACTATGTACATGAGTTTGCAGGCACCCAGATGTGATACAGACCACAGTATTGTGTTAAAATCTTGTCCTTGACAATTTTAGAGGCCATAAAGAATTTCTCATCAATCACATAAGTGATTTTTTCAAGTGTCATTGAATCAAGAATCAGCCCTTATCATGGGAGAGTCAGACAAACAAATTTCAGTACTAAAGTCAGACCATTTAATTTACAAATAATGGACTTATCTTTCACATTATTATTGTAGGAAAAAAGATTCCTGCCCAAACCTGTGATATTTTGTCTTCAAACCAGAAATCACCACTGGCTAGAAGGGACATTCCCAAATAACTTAAATCCCTTATCTTATTAGTAATAATTAAGTATTCTTATATAAGGTATTATACTAGACATTGCTATAGGATCCTGAATTTTTTTCCTTTATTCCAGAACAAAGTAACTATTTGCAAAATGAAAAAGATTGACAGCACAGATGACTACTGGTGAAAGGTTTCTTAGCTCAATATTAATACAAGGCCAAGAGTGCAGCTGTTCCAGGAGTCTTAAAGATGTCCCCTCACATGAACCACTTACAGAAATGCCAATGTAAGACATCTGAAATCTCCTTTTATCACCTTTGTTAGTCACATGGGCTTCTCTTCCAGCTTAAGGGGTCCCATTAACCTCAGTAACCATACTCCCATTCATGCAGGCAAACATCTAGAGTCAGTGTACAAATAATTGGCCACTCTCTTCATAATTTATTACTCGACAGCTGCTACAAGTNCTGTAGAAATTCCTTTGGCCACCAAAAGTTTTGAATGACACATCATTAGAAGATTCCCCTTTGAAATGAAAAAAAGAAAAAAAATTGCATGTTGAAATTTAGACATTTCAAAGCCAGCCTTAGAAATGCATACATATTCAATTTTGGGCTTATTTGGTTGGTTGGTTGGTTGGTTGGTTGGTTGGTTTTCAGTTTTGTGGTTTTTATTTTCTTACAAAATCCATTCTCCCTTGAAATATGATCTCTCTTCACAAATAATAAAAAAAAACCCAGGATATTTGATGTTTTAGAATCCCCCTGTGCTGCTGCTCTGTCAATCCTTTGTGCATGTGGTATGATAGGAATGAGGAAGATTATTTATATTCTGTGAGGAAACTCCAAATAAGAATCAGACCCTTGTTGAATCCTACAACCTTTCCCAAAATTTCTCATACATGCTCATTGAGTATTTGGCTCTAGTCTTTGTAATAACCTTCATAATGGATTAAAAGTAACTGCCCTAAAAAAAAAGGGCAACTAGTCTAAATACAAGCAGATGATTTTTAAAGATTATGAGCATTTGGTTGAAATAGGAAACTTATCTTTAGCCTTTTGGACATCTACAGAAACTGAGCATAAGGACAAGTTCTTATGNTTATGAGTTAAAAAGCATAGTTTCTGTTGCAGGAAAAGTGTTTTCAGCATTATAAATGAAGTTGTACTAAAGGGAAATCATAAAGCATATATACGTTTTATATATATACATATATATACATTCAGTGTAGTATAACCAGACTTTCTAACATGTAGANCTGCAGCACATATGCTATCCTATTACAGGGTCAATACAGGCTTTAATTATGATGAAAGGACTTCCAACCACAAAGTATATACATAAGAATTCAACATAGGAACAATTTGTTCAAAATTCCAGTCCAGGTGTACTGAAAGTCCCATAATTCTNGGAAGCAAGGTGCTGTAGAAGAGGTAGTTGCTGTTATTAACATACATATGGATGGAAGAGGGTGGTTGCCTTAAAATGCAGCCTGTAGCTGTAAAATTTTGCTTGAGGCATATTATTAACTGCTCTGTAACTTACTCCAAGATCACATTTAAATGGTTGTTGGAAAGAGGATAAATTAATGCTTCTATGCATACACTGGTAATTTGACATCCCTCATTACTTAGAGATCATAAACATAGCACTACAGTTTCTGTGTCTCCTACTTACTGAAAACAGTGGTAGAAAATAGCATGCAAACGTTTTTTGTTCAGTGTTCTGGAAATCTTATCTCTGCTGATGGCTCTTCGTGGAGAGAAAGAGCTCTGTGCTGTTCTTACCCAAGGGCATTTGCCATCCGCTTTTAAATTGTGATCTTCAGGGCCAATTATTCTGGTTTGATACACTTCTCATCACTCAATTTGCTTTCGTATTTGAAGTGCCTTTTTGATGTATTGTTTGGGGTAGAAGTGTGTGTACAGTACCCTCTGGAACTGTTAAACTGTTTCTGAATATAGTAAAATTGTTTCATTTTTTCTGACTATAATAAAACAATGTTAAGAAGACCAAGCAGGTATGCTGTAAAAAAACCACTAGACAGCAGTATTTTCCAGGAACAAGTTATTGCTCCAAACTGCAGCATACAGACCTATTTATGTTTCATTTGTAGTCTGNATTCACAGGTTTGGTCCCTACATTGGCTCTTTCTCAGCTCCTATGCAATTGTCCAAGCTATTCACTGCTTTATATGCCTGGTTGGTATCCTGAATACCTACTGGCTATTAAAATACTTCATGCCTGAGGTCTCTGCTTGCAGGCATATGAGAAATACTTTTTCTCTCATTTTATTAGCTGTGTACACTCTGGCTGGCAACCACAGAGGTCGTGAAAAGGAGGAATCAACATTTCATACTGTGCCCCCATTCATTACGGATGGGTTTACCCTTCACCACGTGTGAGATGTTATTGTNCTGTGAGAAGGAACATGCTGTTCCTTTCCCTCTGTATGACACTGCACTCTGGCAAATGCATTTAGCTGGCTTCTCTTAGGACAGAACAAGTTGTGGTAGGACCTTTTAATACAGGAGGGTTGTATATATACCTAACGAGTTAATGTGCCTTTCAAACCTCAGTATTCCATCCAAACTTCCTGCATCACTGGAAGAATTTGAAGTTGAAATTACAAANAAATTGTCTGCTTGGAAAAGCCAAAATGATGGATGATTCTTGCATTTCTTGTGTTTGAAAATGGGAGTTTCTGTGTTTTCTGATATGCATAGAGCATAAAAAGAGCACTTTTAAATAATTCAGTATACAAAAATAATAATTACATATCCAAAACCTTCTCAACTGTATGAAATACTGATAATTTTGAAAATATTAATTTTGTCTTAGAAAAACTTAGATTATATTTTCTTTTGCAAAAACAAAAAATAGCTCCAGACAACTTTTTCTGTAGTTTCTCCCGTAAGTCTGTGATCATATTTCACATTCTTAATTCAGAAGAAAAGAAGGGGAGAAAAAATATCTCCTGCAGTATTAGACAGCTATCCCTATTCTTCCAAGATCTTTCCATGCAAACTTTCTGCTAAAATGAAGAGATGAGATGATATAATATAGATGACATCTCAGTCCTTTATCTCAGGTCCTGTTCCTACTCTGTCCAAATATTCTTTTCTTCCTATGCCTTTCCTCTCCTCTCAATCAGAATTCTTTCTGCCTTATCCTGAAGGTCACCTGGGAGGGAATTAAAACCTTACCTAGTTGGTCTAGGTTTTTTTTTTCACTTTGATAACAAAAATAATATTTATAAGAGATATTGCAAAAATCACTGGATAAAATTATATTCCTATCAGNGTTTTCCTAGAACAAAAATCCAGACACCCTCATGTTTTGGAAACAATTGGNAAAAGTGAAGCAATGGTTTTACTAAGAAATAGTAAACTTAATAAATAAATAAATAATAATAATAAAAAATAATTTAAGAAATGAATAAAATAAAAATAATTTAAGAACTCTTAACAAAGGGAAACATTCTTTTCAAGTGGACTTTTAAAAGCTGCTTTTGGTGTGTAAAATTCAATCTGTAGTATCAGTCTTTGAGAATGAGATCTCAAGATTCCACATTCCACAGGCCAGTTAAGAAATAGTACCCTAAAATCTTTCCCATTGCAGTTTCTGCAGAACTGCAGTGTTTGACATGTCTCTCTTGGTACAAGACGAAGGCTATTAAAAAAAAAAACAAACATTTTTTAAGGTGAAAAAATAAAAAGATCTTTTTAAACCTCCATGAAAATTATTTTGCTTAAAATGGAGAGGTCTGGAGCTCTGAACAAAAATATCTTTGTATTTGAAGGATGTGATATGTTACTACCTGACTTTACACCGAGTTAACTTGAAATGGACTGAACTTGATGGATTCAGGCCACAATTCAGAATGTCATACGTGGGCAAAACTAGAAAAACTTTGCAAAACATAAGTCAGACCACTGATTAATGTTTGATCATAACACTGTTTCATGAGACTTGAGAAATAAGGTAACAACTGATATCAGAAGATACTTAAGAAATGTGTTACTTATTTCTATTTTCTAGCTTTGGGTTTGCCCACCAGACATTACAAGTCATACTTTATGATCATCCTGCCAGTCTGTAAGACTGGAGAATGCATCTTTCCCTACTAGTCTCTCTCTGTAGCTTTCAGACTCAAAAAAGCAGTGGCTTTAGAGAAAGAAGGAAAAGAGATTGCTGAGCTGTGCAACACCTGCAGCATCTACTCACCCAAAACAAAGACAACAGACTCAAGTGCAGCGAATAAGGATTCAGTTTACAAGAAATCCCTCTCATTACTAATACCCCCATGGACAAAAATCTCCAAGATCTCCATCCAAGCACACAGAGTTCCTGGTGTTAACTGCTGGAGCCCACTTAGTGGAGGGAGCCCCTTATTGTCATTGCCACAGAGACAGCTTCATTCCTTGCAATCAGCCCTAAGACCTTGACAGTCACTGAATGTTGGAATTCAACAAGGAGTTTTCAGCAGTTTTGTGTGCTGTGCACTNCAGAATGTTTGGGAGGCTTTTGTTAAACTCCCTTGCACTGTCACAGTGAAATTCTGTGGGGTTTTGACACCCCCATTTGATTTTTTTTCTCATTTCAAAGAAAAGGGAAAATTGTGGCTGACTGTTCATTTGAATAAACACATATTGACATTCAAATAAGTATTACCAGGGTAACCCTATGAAAGTTCTCACTAG
The DNA here is from genome assembly GCA_900205225.1 of Saxicola maurus maurus. Lineage (NCBI taxonomy): Eukaryota > Metazoa > Chordata > Aves > Passeriformes > Muscicapidae > Saxicola > Saxicola maurus. The sequence goes on along the minus strand of OAMK01000703.1, from coordinate 2,343,298 downwards.
AACATGACAGCAGCTGCTTTAGAGCATNTAGAGAGTTGTGCTTGTGTCTGGAGCTCTAAAACTTTGCATATTGTTAAAAATTAGAGGAAAATCACATAGTGTGCATTTGCATATGTTATTTCAATAGCTTTATTATTTGGCAACCGAGTGTCATCAAACACCCAAGGCATTTTCACTCATCAAGGATAAAATCCTTGGCAAGTGTGAAGACTTTCAATTGAATTGAACTAAAATAGTTTTTTGCTCTAAAGGTTGTGATAAGGTTTTCTTTCATGCTTAGATAATTTAGTGTTATACCATAAATATATTGCTAAATTGCAGAAGAAAAGTCCTGAAATGCCATTAAGAACATATCTTTCTACAAAGTTTTAAGGTTTTAAGGCACTTTCTTGTTCTTGAAGTAACACATAATGCCTAGTGTAACTGCAGACACGACCAAACTCTTTGAGATTCTTACATGGTTGCTCTTTAGGTGGAGACACAAAACAAAATTATATTTAACAGAAGTTCCTGGAAGCCAAAGAGCATACAAGTTGCTCAGGTTTAGTGCATCCAATCTAGCAGTTCTCTGATTATTCATTCATTCATTCATTCATTCATTCATTCATTCACTCTTTCATTCATTACTGCTGAAGCAATGGGAGAACTTATTCACATGGTACAACTGCTACACTGACAGATCAGATAGGAGTGAGTTTGCATCTTATGGAGATGAATAAGTATGAGCAAGTGACGTAGTGCAATTAAGACAACAAATCCCAAGCAAATAAGTTACTTCAGAAAATTCAAAAGACTAATCATTATGATTATTTTTTAATAGCAATGTGCAGTTCTGCATTTATCGCCTGATGGAACGCCTGAAATGCATTGTGTGCATTCAAAAGCAGCCTGGGCTTCTGAATAGGACACTATAAACCTGATTTGAACAGATTGAAAACAAGATGTGACAAGCAGTTTGACACTGGCCCTCAACTAATTTCCGCTGTTTGTAAAGAGGCACGTCTAAATGGAAATAGCTGAGCAGAATGGGTCAGTATGGCTGGGGCCATGTCAGTCCACACATAAAAAACACAGTACTGGGGAAAATAAGCAGCCATTGATTTCTGGTGAAAGCCCCCAGCGTCTGGGGAAAGCAGCCAAAACGGGGCACCAGCTGCTCTCTGCTGGAAATCTTTTGTGGAAGAGTGAGGGAAGAGAGAGAAAGCTGGTGGGTATAAAGGGGAAACAAGGCAGAAATCAGGAAAGAAGAGGTGCTGCTGACTGCCTCAGCAATGCTTCATACCCCACACTTAGCATTCTCTGGAAAACAGAGGAGGGGAAGCACACCCCAAAACTTCTCTTTTATTTGTACGGNGTAATGGGAATGGTTCCAATGGGAATTTCTCATGCTCTTTCACATTCCCTGAATTCATCTGTATGGCTTTGTGTGTGTTTGGGGTGGGGGCTGAGGAGAGGGGGTTATTTTTTTAAAATACTCCTCCAATCCAGTAAGTGTACGCATCAAAATTGGAACAAATACTCNGTGGGATTGTTGCTTCTCATTTGCATTATTGCATTTTGACAAAAATTTTAAGAAGATAATAAATGGAGGATATTTTGTTCTAAGTTCTTTGCCTATTTAACAAAAATCTTTGCTGCTTTTAGGCACCTCCATAATCATTTCATGCTACAAATCATAGTGAAACTCTTTAGCAATGAATAATGACTCTCACTTCTGTTCCAGACTGCAGGCAGCACATTCTGCAATGGAATACAATAATCATGGAGTGAGCAGTTTCAGACAGTCTGAAGGTCTGAAATGATTCCTACTCTTAATACCCTTCCTGGGCCAGCATGCAGAAGAGGGGGAACAGTTCCAGGTCAACACTCTGACTTAACACTGTGTCCAGAATTTGAACCTCACAAACCTGCGTGAGTCTTATCCAAAAAGGAACTGGTTTGAGAAAAAGCAATTATTTAGGATAATTATTAACACCACTGGCAAACCCTAAGAAATATTCAGTCAGAAAATGGTCTTTGGAGTCTGTACAGAACTTTCAGTAAGAAACTTCACAAGCCTTTGAAAACAGCTTCAGAGACATCCCTTCAATGCTAAATATATGAAAAATGCAACAACTTTCAGTTAGAGAAAATCCTCATAGCAGTTACAGATGCTTCTCTGCAGCATGGTTTCTCAGCTTTGCTTTTAACCAATTGTTGAATTTACAGAATGGTCAGTGTTACACTGCTGGCCACAGCTTGTTTTCATTGTATTGACATCAGGTTTATAGGACCCTACTACTAGGAAAGTTTGGCTGCTTCTGAAAATATGCATGTGCATAATTAGATATTGAGTTACCCAAAGTGAGAAAATTCAGGAAGACTCATTTAACAGTGACAAGGTAAGCAGGTCCTGTCTCTTACCAATTCTGTAATTGCAAATTAGTCTCTTGAATCTTGGCCACACTATTTTCCACACTATTTTTCAGATCATTTGATGAACCTCTAAGAACAACTCCCTCCTCTTTGAATGGGTCCTCCAACAACTTTTTCTTGGGTAACTGCTGCTCACTAACCCCAACTCTAGTATTCATTTCTAATATTTGNTTCTACAGAACCCATATTTATTTGCTCCAAAACTTGCAAAAAACCTGCCAGGTTACCAATAAATTCTATATTTCTGTCTTCTGTTTCACTGAGATTGCATAAAAACTAGATAAGTAAGAAAACATATATAAAAATTTAAACATACATATTATGATTTTTGTTTTATATTGTCACCTGTATCTTCATATTGTAACACTCTTTCACTTTCCTTGATTACTCATCCTTTCTTCTCTTCATTTCAGATATATACTCTGTGTGCTGTGATCTCTCTTTTCCTTTCTCTTTCACAGAAATATTTAACTTTAGAGAAGGAAATACTAGAAGAAATTTCAGGGAGCTAGGAGAAATGACCCTTATTTTATTTACTGTAAGCTGAACTAACATGGACAAGCAATAGGGATGCATATGTCTGTGATTTTAAAACTGGGTCTCAGTTTATTGGGTTCCTATCACCCTAGTATTTTTGGCCCTAGTCTTCACAGCTAGGGTTATGAACCTTCCAAAGCATTATATATTTGAAAAGAAGAGTCTGAGTATGTCAGGGTTGTAGGACCAGAGCATGTGGAAAACTAAATGCAATAGAGTGTGAAGTAATTCAATAGTGTTGAAGAGCATCAAATCATCATCACCCAAGCATCAAAATATTTTGACCAAATGCCATGACTCACACTCCCTTCATTTTCATTCATGTCTCAGAAACTGGGGCTATTCTAGTAGAAAATTTAAAAACAGCCTGTGTGAAGATGAGGCTTAAAAAATCCCCAGACACATATACCTGCAAGAAATTACATTCTTTCACAGTGCNTCCTTTGCATTATGGGTGGACAGGCACAAAATAAAGCTGAAGAAATTTTGTTTAAATAAACTGAAGCAGAAGAGAAAAAACAGAATGTAACAAGATAAGGTGCTCTGGGAGTACTGTGTACACTTATTAGCAGCTACTGAGCTAAATAACAGAACAACAGTAAAAGCATATTATTTTAATTGAAAAAATAACACGTTCCCTCTTGCACCGTCTTCAACCAGCCTGGGATGTCTTTGTATTACAGCATGTCTGAATACATGCATTTGTGAAATTCATTAAATTCATCCAGAGAAATCTATTTCCCTGCTGCACTGTTATGCAGATTTATTGGAAGATACATTACAAAAGTTTGCAGTTGTTTAGCAATTGTTATCCACTTCATAAATTTTCCCTCTTTCAAAACCTTGAAGTACAATTTTTAATATGGCCTAGTATTGCCCTGGATACAATTCATCACATTAGNTCCTTAATTTCCAACAAGCCCACATTTTATCTATATTATGTCGCCAATTAATTTTTTTAAAAAATTCCAATGACTGGTTTAATGGACATGGCACAATTAGATCTCTGGCAGGGCTTCTCATCATACATCTTACCTGTGCATGTGATACCCAGCTAACTGCAATGATTTCCATCCTCAGCTCTGTAGATGGACCAGGCAATTCACTATGGCCATTATATGTTATACCAGCACAATACATTATTATGTATTAGAAAGCATAATTTAATTGGAGGAGGTCAAATTGAGGTTACCTTAAGCACAAGAGGAAGCACAAGTCTTTTCCTATTAGTGTGGAATTGTGCATATGTGTATAAATAGCCAGATATTTATATTGAGAGAAATACATGTTTAGAGGGAAATGGGAATACTGGGAAGTCATGACTCAGANAGTTTTGGAAAGGATGCATTTAGAAGTTATATTGCTTAGAATGATTATAGTGCAGAGGTCTATACCTCTGTTATTAAAATNTTTATTATCCCAATTGCTTTTCTAAAAATAAAATATCTAGTCTAGTTTAATTTGCCTTACTTTCAGAGCTTTTTCAATAGANAATTCCTAAAGACAAAGTAGAGAACCACAAACAATTGGTCAGGTTAGTTATAATATGATCAGCTATATCTAATGGGAAACATTTACTTAAAAATCTGCACATGATGTTCAGAAGTATTGCTTTCTTAAATAAATTGAATAAAAAGCTCAATATATACCAATATGGAAAAAATTCACACCATGCTCCATAGCCATTTACAGAGAAAAATATTTGATATTTCTATATTTCTTTAGAGTTCCAGAAGTAATTCAGTGGATGGATCAACTTAAATAGCAGCCAGCAGTTGAATGAGAAGAACAGATCTTGTGTCAGNGCTGCTTCACTGGCTGATAGTCTTAAACTACTCTTGGATCCAGCTTCAGACTCCTGAGTGANATAGTCACTTTGCTTCTTTAAAAAGCATCTGGCACACAGTGATTTTAGGAGAATCAAAGGCTGCAGAGGTCTGTAGGGCCCACTGTGTCACAGCTACCAGCACTGAACTCTGTACCACTGCTCCTCTAAGATAAAGTCTGTTTCCAAAGAAAACAAACTTTATTGACATTTTCGTTAGAACTGAGAGCAGTTCTTCGAAGGCAAAATTACACCATGTAATTGTCTTGGCCCCATCCTAAAAGACTTTCTGCTGCATCAGGAATCTTTTACATAGTCCAACTCAGCCAAGAGTAGACACTAAAGTTACATTTTTGCCCTGTCTTCCCAGGAAGTGCATTACAAAAAGTTCTACTCAAAAAGCAGAGGAGATTTTACTGTTCATTATGATTGCCACATAGTGTAGTATTTTCAAGTACACTGAAGCAGAGCTAATGCCAACAGGCTTCTGAGTATTTAATTTCCAAAACTCAGAACCCTCATCATACTCTGTCTCTGGAGACTCTCTTCCAGAGTCCCCATAACTCTCCACCACACTCAGATTTCAAAAACAATAGCACTTGAACACTATGTGAGCTATAAGATCACATAAAAGGGACACTTCCCTTAAAAAAGGTCTAGTGCTGCAATAACATATATAGACTGAAGTGAAACCTGTTTCTGTGGTCAACAGCACATTCAGTGTTGATAGTGTCAATGAAACAAGCCTCTGGTGTGCTCTGCTTGTTANACTTCAGGGACAATAAATATTCTGATAGGCTAAAACAACTGTTTGAAAATATAGCAAAGTACAAGGAACTTGATGATTATCTAGCTCTCATCACTGTAGACTCACATAGCCACACAATTTGTTGCTGGCATTATTATTCTCTTTGGGTAGACCTTCAGTTCCTCTCTTACACACAGGGAAAACCAGTGGATACCAAAAGTAGTATGCCAGCTTGAAATTCTGAAGTGCCTTTTCTAATGCACTGAAAACTCACAAGCTATGGGCACTCTCCTAAGTAATGGCTGATGACAACTCCAAATCAGACCTTGCAGTAACAAGCCTACCCTGCAATAATAAGTTAATGATCTATTATTATATATATAAAAAAGAGTAGCACTTTTAAAAGAAAGGCAAATGTATTGGTATGTGTAGTCCAGGTTGTTCACAGATGCCTGAAAGAATTCTGAGCAAAGACTTCCCAGAAAAATCTTACATTTCAGGCAAACCTTCAATCTCAGAGCAATTATTCCTCTCTGGGCCAGCTCCAGGGAAAACAAAAGCTGAAAGCACTAAGGCACTTTTGCATTTTCTGCCCTATAGGTGCCCAGTAATAGGAGTTTGGCAGAATTCATCTTGGCAAGTAATGGGAGATCCTAATATTTTCCAGTTTCTTTCTACAAAACAATTGTTACAATATGTAATCAAGGACACAGAAGAAAAAATAAGTCAAATACTCCACTCTGTACAACAGATGGGCTTTTGCTACCTTTAGTCACCAGTACAGGTTCCCCTCTCTGTCCATGAGTTTTCTCCTGTTTCCTTTTCTTTTACAACCTGATCATCCCTCTGCAATGCTCTCTCATTTCATAGAATNATGGAATCANAGAGCTGGAAAGAACNCTAAAGATCCAGTTCCAACCTCCCTACTGTGGAGAGGAACACCTTCCACTAGGCAAGGTGAAAGGAGCAGCCTGCTCTGGAGCNCTTCCAGGGATGGGNCACCCACAACTTCTCTGGACAACCTGTTTNCAGTGTTTCAACTGTAAAGAGGTTTTCCCTAATATCAAACCTAACCCAAATCTAAATTCAGTTTGAATTTATTCCCCCTTGTTACTACATGCTCTTGCCAAATGTTCCTCTCCACCTTTCTTGTAGCTCCTTTTAGTTTCTAGAAGGCTGCAATTGTGTCACCCCAAAGCCTTCTCTTCTCCAGGCTGAACAATCTCCAGTTCTCTCAGCCTTTCCTCATAGGAGATGTGACTCATCCCTTCAATCATCTTGACAGCCTCCTCTGCCTTTCAGCTACCAAGTATCACATTACACGAAGTCTTGCTAGTCTTTCTTCATTAGCAAGGCTTATCACCAAACAGGCTAATAAATGTAAAGGAGAGTGAAGTCAACTTTGCTGAATCCAGTGCTGCTGTAACAGACCTGGGTATTAGTGCTAAGAATCAACAGCACCATGTGGCATGAAAGCAAGGATCTGAACCTGGCAAGAAATCAGGCTTCACTCGTTNTCCAAATAATGTTTTGACACAAAATAACAAAAAGATTTTAGAGAAACAGTCTCTCAAATAAAATTTCTTTCTTTGCAGATACTCTAGCTATCATTTTCTATGTTGTGCATTGCTGTCAAATGTTTGTAAGGTGCTAATCACTGGCACAGTAAAGGAATATGGAAGGCTGTTCATCAATGGCACCCTTAATAAAACCTTGGTATATGCTGCTTAGAGTGATGTTTCTGTAAATTTACACAGGAGTACTAACTGAGCACAACAAAGTCCAAATGCAGGTACATACCACCTATTTAAGTCTGATATTGCAAGAGAAATATTGGGAGAAAACCTGCATTTTTGTACTAGATTTTCAAGCTCTTGAACACAAGCATGTCACACTAAAGCTTAAATCCACTTTCTTTTATTTTGACCAAAAGTAAAAATGTAAAAAAGTAAAAATTTAACCAGTGTAACATAATTCAGACAAAAAAAAAATGTAAGAAGGGCATCAAAATTTTGGTCAAATAAGGAAATTTGGGGTCAGACCCTCTTGAANTAGTCAGACCCTCTTGAACCAGAAATTAAGATAAAACAGATTGTAGAGGAAGCATAAGTTTCTCATAGGTATTCTGCTAAGATTAAACATCCTACAAGTATATTTTGAAACCTGTCTGGAAANCTCCTAAAGCTGTAAACAGAGGTTCTGCTTCTGTAATGCACACAGTGTAACCTCCACTTTCCACTTTCCCCTTTCCCCTTCTCTCCTTCCCTTCCCCTCTCCCTAGATCTGCACAGGAGTGATGACCTCAGGAGATGTCCCAGGCAGTGGAGGACATTCACCTGATTTTCCTACTTTTTCACCACAATTACCCTTGTCTCAAAGCTTTCTAGACTTTATGGCTGGGATGGTTCAAAGACTGCAAGTCCCCTGCCAAAACATATTAATCATAATTTTAAACCCATTAGATCTCATTCCAGCTGCATGATTTGGCTTAAATATGTTTTTATTCACATGTGTCTCTGATGCCAATGTTCAAATTCCTTTGGTGTTTTACTAGTCTGCAACACACTATACTTGTTTTATCTCAGTTTGTAGGACAATCTCCATTCATATAATGTATCTCCACTTGCACACAGAACAGATTCAAGTCACCTTTCACTCCACTGAATTTTGTAAACTTCTGTATCTGAGGCCTAATCAGAGCTTCACAAAGTGTTTCCAGTGTCAGTACTGAGTCACTTCCCTTTTTTTTTAGTGTCATCTTAATGGTAATGCATATTTATTACCACTGTATACACTTTAGCTGACAATGCAACATTTTAATTTCTAATACGTGGAAATATTCTTTATCCTTTCCAAAACATAGGAAAGAACAAGTTGATTATGATTTTGAGAGGAAGATCTGCCAGGTCAGGCAGAGCATACTGGAGTTTGTGAAGTCTAGGAAAATGAGAGGAAATTAATACATGTGCAAGAAAGTCACTGAAATACTAATGNAATAGCTTGAACTGTAATCCTAGGAAATGTTCAAGGGGAAAGAATAAAAANGTCACCATAACTTAACAACTAACTTCCATAAAAATGTTTCTAATAATATCAATTAGGAAGTTCATTAGCAGAAAAATGAAAGATATAGAGGTCATCTCTTTTACTCAAAAAAAGTCCTGTGTTAATCANTTTCAGAAGACATTATGAATTTTCTGAATGCTGACCAAAGAAATAAAAAAAAAAAAAAACACAACATGCACTCCCTGAAAATTACTTCACAGTAAAAAGTCAAAATATTGTCTTTAAATGGGAATTTCTGGGAATGTGCTTCAGTACCATTGCACAGATCCAGGGTGTTTTAAGAGACTTGTCTTTTACTTTAATTAGGAAGATAAGCACCAAATTAACCCATAAAACACTTCAGAATCTGGGCTAAAGGTTTGTGGCTTGTGTGAGATTGCTAAAAATACACTTCTTTTATGGCAAAGTATCAATGCTTTTCTTCATGTTTCCTGTATGCTCTGGAATGTATGAGTTAGAGTGAAAGGTACTGATTCTTACACCTTTCATACAAAAAAAAAACAAACCCAAAAACAAACAAACAAACTGAAAAAAGCCCAGCTACAATTCTCTGTAGCCAGGTATCTATTGTTTTTCTCTCCACAAAATGTACTTTCCACTCATCCTTTACTAATCTGGTGGGAAAACCCACTACAAAAGANTAACACACTCCATGTTTTGAAGTGTATTAAAAACCACTAATGATCACCAGCTGTAATCCCTTGCACATGTTCTACATGTAGTCAAAACATCTATATCTTAAAGCTGAGTAGTTTGAGGTCTGTTTCTTTTTTTTTGTTNTTGTTTCTTTTTTTCCCTCATAAACAGTCTTCACAAAAAAATGGTAATTAATCATTCAATAACTTCAATAGCTGCCTAATTTTTTTTCTGCTAGAAAGAACAAAATTCCTGTTGTGGTGAAAGGAGGCTTTGAAAACCAGATTGTAAATGCCTTCCAGCTTTGGGTGTGAAAAAAAGCAAAACAGCAAAACAGTGGAAAAAAGCAAAATAAAGTCATCTTTCACTCCCATTTATGTAATTCTGCCCAAGCTTAAATTAGAAATATTGTTTAAGTATGCAAATTTCCTGAAGATTTTTTCAGTTTTACTGTCTCTCTTATACTATTTTTCAGTTAAAACAAAATGGAACAGCAAAGTGTTTATGCAGTTANTGTTCTCAGGTTTCCCACACTGCTATACTACTTTTTGCTGTTTTCCTGGAATTATATACAATATTGTCATAACTATGGCTAGGAGGGAGGTAAACATTCTGCCCTGGAAGTGAGCCTGAGATATTTATTTATTGATTGGTTTTTAAAATGCACTTACCTAACAAATTCTGAGAGAATTGTTAGACATCAAAGCATAAATAGATACTTGTGACCCACACATCCCTGTACAACATTGGCAGTCACTCGAGTTAGCAGATTTATCTTGCTCTGTGTTCTGAAGGTCAATACATTCAGACTGTGGTGATAGATGATACAATGCAGGTTCAGATGGATGGATGGATGGATGGATTGTGTACAGCTGCAGACAATCCTCAAATAAAGACCTCTTTGTACTTGACAACACAAGTTTCTCCTAGTTGAGGGTTGGTATTCAGTAAGAATTATCAGTAAGAATTACCAGTAAGAATTACTTATGCTTTGATTGAAGGTGGGAAGAATATAAAGTACTGGTCTGCTTTCTGCATCTGCAGAAACATTCATGAGTGTGTTAGGTTTCTTATACCTTAATCAGTCGTAGAAATACAGTGGAGGGGTACCAGGGCATTTAAGGGTGCCTGAAAAAAGTTCCATGATGCAGTAGGATGGTGAGCAGAGGTGAAGAAACAAGGGACAGTGAGTTATAGAACATGGANATGATTATCTGCAGCTGAATGAGTGGGAAAAAAAAAGTTATTCAGCACCTTCCCCTCTTAAACGTGGAACTTTAATGTTCAGAGTTTTGCTTTTTATAGGAAAAATTATCACAGTTCATACTAACTTGACAACTGATACAAATCAGAAGTAAGGGCAAGAGTCCAGACCTGATGTATTCTCCATCTGGTTCAACTGAATCAGGCCACTGCCTTATAAAGGCTATCTAAGATTCTGGGAGCTTCATTTGTGATTTTTAAAACAGCTGGATGAGTTAAGATTTGTGAGTAGCCTTTACCTCGAGCTCCATTTGTTTTCATTAGTCTGTATTAGGTGCTCTGCTGCAGATTTACAGATTCTGATGGCTTCCCTCCTATGGTGTGATAAATGAGACTCACAGCTTATAACTTAGCTGTTTAGCCCAGATGGCAGAATACCTACCAGAAAAAAAAAAAAAAAAAGAAAAAAAAAAGAAAAAAAAAAGAAAAAAAAGAATGAAAGAAAAAAAGGAAAAAAAAATAATAGACAGGGAATCAGCAGGTAATGGAAAAAATAAAACAGAGTGGGAAATAAACTGAGTCAAGTCATCCCCAAAGCACAATCTCCTTGTTTCATTCAGAATCTGAAGCTGCTTCTGCTTTTCTATGTTGACAGATGCCTGCTAACACTACCTGTAGGAAACACAGTCCCATGTGAATGCCTCCCTGCATGTTCCCTGCAGCTTTTGGAGGTTCAAAGTGCATTTTGATGACTACACTGTGCATATAAAATTCATATAACTATTTTTAGAATGTAATTAGGAACATATGCTTGCTTACAAGACAAGAGGCATAAGGTGTATTCATCAGAAACNTTGCACAGTAGAAAAAAATCTTGGACTAGCACAGAAAATTTTGTCTACAGGCAAGAGAGCACTGACATCCATGGGATTAATAATTCATGTATTTTATCTCATTCAGGGCATTTCAGAAAGTCCATTATACTATATTTTCTGTATAGTCAGTAAATTTTGTAGCTCTTAAAACCCGTGAAATGAAAAATAGGCTCGAAAAGCCATAACACTATCAATACATTAATATTTATGTAGCTCTTTTCATGACAAACATTCCAAANTGCTCTCCAGTAAAAGAAAATGAAATAAAGCATGAACAGAATGCAGATGACTGTAAGTCAAAAGGTCACTGAAACAGACAAATCAAATGAATCTGTTTGACCAAGAGACTGACCAAGTTCACCCAGTTAACACTTAGAAATTCTATAACCAAGTCTCAGTAATATTATGCCAAGAATCAGGAAATAATCAAAACAACCTTAATAAATAAGGAGGACATGTTGAGGCCGTTTAAATCTAGGCAGAAAAGGTGTTATATCAAACAAGTATTGAGCAGGCAGCATACTTCCTTCCCTGGTCAGATATTTATATAACTGATATAACTAATAGGTCTTTAAATATTTAAAAGTGAAAAATAAAAAAATAAAAAAANGAAGTATTTTTTCCACCCACAGTGGCAAATCATTGATATATATTATGCTAATTTCTTTACCNTGTTACAGTCATTTATGAGGGAAAAATGAATGTAGAGGACAAGTGTTCTGTTATACATAACTACTGATTCCCTAACAGCAGCTTCTTTTCAGGTAATTTTCCTCCTTCAGTCTTTTAAAAAGGTTTGTGTTCCATTATAAGATATCTTCAGGTCTGATGAATTTCTTCACTGAATGATAAAGATTATAATGAAAGAGAAGACACAAATTTGGGACAAGTGAACACGAGAAAATTGAGAACATTTCATTAGATGAGATTAGAAGAATGAGCTGTTTTTCCTAGTGGGTGATACCACATGATAAAAGAGTTTAAGTGGGATGCTGCATCTTCCTATTATATAAATACATCCAGAGTAGAATCTGGGGGTTCTATGGCTGATAGAGGGTTGTAACTGCTTTTAGGAGATAGTTGCAGCTTTTAGGATCTAGTTGCAACAAAAAAATAGTTCAAAAAGAGATGCATTAATGAAATTATTTGGTGTGTTATTTTTACTCACAGAGTCAAAAAAAATCTGTTTTTAAATGGAATTAATAGAGTAGCAGGAGAGAGAAAATTGTGTTTATATAAATGGCTTTGTGTGTACATATTTCTGAAGGGGAAAAAGAAAACAAAAAGAAAAGGAAAAGAAAAACCTACGAACTTGTCTACTTGTATTTAGTTACTTCCAGGCATGTTTTCTGTTTTAATTGGAACAGAAACATTTAATTTTTCTGTAGCTATCTGTTATTCATATTCAACTCTCTTAGCAATATAACTTGATTTTGTGTGAGTGGTTAGTAGATTTATTCAGCAAGTTCAGAAGATCCAACTGAAACTCCCAGGGGAGCAAGAGTCATTCACTTTAATTGAGAATATTTTAATGGTTCTTCAGCTACACATGGGCTCACACTAGTTTTCTAGTCCAGATGTTGTAATATTGACTTTATAGCTATCACAAGATAGCCAGAACTAAAACTAAATGCAATCTCTTCTNAACTAATGAAGACATATATTTGGCACCATAGACATTTTTTCTCTCTCACACTTTCCATCCTGTAGTTTGTTAAAGTATCCAGAAAAGTATCCAGACTATTCAGTTAATCTGTGGAGAATTTTAGAAATACTTTGATTTTGGTTAAAGTAGTAAGTATTTTCACTCACTGTTATCAGGATATCTTTTTTTTTTTTTTTTACAAATATTAGCTATAGAAGCTGTGTTATATAAGGATAATTTGGTACACTAGAATTTTAACATAGGTCCCAGCAGCACTATAAAACACATGCTGAATTTTTCCTCTACTAGATATATAGTTTATTGAAGTAACCCTTGTATCTGAGAGGATTCAAGAGACAGAATGTTTTGGTCAACCATGGTGAGTCAGACAGGAAACAGACAACCTGCCTCTTCACCTAACACAAAATATACTCCTTTTTAGAGAGCAGTAAATACATTTTAAAAAATGCTTTATACATGCAATGAAAAAGCCAAGAACTTTTTCTCAATAAATTTTGAATTATATGTCATCTTGGAGCGTCAAAGTTAAATATGAGGAGTTTTGTTTCATGCCCATAATTAGAAAACACTCTGAAAGTTAGGAACAAACTGTTGGTAGAAATGCAAATGAAAAATAATGTATAATTATTTATAGCTCTGATCTGGGTGCTGCAAAACAGTAGTTATTGTGATATATATATATATATTTATATATATATATAGCAATAGCATCTAGATAGGAGAACAGGTATTATCAATAATACAGACGCAGGGGCAATCATAGAGCATGGAGGAAAATGAGGAAATTACCCCTTTTTAACACTTTGAAAACACTTTATCTCTCTTCAACTTTTAGGGGTTTTTTGTGCTACATTATAAAGAATTTTTTAGGAATAAAAAGTACAATAATTGAACCCAAAATTAGGAGGAAGACAAAATAAAAAATGGAGTCCATTGGCACAACNTATTTGTCAAACTTTAGACTCCTAAAGTTCTTGTATGAGAGAACTACCCAGAATAAAAATGCTTCATCTTTAAGAAAGAGANGCTTAGAGGTGCCAATTTCAGAAGTGGCAGCTTTTTAAAGGTCAGTTTTTTAAAGGTAATAGAACAAGAGGAAAGGGGGGGTGTGTGTGGTTTTTGATACCAGAGTAGACTGAGTGTTAGCCTCTCCTGGAATCCTCAGAATGAGCCAGGAACCTCAGACTGGTTTCCCTACATGCTAAAAGAGAATATGCAGTTATGTTAGCTTATATGAAAACTTGTAATTCCACCAATTTTCCAAGTTCCAGGTACCTGCCAAGAGGTTTGATGTAACTCCTTCATCTGTTGAGGATCCAGAACTCACATGATTTTTCAACTGTAAGGAGGAATTTATTTCTTTAGAATAATGATTGTTAGAGAAGACATGGCTCTCACCTTTCTGGTAGTAACCTTGGGCCAAAGCATGTATCCAAGAAGTGCTTTTAATCTCAGGTTGCTGGAGTTCAAATACACAACCTTTTGAAAAAATTCCCTTACCCCACACTTCTCCAGCAGGTTAGAANAAGAGTAAAGAAAGTCTCCTCCTCTCTTTTTACAAGTTTTTACAGATTTTATAAAAGGGAATATAAAGTTAATTCAGCTGTAATGCAAGGAGAAAATTCAGAGTTTAGATGATTACATAGGGGAAATTGAATTAAAAAAAAAAAAAAAAAAAAAAAAAAGAAGTAAGACTTAACTAATGTCTTCTCCTGGGATAATTTATGGAGTTTTTCACCCAGCAATTGTCTAACTTAAAAAGAAAAAATAGTCCTGGAGTGAGACATTCAATTAAATTAAAATTTTAGCTCAAGTCCTGAAACAAGAACTACAACTTATTGATATTCCTTTTTTTTTCTCTTTTACCTAAGTAAACCTAGGTTTCTGTTCTATGGAATTCCTAGAAGTGCTATTCCTGAGTCATAGACTCACAGAATAAGCTGGGCTAAAAGGGATCCTGAGGACCACATAGTTCCAAACCTCCCACAGTGGCAGGAACACCTCTCACTGGACCAGGTGTTTCAGATCCCCATCCCATCTAGCCATAAACACTCCAGCAACGGGGCAGCCTCTCCTCTCCTCTCCTCTCCTCTCCNCTCTCCTCTCCTCTCCTCTCCTCTCCTCTCCTCTCCAGGTCCCTCTGGATTGCATCCTGTCCTTCAGCACCCCTCAGCTGATGTCATCTGCAAAAGCAATGTGGTAGACTTTGACAAGATCTACTTAACAAGTGTTTCAATGCAAAATCCATACTCCAAAGCTGAACCAAGCTGAATGAAAATGGGAGTTTAAGGGTAGGATGTTCCCACTTGGAAAACATCAGCAACCATTACTCAGCAACCATTTCTTCAAGAGTAACTGAGCCCCTCTGCTGCTCCACCCTCCTACAGGGACACTGGCCAGGATCCATTACTGCAGGCTGTGTGTGCTATTGGATATTTCAGTGAGCATGCACTGCTTTGCAAGGGGGGACCCAAACACATCCTTGAGGCCAAAATGGGTTTCCACTAGCAGTGTGATCATCCTGGTTATGCATTGGTTAATGGTTAGAGGAAAACAGTGGAAATTACTCACTTCCTNGTGAGAAGAGCGTTCAAGCATCTTCAAACTCTGAGTATTTAAAGTTGTATGTGAAGGGATAATCATCCTTCTTATTCTTCAGCTTATCATGACCTACCTCACAGTGAAGAACTAGAGGCTCCAGATTTTCTTGAAAGTTTTTCCATATTTGCTGTAGGAACAGATTCATCCAGGAGGAATCCAAAAGGGTCCAAATCTGGCTCTGTGGAAATTAAAGAAAATAAGGCAAGATATTATTTGCTTTGGTAAATAGTGCTTCTGGGAATTATTGAAAAAGCCTGCTTAATTTTCCCGGAGATAAACTGGGAAATCACTTCCATTTTTGGAAATACCTGATTATTTTGCAACATCATCTGGAATTTATCTCTTACTCATTAAAATAATGAATATATTGATGACAAAAATAGCTATTAGTGAAGTATGCATCTATTCCATGTAAGAAATAAAAGAGTAGGAAAGATAAAACCTTCATAATGTACACAAAAATATCCAGCTGTCCACCTGTTACACATGGAGGGACATGAATTGCAGAATTATTGTTAAAAGTTTGTGTGGAGAGACTGGGTAGGATAAAGTAAGTTTTAGGATCAGGAGACTCCCTGCTTACCAGTTAATAGGTTATACTGTAATGATTTCTCCACCAGCATCTGACCACAGTAGGTGAGGTACTGACCTATTAATTTGGCTCTTAGCATGAAGCCTGAGCACACCCCAGCAGCAGANGAGAACAAAGCCTGAGCTCTTCAGTCAGAGCCATTGACTCCCAATTTCATACCTGTACCTTACATTTCATATCTGTAACTCATTTGGAATCTGAATGCAGAAGGAAAGGACANCTTCTTTTCCAATAATATGAGTGTCTGAGGAAGTGGTCTGCTGCAAAAAGCATATGTTAATGGACAGCTTTCAGGAGTGGTGAGATTTGCAGGAGGTCAGACAATCTGATTTCATCATCTCTTTTAACTCAGTGAAAGAGATGTAAACTCTTAATATGGAAGGAATGAGCCTTTTATGTTTCTCAGCTTGTGTCTCTCTTGGTCTAAAGTCAATTTCCAAACTCCATTACATTCAGTAGATATTGGACAGGGACCTTAAAATTTAATTTTAACAGTTAAAATAGCTGCTTCAAAGTGATCACTTACTTCCTTATCTGTTAAAAGTTATAAAGTTCCTTGTAAAGGAAGAGAAATGTGCTCTTTTTATGATTAGGCGGATTCATAAAGATCCTTATAAAAAGAGAATCTTTCTTAAATGGAAAAAAAAAAGCAGAAAAGTCCACTCAGCAATGTACATATTTTAGATAAAGCCATTTAAACTCATTTTTAGACTAAACACTTTGTGCTGCCCTCCAGCTAACTGCTCTAGAGATGAAAGGCCCCATTGTAATCTAGTCNCATTTGTCTTTGAAAGTAGGAGAGTCCACCCTCTTTGTCAGTAGACTTAACCAAAACAAAAAAAAAAACAGAAATCAAAACACAGGACTACACAAATAACACATATTTTTCAAGGTGGCACATCCCTTGTAGCTAATTTTTTTTTTTTCAAAAGAAAATACCGTCTTCTTGTAATGCAGACGGCTATTGTGAAATGAGCCCAAAGCTTCAGAGAAACCTTTTTCAAAAGTCCTTGAAAAGCCTTTGTGATTTCCCTTGACTATTGATCTGCATCCCTCTACTGACTTAAGACTAATACATGTTAGCAGGACTTGAAAGAGATCTTTTTCAAATGCAGGTGCAAAATGTTTAACATAACCTTGAGTTTTATTGCAAAAGACTCCTAGATCTGGGGCAAAAGATGTTCTCATGGTACAAGCAATCCCCAAACCCTCCTTTTTCTTCAGACCTTTTAGTCATAAAAAATTCAGGGGTAAAGAAGGCTTTCAAAACTCCCTGTGGCAGAATAAACTAGAGCTGAACCTTCACGTGATTATTCCAGAGTGAGTCATTTAAGCATGGGACTGCTTCATAAACTTCAGGGACTTAATTTGCATGTGAATATTGATTCCTCTCACACAAACAGTTCATCCTTTTATGTTGTTTTTGCATGAATTTGCCCTCTGGAGAATTGATTTTTTTTTCCGTTCTTCAGCCGGGTGTTTCTGCTGCCCCAGTCAAAAGCACTTCTCCTCAGTGAANCAAATGGAGCAATGAGAATGTGTAGATAACCCCCAGTTCCTCCTCTCAAGCATAAACAATTCACATTTCCTTCCAAGGAAAGACTGAACATTTGACCTCTTTTTTAAATCAGCAGATAAGCAAAANGAGTTGTATGTGTGTGGGGGTAGAGATATTTGTCAAACAATCTAAATTACCAAAAGTTGTTAGGTGCAGTGTTTCCTAAGTAAATCAGATCTCAAAGTACTCTTTCATCATTCAAACAGGGGTTGTGTTTTGGTTCTTGTAATTCAATCTGGGGCTGTGCTTACCAGCTGCAAAGAAAACTTACTGTGTATGAGTTTGACCCCATAGCCTCTACTTAGATGAGGAAATGGTATGGATTTCCTACAGAAAACCCCAGAAGAGACAGCACAATTTTAGCCCATTTGCACAGGCCTGCTGCATGTTATAGAGCCATGAAGCATAGAACCAGTCTCATATCCTGAAAAAGTCAGTGGGCAAGAAAGCAACCTGGAATCATCTCAGCAGACCTTTCACCAAAGCTGACACTAGAGTGTTTGGTCATCTACAGACTGGTCATCACAGAAATACAGTACTTCCACATATCTCCACAGCTTCAATGATACATGATGTTTCTGTTTTAATATCATAGCAGAACATAGAAATGCCTTCCCCATTCTATCATACACTTATTTTACTGCAACAATATTCCCTGTGTTAGATTACAGTTGTATGAGATGACACAATAATTAGAGACATCACATTACCAGGACCAAGTCACATANAAAGAAAGATATGTGGGAAAATTCAGTCAGTTGCCAAACAGTTCCCTTAACAGAGGGCTGGGATATAGCTGTTTGCTGTTTCATAGCACAACTGAGTTATATCAATCAAGTTGTGCATAGGATGCATGGAAAAATAATGATCTCTATCCTAAGTTATACATTTATTGTTAATGTTTCACCTGTACCTTTCTCGTGAAATCCAAAGTTCACGATGTTTAGAATAGTGTAGTAACATTTTTGATAATGGTGTCTATAAAATAAATAAATATTGCCAGGAAAGAGGTTTTTTCTAAATTGCTGATAGTGAACAATATTTTGGCACAATAACACACCTGCTGGGATTCAGATTCCTTAAGGAAAATATTACTAATGTCCTGTGGAAAGTCTTCATNCTGTTCATAGTGTATTTTTTTTGGAGATCAGATCAAGAGATGTACAACTGTAAAAAGTATGATGAAGAACAACTATTAATAGTTGCCATTTGACAGGAAAAGACTTTTTCCCCCGGCTTTTGACCTTTAACTATCACATAAAAAAACAGTGTTTGACTTTATTTTTTCCTAAAGAAACTGTAGGTTAAATTGTGAGCTAGGAAAAAATACCACTTTGCTGTGTATAGGATACGTTCATAATAAAATTGCCAATAAATCCTATCANATGATGAGAGTACAGTAAATTACCCTGAATTCTCTATCACTGGTTATGATGTTACTTACCTTTCCATTGCAACTCTTTTGGGCATTTCTCCTGGTTGGAATATATGGTTATGTGTGTTCTACTTGTTATTCAATGTCATATGGAACATATATGAGTGAGGTTGGATTGTACAGACTCTGGGTTCAGTTCAAGCAGCAATGTTGTCTGAATAAGTGTTGATGAAATAGTCTTCACCATGAGTATATACAACAGTCCTTCCTGCCTCTCAAACCTGAAGCAATCACTGCATTCATTTTTGGCATATTTAATGTTTACAATATCATAGATTGACATTTATCTGACAACTCCTGTATCTCTTCCAAATGGCTTTCTTTATTTGCTAGTGACATTTCAACNATTGATTTGAAATTCTATCACAATATTAAATGACTAATTGCTTCAAAATTTCCAGTAAACCTTCAGCTGAACTGAAAGGCATAGTCGTACCTTATTTAAGAATAGTTTTTTGAAAATATGATTGCTGGCTTTCCTAATTAAGCAGACAGATATGGGACCAACAAAAACCTATTTTTCTACTGCAGTATCCTCCTAATAACAATTCTTAATCAAAATANAAAGGGTATACCTCTATATAGTCCAAATTATCTGGGCTGGAATTTTAATTTTGCTTCCTATTGCCTGAGGATTAAGAAATTTCAGACTAAATCCTCAAGAGGNTGTGCACAATTTCACAGTTTGAAAACTACCATCCTGAGTGGTGCATAAATTCATTTGTATCAGTCAAATATTTCCCACTTTCTGTGAAAACTAATTTGGAGTCTAAAAACCATGCACTATTATGGACATTANCAAAGTTAAGGAGAAATCATTCCTCCTAATGTGCATGGGATGAAAATAAAATTTGGAAGTGTTTTGGACTGAAGAACATGTAATAAAGATATATAATGTAAAATCATATTCCCATGGCATTAATTCTAGATAAGAGAGGGCCATCATGTATTTCTTAAACTGGACACTTCTGATATCTTGGCTTGTGAGTTTTAGCATTTTAAATGCCAACACACAGGTCACAGGGCCTTATTTGAAACAGGTAATTTTGTGTTGACATTGACAGGTGGAAGTCTGCTATGAAAGACAATGATTTATCTTTGTGCTTTTCTCAGNGCTTTGGTACACATCTGAAAGGAAAGAGAATGTCATAATGAAAAAGCTGGGAGGTAGCAAGGCAGATGTTATCTTTTCTAAATCAAATACCTTCAAATAGTGAGACACAATTTTAGGAAATTGAGCTGCTGCTTTCAGCATCAAACAGCTGGGAACTCTTGAAGTTTTCACAGAGTTAGGCATTACAAATGAATGTCCTGTACATGTGTAAGCAGAAGAATTTCCATGATAAATCAAAAAATGCTCCAACAAGTTTTATGTTACAAGTACTGGTAAGAAGAAACTTAACTTTCTTTTTTCCAGACAATTTATTTATACAAGGAGTACAGGCATCTTTCATGACAAGCAGGTCTAAGAAATCCAACAATTTCTGTGCTATTAATTATGACTTATCAATTATTTGGTTTGCTTCATATTTTTCCTCTGGCTGATGAGGACAGAGCAGGCTAAGGGGGTGAGAAGATGAGGAACCAGAGCTGACAGAGCAGTACCAGCACACTTTTCAACTTGGTTAACACTCACCTGCCATGCCACTGTCACTTCAGTGGGGAAGATGAGCAAGAACTCTGGCTGTGGGGCTGAAAGGACATTTGTTTCCACACCCTGGANGTGGCTTACACTAACAGGAACCCCAGAAATATACTGCCAGGTCTACCCTTAGCTCTAAATACTCATACCATCTCATGACCATTTCAATTTCACCTACTTGGAAAAGAGTGGTTGAATTGTCTTCTTTCTCCCTATTTCATTAGTATCAATCTGTGGATTTTAAAGTGTGCTTCAGTCAGAAATAACATTGGCATGTTAGAGATGACATGCCAATTCCTGAAAAGCATTATATTAATGCTCCAGGGAATGTGACTGCAATCTTATTCCATTTTCAACAGTTTTATCAGATTAAATGCAAGCTGGTTCCTTCTCCTCTGCTGGTGTTTTTTTTCTCCCTTGGCCCATTCAGGGCTTGAAATTTTAAGTCTTCATTTCTCCATTTTATGGTTTTAATGCTATTAGGAAATGACTTCTTTTGCCTAAACCTACATTCTGGGAGTGAATCCAGGCTATTGGCATGTTCACAATAAATGCAGAATATGACAGCAAATGGGAAAAATAATATTAATTCTCTTCCATGCTAATATTCAGGAACAGCTCTTCCAACATTTACTAGTGAGAATGACATTTACCTGAATTTAATATGCTACCTAATTTTTTTCTTTTTTCCTCTAAGTGCCATGCAGCTAGAATTGCCCAAAGAGAAAAGTAGAAGTAATTGAGAAAAATGCATACAGACACATATACCCACGTTTTAATTGAATCTAAAAAGCAATCCTGTTCTGCAGCTCATTTTCTGATTGTTTTCACATCAGGGTAGCAAGCATAAATTTGTGCTGCATCTGCCCTGACACTTAAAAANTAACAACTTTCACACATCAGTTCTTTTAACCCATTAATGTTTGAGTCACTACATTATAAATTCTCTGGTTTTATGTCTGCCTTATAACATTTCTAACTTTCTATGTGTTCNAGCTTTTGTTCTTTTAAGGATGAGCACTCCAGGTAGGCAGATTATAGCACTCCTGGCAGTGCCCTGTTCTGTGTTCCTCCTACACAAGACAATATTAAGAGTGAAATATGACACTGTAAAGATGAGGGGCTCAGACACCATATGTCCCTGCGGCAGTCAAGCACAACAGGATGCTCTGGCACAACGTCAGAGAGAGCATCCTGCTGTGCCTCAGATCTGGAGGACATGGCTGAGGTTTCACCCTTATCTCTGAGCTACCTGCTGGTTGCACTCTTCTGCCACTGTTTTGCTCCTCATTACTGCACTTTCTCAATAAAATACTGACATTCTATTTGAATTAATCCTCACAATTTATTTTTTTTTTTCCACGCCAAGAATGAAACCAAACACTGACTTGAAATGGGGACCAAATGAGAATAATGAGTTTACTGAAAATTTTAATTTGCCAAGTGAAAAATAAACNGCTGTTGTAGAAAAGGCACATGAAGAGAGTGTTTTGCAGAAAAATCCACTCAAAGACCTTTGTCAGTCAAGACCTTTGTCAGACCATGGTCAGTCACTGAAGAATGAATNCCTTTATTCACTGACAAGTGATAAGATTTACTTTATTATTGTTGTTAAAAAGATGGAGTTAGGGAGAAATGCCNATGCTACATTTCAATCAATGCAATCAATTTAATCTCTTTCTCCAATGATCTCTCACGTATGATCTTTCAAGAGAAGGAAATACCCTTTCTCTAATTGTGACATGTATTGTAATAATGCTCCATGAATGCTCACTAGGAGAAATGTCATTTCAAGATTCTGATATTTTATTACTTTTAAAATCCTTAGTATTATTACATGTGAAAATATATCAAAGTCCCTTCTATTTAAATGACTTTATGGCTGTCTGGAGAGTGACTGTAATGCTTAAGCATGTATACATATTTCTTTGTGGTGAAGATAAACATGAGAATAGCCTTATTAAACAAGAACTGTTCAATCTAGTTTAATCTAGTTCTACCTTGTCTACCAAGTCAATAGCCATTGGTGATATCTGCCATGTTTCAGATATGTTAACTTCATAATAGAATCTCTTCATTCTTGAAAAACATGGACGGAGTAAATGGTTTTATAGTTTGTTTTGGGTTTGTATTTTTAGGAAAAAAACATGCTTCTGAAAGCACCTGATCACTAAGGTTCGATTAAATATAATTTAGTATAGCTGTTGGAGTGTAGCCTCATAAAATCTTTCTACTTCAAATTCCATTCGCCTTTTTTAGATCAGGAAAAATTTTATTTGAAATAGAAAATCTCAGTCTAAAGAAATAGTTTTAGAACAAGCATATAAAAACCTGGAGAGAAATAATCCATGTGGAGATTCTGAGAGAACAACTACATTGAGTCACAGAAGCAAACTTTTTAATGTCTGGGGTTTCATAAAAAGTGAATTACTGGGTCAAAACTGAACTGAGGGTATCTAGCTGATGCCTGCATTGTCACCAGGCAGCGATAATTCCCATCTCACAGCAGCTGACAAAGCTTCCCCTGAAGTCATTAAACCCTGTGTGTGCAGTGGGAATTCTCCTGGATATGCACTGTGGGCTTCAGCCCTCAGTCTGTCGTGCATCAGGTCTCAAGCAGGAGAATTACACACACCTGTATATAAGCATGAGTGTCTCAGTCAGAAACAACCGCATTGTTGGCCTGGAACAAAATCTGCCATCTGGTTAAGAAAGTGTCTATAAAAGTATTTTTAAATTATTTGGGTTTTTTTCCTAATATCCTGAAACTCCTATGGCTTTCACACCAATTATATGTCAGGATAATTGGCATTATTATAAAAAAGGACACAAATTTCTTTAAGTTGAAGAAAAGATNAAATTTTAATATTTGGAAGATATGCAAAAAGCAGCAGGATGGTTTGTGAATACTTGCTTTCTATTTTAATAATTATTCTTTGTCATCAAATTCTATAAAATTCCTAGAACAACAATTTCATCCTAAAACGGTTGCAAGCAGTTAGTTATAAATTAAGAACTTCTCTATAAAGTCTTTATTATGATTCATCCTTCTAATTGCAAAATGTGTTCAAAATCGTTGAATTTTTTTAAATATAAAATTTAAAACAAAGACATTTATTGTCTCAATTTCTATTCATCAAAGTCTGACTTTGAGTTACAGTCTTCCATGCAATGCAGTGTAACAAATTCCAATGCCTTCAGATGTATTAATTCAAAACGTTATCCAGAGATTTTTCCATGTACAAATTTAGCACCATAATGCTTCTCCCTAAGCTGGAGAAGATTTAAATGTAAAAATGCTAAATTTCTGCAGGCAATACAAAGTTCTTACTAATGAAGGTATGCAAAGTCAGTCAGCTGAGCTTTGCATTCCCTAAGCTCTTTCAGCTTTTCAGATGAACCTCTTTAAAATTTCATCTCAAGAAAGAATGATTTCATAATCAATAGCAAATTCATCCTTCCTAATCAAATATTATCTTACCCATTTATTCTAAAATGCACATGCTTAAATACTTCCAGTAAATCTAACACAAATTACAAGGAATCTCCCAAAAGATAAAAAGACACAGATATTTGCAAATGGTTGTATAATTTTAGTACCTATTTGATTTTTAGTTAGGATTCAGCTTTAACCAAAAACGTAATGCTTTTGCAAATTCACTGTTGAAATACATCAGTGTGGTTCCCAGATGTAATCCTGAATTTTGAGTCAGTGACCTTGGATATANAAGTGTTTTAGAAACCTGATCCAACAATTTCAATGCAAAATGTGATTTGAAAGCAAACACTAAAGACTTGAGAAATACCAAGACAGCTTGCTTTCTTCTGAAATTTTTATTTACTGAGGACTTTAGGCATATATTACTAATTTCAGACCACTGCATAAGAGTCACCGCATGCTTTCATAAAAACAGGGGGAGAATAANTTTTCAGGTCTCTTTATCTGAGTACATTTTTTAGTGGGAGATTATTTGTTTTAACCTTAGTCTTAATTTCCATATTAATTAGATTAAATAGGGCATGAGTCACGAAATCCCAAATTGGAACCAAATCAAATAATTTAGAAATTANTGCACATAGATCTTCAGATCTGATCAGGTGAAAATCAAACCTATTTTCTTCTTGGTTAAGACTTGAAGTTCAGAACTGCAGATCTAAACTTTGCCAGAACTCTTTCAATACTGATACTTTTCCCTTTTGACATTAGTCATATCCTAGTGTCTGAACCCATGTTTTTCTTTTTATGAAAACAGAGGTGATTTTATGCTGGATCCTATTAATTCAATTAGTCAGAGTTAGCAAGGAAGAACGTAAAACATACTTTTCACGTATATGGTTAAACTCTGCTGTGCACAGTCTGCATAGAGTGGAAGTTACTGTCAGTATGCCAAACTCATCCTAGCATGACATGTTCTTGATGATGTCACATGGCTCTCAAGTTTGCCATCAGGNCTGTGAAATTTGCATTTACTCCCAGGCAATTTATGTGCAAAGGTCCATCTACATGTTAGGGGATTTTCCAGCATCAAGTAATTTGCTTCACCCAGAAAACATGAGTTATGCTTTTAAGTCCAGCCAAGCCCTGTCACTGCTATAAAGCAGAAGAGAAATCTTCATGGCAATCACAGTCCATCAGCTTTCCCAAGGACTTTAAATAATTACTTCTGGCAGATTGTTTTGCAGTTTTTGTAGGACGCGCATAGTTTGTTTACTGCTATACAGACTAAGTCACCGTGTTTCTTGCATTGCACTCTTAGAAATTACTACAAAATATGGAATATATCAACCCTTCTTGGGGTGGTTCAGGAAATTAAAATGGGCAGCAAGGCCCCATTTTCCTTGGTCATTTTTATTGGACTTAGTTACCACTCAAAAGGAATTNTTTTAATCACCTCAATAAGTGAGTACTTTGGGGAGAAGTAATTTTNATATTTTTAATTTCTGAATATGCAGATGAGAGCAAAATATTTACCAGGGAANATGAAGGTCAAGATAGATAGAACAAAGTACACTAATCTCTGGAAGACCTCCATGACCAAAGCTGGCAACTTGGCTCATGAGAGCAAGCGGGTAGGAAAGAGAATTCCTTTATATACTTTATGGAGTTAATTTTGGCCTTTGTGATTAACTGAATTGTTTGGGGAGTAAAAGTTACTCCTCCTCAGGACTTTGTCCTGATAGTTTTTGTATTCTCAAGCCNTAATAAAGACAAGAAACTAGAGTCCTGCACAGATGAGAGCTCAAATTTCACAAGTGAAGTTTTATCATGCTAAAGTAGCAACAACATACACAAAAAGGACTTTGTGGAGCTCAAGATTTTATTAAGCTGTCTGTACAAAAATAACACAATTGTTCATTACTAATATTAATTAACATCATGAATTAATATTAATTAATTCAATATCAATATTAATAGCACACTCAGTCTAAATATGTGAAGGCCAGTGATNATCAAATGCTATCCACAGAAGTAAAAGAGTAGTGAATCACTGAAAGACTCATCTTCCATCTCTTGCTCACCCATCTTGCACCCTTTCAAGCCTGTTTTGGTAGGAGAGCTCACCAGCTCCTTGGCTGTTTGGCTGGCATGNTGACTTACCAGGATGAAACCCAGGTTTGGAAGCTGACAGTGTTTCATTCCAGGNAGTTGATTGTTTCATTTTAGTGTGAAACCTGACAGGGAAAAAGATTGTTGTCTTCAGTGCAGAAAAGGTATGATGGGAACAGAACTCTGCTGTTTTAAGTCTTTGCATGTACTAGGGTGAGGAATTTGGTAAGAATTTCATTAAGCTGTCTTGAAAACTCACCAGGCTTAAAAATTCTCTGTTTAGCTGAGACTTTCAAGGTTTTCACAGCTTCATTAATTTTAATCACNTTTTATTTATCTGGTCACACTCCTNGCAAAATCAAACCTGTTAGTCAAACAGAAGTAAATTTTATTCCTGGCTATGGCCCATTCAAGTGTTAAATGACACCATTAAATATCAAAGATACGGTTTTTAAGCATGCAGAATTGCACTCATGAAACTTAAAGACTTAAAATGTAATCTTCTTCACCAAGTGCCTACCAACAGATAAATACTCTGCATAGGGATTAACTTTGAGTTTTTTCATAGTGGTGAAGGAAGAAAAATATGATAGAAATGTTGAGGCCAAGTAAATACCATGTAATCTTCTTTTGGTGGTTTATATCCACATTTACACAAAATTTAGAAAAAAAAATATCCTGGTTTTGTGTTGTGAAAGNACTGAAAAAAATCTGAGAGGGGGAAGAGTCTCAGATGACATATGGTTACTTGGGTGTGAGAGAGATGGGTTCTGACCAGATTACTCTGCAAAAGTACAAGGCCTGTTGGTGTTAGAGTTATAGTCATTTATATCTATCTGTAGATAGCATGATTTGATCCTGTCCTAGAATAAAAAAACCCCTTTTTTCCTGCTCAGGCATATGCATGCAATAATCATATTTTGTATTGAATTTTTAAATGCTCACTGTTCAGAATAGATTGAAATTTTCTCAAGCAAAATCATGTGAACAATAGACATATATGTTACAGAAAAATATAGAAAACATTTGTGAATAAATCAGTAACCAAAAATAGGTAAAACTTCTAAAAAATAACATCCAACCAGGTCTTGTTACAAGGTAGGAATGTTTGCTTATGAATCAAATCACATTTCTCATAATTCTTCATGTGTTTTGTCAATGTATTCTTACACAAATTTATGTATAAGTATTCATCATGCTCACAATAAACAGATATTGACTCCTCCACAGAAAGACATTATGATTTATTGACTTCAAAGGTAAGCACTGGATGGATGAGGTCAGATTTCTCTTAGCCAAACATCAGTCTTGATAGTAACTAAGAGGAAAAATTATCATCTATATTAATGTATTAACGCATGCATTCTAATAACCTGGCTCACTACACTCATTGAAAAGCAATTATTAACTTCAACTCTTAATCAGTTACAACTGGAAACTTTTCTTGTGGAACAAGTTTTAACAATGTGTTAAAACAGTCTCCTGGTACCAAAAGAGACCTGTTTAATGAGAGGTGATCCACAGGCAGGCAGAATAGAGGTCTGTTTAGCAACAGGTTTTAGAGTGTAATGTTCTTCAGTAATAAAGTTGAGGACATATAAATCATCTTGGAATTAAATTATTAAGAAAAATTAGAATATCTGTGCATTTCAGTTTCCTCAAATTAGGAGCAGTGCATTGCAGTTATCCCCAAGTTAAGAATATTCTTACCTCCTCTGTCTTTTAATATATCATACTTTATCATTAACTTTTAATNCCATTGTATATTCTTAAAAAAATGAAAAATGCATTAGCTATTAAAAGGATTAGTTAAATATTTCTAGGANTTTCAATATGAATTGAATGATAAAATTTGGTAATGTTTCAAGAGCATCTAATATTCAGATTACGAATGCTTTCACTGAAGATAAAGGAAGCAAAAGGGGCAGATGAAAAAGAGGAAAACAGGTAGTCAGCTCAGGAAGACTAGAAGAATGCTGTNAAATTATTTAGAGAGAATTAGAAGCTACAAAGTCCATTTATAAGTTAATCTGACCATAGAAAGACAATAAAGANTATTCCTGCAAATACATCAGCAGCAAATCAAGGGAGGGCCAAGGAGAATCTCTGCCTTTCACTGGATATGGCAGAAATATAGAGAAAAAGAATGAGAAAAGGGCTGAGATACTTAGTTCCTTCTTTTCCCCAGTCTAAAACNGTGAGACCAGCTGTCACTGAGGTACCCAGCCCCTGAGCTGAAAGACAGAGACAGGGAGCAGAATGATGTCCCCACAATGCCTGAGGGAATGGTCAGCACCAGCCATGCCACTTAAACCCACACAAGCCCACGTGGCTGGGTGGCACCTACCCAACAGTACTGGGCAGGCAGTGGTAGAGCTTGTCAAGCCACTTTCAACCATTTACCACCAGNCCTGCATAACTGGGGAGGTCCCAAGTGACAGGAAGGAAGCTGGCAAAGGTGATGAGAAGGAGGGTGTCTTCATGATTCCAGTGCTGGGGAAGGTCATGGAGCTGATCAGCTGAGTATGATCACATACAGAACAACCAAGGGATCAGACCCAGGGAGGANCTGCTTGGCCAAGCTGGTGTCCTCCTGCAGCAAGATAATCAGGCTGTGGATATGTCAGTNTGGGCATCAGTAAAGCACCTGAAAGTGTCCCACAGAATTCTGAAGAGCACTGGTAGCCAAAGGCTTGTATGGGTACATTGTTTTCTGGGTTAAAAACTGGCTGGATGGCCAGGCCCAGAGAGTGGAGGTGGATGGAGCTGCATCCAGGTGGAGGCCAGGCACCAGTGGTGTTTTCAAGTGCTCTGTACTAGAGCTAGCCCTGTTTAATGGTTGACAGTGGCTCAACATCAGCCAGGATATAATGAGGTAGCCAAGGGCATCCTGGCTTGGATCAGAAATAGAGTGGCCAGCAGGACCAGGGCAGTGACCTTCCCCCTGTACTGGGCACCTTGAGTTCTGTGCCCAGTTTTTGGCCCCACTCTGAAAGAAAGATGTTGAGGTCCTGGAACAAGCCTAGAGGAGGGCAGCAGATCTGGGGAACAATCAGGAGTGCAGGTCAAGTGAGGAGGGGCTGAGGGAGCTGGGGGTGTTTATCCTGGAGAAAAGGAGGCTCAGGTGTAACCCTNCTGCTCTCTGCTACTACCTGAAAGGAGGGTGTAGCCAGGTGGGTGCTGTCCTTTTCTTGCAGTGATAGGACAAGAGGAAATGGCTTCAAGTTGTGCCAGCAGANATTTAGATGGGCTATCAGGAAATGTTTCTTCACTGAAGAGTTTTAGAATATTGTAACATACTTCCCAGGGAAGTGTTGGAGTTACCANTCCTGGAAATGTTCAAAAAACATTTAGATGTGACACTTGACATGGTTGAGAAGGGGACATGGTGCCAGGTTGACAGATTTGGTGACCTGGAGGTCTGATCCAGCCTTGGTGATTCTATGGTTATAAATATTGAGATAGTGCAGTTAGGAGCTCAAGGACCAAGCCTTTGTAACAATTCAATTCATCAAACTTTCTTGGATCACATGATCAAATATTCTGTGTTTAATATTTGACTGAAAATGCATGTAANAATTTTTTTGTTACACTGGTAAAGTCTATAAAGAAAGGCTAAATATTGCTGGTATCTCAGTAGGTGATTAGCATAAATAACACATCATAGATAATAAATATAGTGTATTTCTTATTTTATATGTATGCATATAACATTTGAAATTTACATTTTCTTTATATATTAATTAGGTTACAGTTGCCTGCCTTATATAAAAATTCTATTTCCAATTCTATATTATTATAATATTTGCAGTTTCACTGATCTACAGACCAAAGCTACTTTATTGCAGAAATTAATGGATTACTATGAATAATTAATGTATTAGGGATATTGTGATCCCTTTTTAAACAATGAACAATAGCACAGAAGACTGGGCTCTTTGAAAGAAGCTGAGCAAGTAAAAAATAAACATAATATGTTCTTCAAGTTAGGAAAAGTCTAAAACAAGCTACANTTTTAAGGATGAAGGCTTTAATGTAGATATGGTATTAACATAGTCTGAAATGCAAAACTGCAAGCTATTTAAAGNATATAATATAAAAGTAAGAGACATTTGAGAAGGATGAAATAGGCTTGACTCTAAAGTGATAGTTAACTTCCATAATGAGGTAATGAGGAATATTTTAAGCTTATATAGACAAAATGATATAGGCTCATTGTTTCTTCATTTATGATACTTGAATGATTTCCCAANACATCTTCTTGTCTCCTACCCCCTCTCCTTACCTTTTTTTATAAGCATAAATAACAGCATATGATCATCAGAAGCAAGTGATATTTCTGATCAAAGATTTTGTGACAGGAATGAAATCATCCAGACCTGAATGGAGCTGTGTATAATTTTTCTGGTGATCAAACCCAGGACATAACCTTCATTAGTTTTATTGAAATTGNTGCATTAAAATTGCTATATTATGCTCCATTTTGAGTTGAAAAATAGTTCTTAATGTAATNGTTAGCTCATAAGAAAATAATTTCCACTATGGCCATTTAATCCTTTTTGTAGAATTCTTGTTTGCAGTAAGTGGATAATTTTTGTTCACAGAGAATTCACTAGAAGATATATGTCACCAGTTGAAATTATAACTGACAAGATTCCATTTTTACATCATGTGCANTACATTCATTTCCATAAATTCATTAAAAGTGGCCTGAAGAACAAAGAAATTATGCACTTCTATTTTTTTTTTCACGGAGATTGAAAAGAAAAATATACTTTCAAGCTCTGCCACTCTATTTAATTATTTTATTCATCACTAGGGTACTGAAATGAGAACTCTTAATGATGTTACTTTATACATGTTAAACAGCTGTATGCATACACAGACACACAAAAAAGAAAGTAATTTATCACAACTCTATATGTTTAAATATTATCTCTTGCAGAATTGNTTAATCAAAAGTGTTCAAACAATTAGCTGAACAATTATGAAAATATTTGAAAGNATAAAGTGGAAAGGCAAACAAAATTTTTTTGGTGACAGAATTTATCAGGTTTCATTTAAAGTGTCTTTGCAGGCTTCTGTCTTTCCTTGTATGTGGGGTTTGCATGACAAGGTCTTTGCAGTATTAAATGAAATTTCCCAGGATGAGTCTGCCCATGATGGTGATGAGTGAATGATCTCTCCCTTCCCANTCTCTAACCCTCAAGCTGTTTGTTGTGTTTTCTCTCCCATGCCCAGCTGAGGAGGGCAGTGGTAGCCTGGCTTGGTGGGCACCTGGAATCNAGCCAGGTNCAACCCACCACAACCTTGAATTCACAGAGGTCATTAAACCAAAAGAAATCCTCTCAGTTCTCCTGATCTTGAAACTGAAGATTTGTTAGATGTTTGATTTGAGGTCTATCTTTGAATTAGAGCTAGGAACAAAAAAACTGAGCACTTCTCCTTAAAATCCACCAATGTGTACATTTTATTTAATAAAATTTATAATTAGACCACAGCAGAAAGTTTAATCCATGTGAAAAACATATCAGTGATATTCAATGTCATCTCTGAGTTCTCTTATATTGCTTCTCTATCAACACTCTTCTATAAGAACAGTGTTGCCGGCGACCTGGTCCAAGTCCTGGCCCTAACCCAGGGTCACTCAGTCCATCAGCTCCAGGACACCAATGTGGTGGACAGCAAATGGTGTTTATTGAGGGGTTACAAGGGTCTTTATAGCCTAGGCAGTAGGGGTCATTTCCTCTAGCTCACGTCCGGCTGTGGGCTCAGATCTGGAGCAGAGGGTCTCTGAGGGGGAGGGAGTTCTATCTGACCATACATCCCGCACGCATTTCCCTAACNCTCCACAGAACAGCATACTGTCTAAATTAAAAAACTCAATAAGAAGAAAAATAAAATAGCCTGTCTCTTATACACATCTAGATGTGTATAAGAGACAGCCCTAACACTCCACAGAACAGCATACTGTCTAAATTAAAAAACTCAATAAGAAGAAAAATAAAATAGCATCATATATTCTGAGTTTCCATATTAAAATGCTGACATATCTTCCCAACATCTTTGTGGGTGTGTAGCAGTCACCTCAAATACATCTCCCCTTTCACTGCACACTCCACGGGTTTGGTAAGCACTTTCCCAGGATCAAAAGCAACCACCTTGCTCTTTGAACCATCCTCAAAGGTTTTGCTGCAATAGAAGCAGAGGTTTCCTGGGAGTTGNGAAGTTCAGTCATAGCATATATCCTTGGCCAGCTAGTCCAGAACTGTGCTGAAAACCAATCTTGAAGTTAGACCAGGCTGCTCAGTGTTTGTCCACTTGGATGGGGGTCTCATGACCAGTCAATGTTCTCATCTCACTTTAGCTGACCCTTGTTCTGCCCCACACAGCATCTCTGACAAAAGCAGTGAATCAGAATGAAGAAGAGTGGCCCATTTTCCCAGCTTCTTGAGATTACCTAGAATGTCATTTATCTGCCAAGAACGATGCAAAGTTCACATTTCCTTACTCTTTGCATTGCTCTGTTTAACAGTTTTGGTNTAACAATATGATGTTATTAACACAATATTTTTTCTGTTTGTTTTTCTATGCTGTGGGAGCCTTTTGTTCTGTTGGGCTTTTAGCTACTATGACACTTCAGCAGTTACAGTACAATGACACAGTGTAAAATAACTTTGGCTTGAAGTGTAGTACTAAGAGCAAACTACTCAAGCATGTGAAAAGCAGTCATAAAATCTGTGAGAAGTTACCAGTTCTTAACAAAAGGGGTGAAGTTGTATGCCTGTAGTGATTTCAGTGTATCTATTGATTTTTTTCATGCTTTAAACTGAGATAAATTAAAATTAGGTGAACTTCCTGCAGTAAATATGCTCATTCAGTGGTGCTACAAGAATACATGTTGTTTTCACTAAACATTTTTGTTGGAAAGAAAAATCATAGAATTAATGGAAAATTCAAACCCATTTTTTTTCTAAAATGACTTGAATTTTATTATAATATATAAATTTTATATTTATAAATATAAATTATAAATTTATAAATGTTGTTAATATTTGCCTAACATTTGGATTTTTATTGCAAAAGTAAAAAAGGTCTCAATAAACTGCATGCATCGAAAATTCAATTTAGTTTGAAACTATGTGAAATTATTAATTTTTCTTTAAAAAAAGATAAATCCTCTCTACCTGAAATTTCCTTCCTGCACCCTGACTTAACACAGCTATCTCAGTACAGTGCCACTTTTGTCATCTCTCCATTGCCTTCCATATTCATACTGTTATTTGAAATCAACACAGCTCTCTACTAAACTGAAATAAGGGATGAGGAAATTGTTATAACATTCTATGCCACCAGTTTGCAGATTCATTCAGGAGCTTCTTAAAACAGTTAGTGCTATTAGAGTAAGGAANGCCTGTGAAACATATTTTTTGAAACTCCCCTTTAAAATGATCATTTTTTGCTAGTACTGAGATATTTATGAAAACAGTTGTAAAAAAAAACCAACTGGCTTGCCAAACCACGAAGGATAGATTCCATCTTCAGGGGTTCAAGAAAAAAAAAAGAATTTATGGGTGACATAAGTCAAAGGAGATGCTTCCTTATACAGTGACAATTTACTCAGAGAA
Source organism: Saxicola maurus maurus (assembly GCA_900205225.1). Taxonomy (NCBI): domain Eukaryota; kingdom Metazoa; phylum Chordata; class Aves; order Passeriformes; family Muscicapidae; genus Saxicola; species Saxicola maurus. Next base: position 2,309,323 of record OAMK01000703.1, on the reverse strand, counting down.
ATAAGTATGAACAGAAAGCTGAGGGTAGATTATGAAACAACTAGAGTGGAAAACATGACTCTCACCTGAATTTGTTTTCTTAAATGATTCTAAATAGGCAATATCCTTCCTGTTTTTGTTTTATCAGTGGAAAGCTGTGGCAAGCAATAGCTCTCTATTTATATGCCTTTGTGTTTTGTTCCTACTGTGGGAATTAAAGATCCTACAGGCCCAGATTATTCACTGCTTCTATTTAACAGAAAGGTGTTGCCATAGTATCCCCATACTATGTACTACAGGACATTGAATATTTCCACTTAATTGTAGGTAATAGAGCTTCTTCAAGCTCTGTAACCCTCCATTTTAGACAGTACTATGAAGAGGATGCCACATCTTAGTGAGATGATTATTTTATTCCTTCTTGTGCTCTGTATGAGCATGCTAAATATATAAGGCATGAGAATATGCTACCTCAGAGATATTTCTATAAATACTTCTAACAAGTCAACATTTGTTTAATCTAAATAATGTTTTTTCACGGGTTTCAACCCCTTGTGATGATTAATCATGACTAGCAGTTGGTATTTCTCCTCTCTAACCCTGCCACAATCAGTATCTGATCTAGGTTTCTGGGATAAAAATGTAACGATAGGACTAATACCCAAATTTATTCTGTGATTTTGAAAGCAGAGAAATAGAAGAAATATATATATAAGAAACTGTTCCTATGCCTTTACCACCTGATTGTCAACACTTGACAGAATTTAAAAAGAATTATATTCTCATTGTATTAAANCTCCTGTCTGTTTATGCATCCTATGTGATTTATCTTTTCCTTCAGAAGCATAAGCTTTGTAACTGCCTAATACAAGAAGCACATAAATCAACTAAAAAACAGTGTCAAAAGCAGCCAGAACAGAGTAAAGCTAGCACTTAAAATCTGCCCACAAGCTGGGTATTTGCACACCCATGATGCTTGCTTTTATTCTTGTGCTAACAGGGTAAATCTGTCTGGAAACAGGCTTTCCATAGAAATTTATGTATAGATGCATATAAATACCCGAATGTTGGGGTTGTTTTGGTAAGAAGGCTCAAAACTGAGGAAAAACTTGAGCTGAGTACTTCAGGCTAGCAATATNACAGCAAAGTTTTCAGAACATTGGGCAATATTGCAATATACTGAATGCAATTTTCTAATTGTNATCCCTCATTTTCTCTCCTCAGACAAATTATCTGGTTTTATTGCTGGAGTAAGGTGTGCCTTTTTAACCATAAAACCTTAATTTTTTTACCCTCTCTGTTTTAGCCTTCTTTANCCTGATGACTTCTTGCTACTTCTTTGTGCTGTTGTGCCTATAACTTCTTCCATCTACCTGTGCTGACCTTTCTCATAAATACTGTTTCTGGGCAGACTTCAACATTCTTGCACCACGGATGGTAGAATTGGTTCTGAAGCATAATGAATCCCTGTTCACCACAGAGAGACAANATGTGCATAAGGTGAGACTTATAAATGAAAAAAGATTAATTATATAATTCCTTCATGATCAAAAGATATTCTTTCAAAAAAAAGTGATGTGGAAGAACCAAAAAAAAAATAACATGTTGAAGTAGTTGCTTCTTGTGAAATCTTAATAATTTTTCCAGCATGTAATAAATTTCATCAGAAGCAACCACTTAAAAACATTAGAGATATAAAAGTTAAGAAGTTTCTGTGTCATGCCAAATNTCCAAATATTATTGACATGATACAGTTTGCAGTGGAGTGTTTTCTATGAGAAAAGTNATAAATGCAAAAAAACCTCTTACATAAATATAGTATTTTATCTGCAGAATTATTGAAACCTCTTGTTTAGACCTTCCAGCAGTTAAAGCCATATTTCATATTATGCTTGAAATAATACCAATTAAATAAAAACCNTTTTTCATGTGCACCAGGGCAGGGCCAAGGCTGGGAATGAGATGGAAAAAACACCTTATTGCACTGGGAGAAACAATGTGCAATTTACCTGGTGGCTCCACGGTTCAAGACTGCTAAATGAAATCTTCTGTTCATCCTTAAGGCACATATGTGCATTTTTGGCCACAATACACATATTTTTAAAGGTCCTTGCCTTTGCTTACACATGAATTAAATCATTATGGACATAGCCTGCTTGCAATTGGTAAAGTCCATCATTTGCAGTGGTTACAGAAACTCACAGAATATATTAGGCACCTATGAACTTTAGAAAAACTTTCTACCTTTAAATTGCTTCTTTTGATCGTGGATGGCATATTTTCTCTTACCATGAAAAAATGAAGAAAAAAGCAGAAACGAAGAAAATGTTCAATAGAAATGCTATCTCTGAGATATCCTGAATAATCTGCTGGGGAAAAGAGCTCATCCTNATAGCAGAAGACACAATAAACAGGTTTCATTATCTTGTAATAATCTTCCTTCTCCAGCTATATTAGTCATCACCAGACTGAGGGAATGAAGTGAGTCCCCAGGGGAATAAAAATAATATATCATTCAAACATCCTTTCTATTTTACTTGTTTCATGTGAGTTTTTCCTTTAGGACAAATAAGTAAAATGATAGTGAATCATAGAATATCCTGNGTTGGAAGGGACCCACGAGGATCATTAAAGTCCAGCTCCTGTCCTTGAACAGCACAGCCCTAAGACCATGTGTCTCAGAGAGTGGTGTGAATGCTTGAACTCTGTGAGGCATGAGGCTGTGACCACTACCCTCTGTGAGGCATGAGGCTGTGACCACTACCCTGCTCCAAGGGGAGCCTGCTCAATGGCCCCTGGGTGAAAAACCTTTCCTAATATCCAAACTAGACCTCCTCTGACACAGACATATGCCATTTCCTTGGGTCCTGTGACTGGTCACCAAAGTGAAGAGATCAGNTGGTCTGCTGGAAGCTGTGGGCTACAATTTGGTCTCCCTTCAGTCTCATTTTCTCCAGGCTGCACAGACCCAGGGGCCTCAGCCTCTCCTCATAACACTTCTCCTCGAGGTCCTTCACCATCCTCATGGCCCTCCTTGGACACTCTCATTAAAGCTCAATGTCTTTCTTACATTGTGGCCCCCAGACCTGCCCCCAGCACTCGAGCTGAGGCAATTGCCCCAGTGCAGAGCAAAGCAGAGCAGAACAATCTTCTCCTTTTCCCGGCTGGTGATGCTGCCCTTGATGCCTCCAGAACTCAGGTGACCCTCCTGATTGCCAGGGCACTGAGGATGAGGAACAAAAGCAGGTGCAAATCAGCCAGCCATACCTGACTAAAGAGCTTGCTCACATACCTTGCTCAGACCCCAGGGAGAATGAGCAGATATCCTTATGGCTGGCTTTGTTCAGCACTACTCTGTGAAGCAGAACACCTCCAAAAGCTCAACTCCAATTATTAGCTGTGAGAATGCTGGATAATTAATGAAGTAAGCTTACAATGTCTATCCAGTTTGTTATCCGTGAAATCCTTGCTGAGTCAATCACATGAGGAACTTTTCTGTTCAGAATCAGCTTTCCCACAAATTTCAGTGCCGTTTGACATAATTATTAATTTTGACCAAAAGGAAAATACAAGCTGCTGCTGCACTCACAAGAAAAAAGGCATCCAGGCAAAGTTTTACACTATGCTGTTCATTTGTTTTCTATACCCAATTCTCTGATTCGTACATGTACTGGAGTTCATTTCAGCCATGAGGGGCTTAAGGTGAATATATTATAATCATGATCATNTCTGAATTAAATGTTTATTTGGCCCAACAAGCATAGATAGAGGTAATAAAAGGTGAGAAACAAGCAGCTACAATCTACCTGCTGCTATTAATTTTGCATTCATACTGATGTGATGTTCTGTAACAACGATGGTTTAACATCATTCACCATTGATGAAGTCTCCCATTTTGGTTTTATCTATACTGGAATGCATACTATACTGGAATACTGCTTGGCTGCAAGCCTAGACTCTTCTGCAGGCCTAGGAAGGGTATCTGGTTGAGAGAGGGTGGATTTGAATCTCTGTTTTCTGTTCACAGAAGTCCAAGAGCCATGCATGGTCTGGCCACCTCTCTTCTCAGACACCCATGCAGTGCCATCACATGGGCAGCACAAGGCAGGCAAGGACTTCCAAAAGTGTCCACTGTCATGGCCCTGACTTATTTCCTGAAGTTTTTACTTGTATTTTGGACACAGTTTCAGTGCAATCAAATACATATGAAAGTAAGCATCTTTATCAATATGATAAATCCTCAAAAGTTTTCATCCTTCTTTCTTGGGTACATTTTTGTTTTGTGGAGTTGCAAATAGGCACTCCCAACTGAGTTAGGGAGGACAGAAAAAAACAGTCAATGAAAGGACAATACTAATAAATGTTTGGGGCAGTGATCTAGTGTTGGAGAATTTCTGACTGTAACTACTGGCCTTGTTTGCCTCAGTCTTCCTCAAAATAAGAAATGGCTGAGTGTGGTATTCTAGAAGGTGCTGCTGGCTGTTACACATTTAACATTTTATGAACTCTGGTGAATTTGTTTTACTCACATAAAAGATAAAAAAAACACCCTAGAAATCCACCAAAACTTTCTGTGAGGCTTGTCCATGCTAAGAACTATTTTAATTCAATCAGCACATCTTATTCCCAAAGAAAAAAAATGTCAGTGCAATCCTTACTCATCTGGATTCCTCAGGGACTAGGCACCCACATTGTCTGTGGTTCTCTAATTTCAGGTTGCACTTCTCATACTCACAATTATGTTGATATTCTTGGTAGGCTTCTCCATTTTTTCTGACTGCATTTGTNATGGTAATAACATTTAAATGTTTCAAACTAATAAAAGTAGAAAACTGGGTTTTTTTTCAGTTTGCTAACCAAATTAATTTCTATTATTTTCTTCTTCATATTGGTTTCAGATTCTGGTTTAGTGGACATTTATTTTAGTGAATGCAGAAAAACACGGAGAGCTAAACAGCAAAACCATAGATTTTGTTTGACCCTTGTTTCTGCTTCTCAGTCAAGTGACAGTGTTAAACAGATAAAAATTCCTAAGACATGTAGATGGATGAGAATAACAGATTAAAAATCCAGTATTTCTTACTATATGTGTAACCAAAATCATGGATTTAAGAGGAAATCTTATAAACAAGAAATCTTTCCTCTTNCATCTTAGTTTTTGCTCATAGGTANCACATTGATATAAGCTGTAATGTTATTTCTATAAACAATATAATAACTATTTAAGAATGCAGTTATCCTCTTACCTACACTGTCTATTAAGGGCTATAATAAAGATTAAAACCACACTGGAATAGAATATTTGTTTTAGGAATTAATGCAGAGTTATATGTTTGCTATATATGCCGTGAATTCTACAGAATTCCCTTCTTCCCTTCTCTCATAAAATTGAAGACTGATTTGTATGTTTCTTTATGAGCCTTCAACAAGAGTAGATGGTAGTTCAAATACCTTTTTAGAAGTAAACCATTNGCTGCAGTATTTAATTGGATTTTCTAGTGGTCCCTTAAACTGTCACTCTTTTGAAAGAAGTGAAAGCAGTAAGCNCTTCCAAATAAATCTCTGTGACATAGAGATGTTTAAAATGCAATAATAGACATCAAGTCTATAGAGAACAACAGGTAATCAAAGCATAAGTATCCTACATAACAATAAATTTTGTACAGCTGTCTATGTGGTTTTCATCCATGAAGCTTAATATTATTACAGCAAGTTGCCAATGGGATAAAATACCTCATTAATTTAGCATTTAATTTACTAATAGTTATAAAAATCAGGAATATGCCAGTTTAATTCCAGTATGCAAGGGACATATTTTGTTTCTTTATATTCAAGTATTATGTTCAGTGATATCTCTGACTCTTGCTAGAAGAACTTACTTATCTTACTTTCTATTAAGGACCTATTACTCAGTCTTATCTTAAATAAAGCTTTGTTATTGACTAAAAGCAGGTTTTAGGTCCACANCAACATTATTTAAATCCTCATTAATTTATTTTTTAATTTAAAGTGCTACCATTTTTTCTCCATGCATTGCATAAGGTAATTAAATATCCTATAAATTTGGTGTAGCCTTCATTCCACCAGTCTTTAAAATATGCATTAGAATGTACATTAAACTTCTGATCAAAATCTGAAGTTTTCATNAAAAAATTATTCTGTAAAGTTAGAAAATTATTTCATCTACTTCTAATTCATATATATTAACATGCATGTGCTATCCCGCAGTCTACCAGACCCACACCAAGCAGAATANTACCCAAAATACACATCTTGTGTCTCATAAACAAAAGAAATGTGTTTTAAACTGCCCAGATCCTCATCTCTGTGCAACAGGAGAAGAGTATTTTTCTCTGGGCTATAAAATAAATTGAACAGCAACTGGATTAGGGATANGTGGAGTAAAATGTCTCTCTGCAGCTTTTAAGTTCTGTGGTTTTTCTTCTTCCATGTAAGTAATTAATATTCCTCTAACTTCTCATCTACACTCATTTATATTTCTCTGACTTCTCACCTGCGAACACTGGTTGATTTTTCCTTCCTTTCTTTCTCACCATGCTCTCTCAAACCTTACATAGTGGCCTCTCCCACGCTTTCTAAAGCACAGTGCCTTAAAATTGCAAGAGGAAAAAGAAATTTTGGTAGGCTCATGCTGAATCTGAGTCTCCTTCTCTCAGCACAGGAACACTTTGTTCATGAGCTGTGGGTGAGTACCACGTGAGCAGGTGAAAATGGGATTTGAGGGGTGCAAAGAGGGATTTTATCTATAATGCATTCATCCTGCAGAGCCCAGCTACAGCAGCTATAGCTAGCCTTTGTAGTGCTAGAAAATTGGTAATAGTTTTGAAGTGAAGAAAAAGAAATAAATGAGGAAAGAAGGTAGTTGCACCTTACCGTGTTTNACGTCCTACAGTAAATTTATGTTGGCTTTAATTCTTGTCTTCTTCAGCTTTATTTTATCACAGGAAATGGAGCTCATTTTTAGTATCAGTAGTGTGTGTTGGTAAGATCAATATGATCTCCTTCCAGGGCCTGCTCTAGCCACCATGCAAAAAAGTGGCTGTTGAGTGGTTGGGAACACTTGCTGTTATCCAGAGCATGGAGAAATACCTGCTTAAGAACCTTGCTAAGAGCATTAAGAAGGGGACTCAGCTATCAGAGACTGCAAAAAAATACAACCCATGAATCACCTTTCTAGAATTATTAAAGCAATGCCACAGACAATTGTACAAGAAAATTAAGAATTTTCCATATTTTATCATGACCATGGAAAAAATTATAACCGGAGTTATCAATCAGATTATTACAATAATTGCCCTGAAAACTAGGGGGAAAATAACACTATCTGTCAAATCTCAGAAAAANATTCAACTCCTACATGGTACACTAAAATGCAATTAATTTATTATATTAACAAGTTGGTAATTTAGAGGTTATTAAAGCCTTCCTGGTCTGCTGTACCTGAGACAGAAGCAGTCTAGTAAACTTTAAAAACTTTTGTCTTTTCTACTTCCAGCTCAGAGCAGCCTGCCATGNTCTTGCAGGACAGAAATTCAAAACATCAATCATCCTGTTAATGCATGACTCTTGTAANTAGAAATACTCACAGTTCATATCGTTAGAAAAGAATATAGACAAGACTAAAAGACATCAGGATAGCTCACATAAATTAAAAATATCTTAGTCAAGATCAACTTCACTAAGCTTGTGCCATACTACATATGATTAACACACATTCTTCTCATACTCTACCAATGACTTTTGGTTGTGGTATTAGGAGAAATAACTTTCAGTAGAAAACAGGAATAAAACAGCTCTACCAAGCAGAAATATCTGAAAACACAGGGTAAACTACAAAAAGCTCCATCAATCTTAAGAGCTAGATGGTACTCAGCTCCTGTGGTTGGAGTTTGGAAATTGTTGTTTGATTCAGAAGCCCAGCTCCTGAGGAACCATCTCTTTACCCTGTCATAGGCAGACAATGGGGAAATTTACAGTCCTCATTTCTCTTGGTTTATGCTGGTGAATTAATTCAAGTGCTCAAATCAACATATAATCCCTCCAGTCTTTTTTTGTTAGTGTGAGGAAGAGAAGAGCCCACAGTGGTCAACATTTCTCCCTATTTTCAGGGGCTGCAGGTCAGGTTATCAGGACTGCTCTGTCTGTGCGTGCACACCACCAGGTGAGTGAGGCTGCTTTTGGGAGAAGCACAGTAGAGACACGAGGAGATCTAGCAAACCCAGGTTAGCCAGGAGGGATGTGCCCAGAGCCCCTGAGGCTGGCAGCAGGCTGAGAGGGCTGAAACTGCCCCAGGGAAAAGCCAAGGCCAGCAGCTCCACTGCTCTCCAGGCCAGGGACAAATCACAGCCTGTGTGATCTGTAGTCAGACAAGGCAGNAGTTGAAAAATTGGCATGCAAATCAAATTTGTTTCTTGTCTATAAAAGGTAATGGAGTGCCGAGTGAAGAATTGAAGGGCCAAAAAAAAAAAAAAAAAGTTAATTAGTGGTTCCTAATTATTGCTTCTGGACTAACAGATGTTAATTTGCAATTTTTTATACCTGTTTAGTACTAACAGAATATTTTGTCAAAAATGGACAGGTGTTCAGTTAGCTACTGCTACTGAAACCTTACTGACTATGGATTGTCCCATTTTGAAGTATCAAGGGACAAATCTCAAAATTCAGAAAAAACATGGGTAGATAAACAGGTTTTTTAAGATTATAAATTTTACTGGTTTGATTTTTGAAGTGTCATAATTTCTCACAAAAAAAGGAAAACCAATAAAATAATGTAGATTTGCCTCAGACACTGTGGCCTCCACTTTTAAAACTCTTT
>OAMK01000703.1:2020361-2300140 GCA_900205225.1 Saxicola maurus maurus | reverse complement strand
TATTATATTATATTATATTTATTATATTATATTATATTTATTATATCATATCATATCATACCATACCATATCATGTTCCCTGAGAAGTTCTCATCCACACCGCAGGACTCTAGAGGTAAGGAACATTATAAGGGTCTAAAATAATAAGCAAAGGTANACTTTATAAAAATAAATCTAACAGAAAAGAAAACAAAAATCTGAAAATAAGAAGAGACAAGACAATGATTAGGGAAAAACTTTGATGGTTTNTGCAAGAGAAAAGTGAGGTATATCCTGAACAAGGCATTTCTATCAGGGTTAAAATATTAAAGGGCTAAAAGTAGTAGTAAATATACTTCTAGTCTCTTGTAGATCTGTTACTTTTGGAAAGAAATAAAACATATTTTGCCTAAGAAANAAAATATATTCACTTCTACTTATGTACATAGAAAAACCCATCCCTAAAGGTGTTACACTGGTTTGATTTTTATGACTTGATGCATTCTTGTCATTCTCAGCAAGCCTAAAGTTACTGTGCCACTCATACATCCATTGCTTGGTAACTTTGAACCTGTCATGTAAGAGAAATTCATCACCCATACAAAGATGCCACAAGGTGTCAAGCCACAGATTTGTCTTTCTTATCCTTTTGCTGCAAATGAGATTCTACTGTCAAGATGATAGAAAGTTCGAGGTGGAGGCGTCTACCAAAATGTCAGAACCTCACTCACAGTGAGTTAGCACCTGTATTCACATCTGAATTGAGCCCTGGCGAGGGCAAGACTTTTTGAAATCAAACTAAGGACCAGCTTTTCAAACATCCTTGATCATCTCCTACCCTTAGGTAAATGGCAGCAGGTTATTTGCTGCATCTGCCAGCACAGAGTCCTGCAATACAGCTGAGAGAATGTTTCTTGTACATTCTTCCATGATAGAGAACCTCACATATAGTCTGTGAGGAAAAAGGTTGGGGTTGANGTCTCAGAATACCTCCATTCCAATTCTCCCTTAAGAGACTGATAAATAATGTTGGGTTTGGCTTTCATTTTTATTCAGTCTAGAACATAAGCAGAGCACCTAGGATGTAACAATGAAATCTAAATCCTTGCTAGTCATGACTCAAATAGTGGGGGAAGCAACAAAAGAGAGAGAAACTGGAGAATGGAGAGGTGAATGAAAGCAGGAAGAGTTTCTCAAAGATGGAAAACTGTGAAAGATGGATGAAAAATATGAAGAAAGGTTCTCTTCCAATGTAAATATCTAATTCTTTGACACAAATATAAATGTGAGAGGTGTGTTGTATCTAAACAAATGAGGAAAGCTTGTGTGTAAAGAAAAATGTACAGGGACAGAAATAAGAATGAAAAAGGAAAAGTAAATTTCAAAGTTCAAATGCTTCTCTTCACTCGCTTGGTTAAGNAAATAAATTTGTTTCTGTGCTTATAATGGAGACACAGAGGTAGACTGGAAGTCTTAAGGTTTATATCTTTCCAAGGCAATTTTATAGTGAAACCATGGTGAATTAGAAGGCTCAGCACATACTAACTTCCATCCGGCAAGATTGTTTGAAAAAGTAACTGTGGGCTGCTTTGCAGTTTTTACAAGGAAAAACCCCAGAAAAATGCTTTTGTAAAAGTTAATGATGGCATGTTTTATAGAAGTAGGGAATAATTCTGAAAAAAAAAAGGATTCTGGTACGTAAACCAAACTATTTTGTTCTTAATTGTAAGCTTAAGCAGCATGATAGTGACTCTCTCCCACGAGGAATAAAGGAACTAATTANCATTTCCTTACTCAGAAAAAGTAGCATGCTGCCATAGTTTTATATCTGTGTGAATCTTATAAATCATGTTTATGAAGACAATAAAAAGTTACAGATGGTTACTGCAGTGCAGAGTGGTCCTTCTCAAACACTCAGTATGTCAAATTTATTTCAATGGCTAAGAAAGGTAATAAAATAAGAAATTGTAACTTATGTAATGTGACTTATTGTGAAGTAAACAATGGTTAATGCAAGGTCAAACAATACTTGTCAGCAGCTGCATCAGCTGTGTTTAGCATAGATAAAGTTACTTTATAAAGAATTTTGGACTCCATATTCCCAACTTATCTTTTCTGCCACAGGTTATTCATAGAATGTATATATNACAGTATAGTCTGAACTGAGAGAAACTTTTCTGATCTGTCACTTGATCATTTTTGACAATGCCTTCTGTTGATTTATTATAGACAGTAATTCAAATCATCTTCATGATTAGCACTCCTAACTTTTCATCATGCTAATGCCAGTCACTTTCCTTCAAGAAAATAATGACAGCCTGTTACTGCCTATCATCTCTTCGTTTTTCATAAGCTAAGTAGTTATTTTGACTTGGGAAAAGGTTAAAAGAAGATGAAATGACGGCATCATAGGTATCTTCACTTTTAGTGTTACTATGTTGAGTAAGAGCACGGCCTGATACAGCACTGACTCAGGCTAAATCCCNGTGGGAGTTCTGTTTGGCTTCCATACCAAAAGGAACATGTGCATTCCCAGAACTGAGAAATTATGTCTGCCTATTTAAATGATGGGCATGTTAGAAATTCTAATAATAGACATCTTAATTCAGTAGTGAACTATGGGAAAGACGAAAGAGTACCCTGATATAGAATATAACTGATTTTCTCTGACTTCACTGTTGCAATTTCAGAGAGAGTTAATTTTCGTCCTGAAAATTGATGTGTTAAGAGCATGAATTAATTTTGAAACATGCAGGTTCCTTGTTGATACTGCAGACATAAATTATTTCTCTGTGGGAAAAAGAAACAGGACAGTCTCTTAACTCTTTTTGGAGGATGAAGGACCTGATATTATGTGTTGTTTTAGCATGACACTTGACTTTAAAACTTGGTGGTAAACAACTTTTTTCTTGAACATTTGGGTGCTATTTTAGTTGTGGTTTTTTGGTTCATTCATGGCTTGTGTAGGTCGGTTGGTTGGTTTGGTTTAGTTTTCCCCTTTTCTTCNTGTTTTGTCCTCTTTTAATTTATCATTATTATTGGAAAGTTGTGCAGGTTTTCAGCTTGCAGACTTCACTTGCCTTTTCATTCGCTGTGACTCATTTCCTTCCTTTTCTCCATGGTTTTGTCCCTGAAGAACCTCCTTTACTTTCATGAGCTTACTCAAAGTCTCTTGGTAAATTATGTAATACTGAAAATTTAGGGTCTCTNTGTTTTCATTGCAAATTGTAATCCATCTGTACCACCTGGGGCTGCCAACCCCTTGCAGCCCTCTCTTTCTATTCATACTGAATTCTGGATCCATACAAGTGACATTAGGTACTTAAAGCTCTTACATGTGTATCCTGCTTGCCAAGGATGTGCACAGTCTGTTGGACAGAGCTAAGCTCCTGCAGGTTCACCTCACACCTAAGCCACTCTGCAGCTGCCTTCTACCCATCCCNATCCTGCTTTTTATGGATAAAAATGGCATTCTATTATCAACGTGCCAGACCTTCTTCTGCTCTCAACCAAAAAGTCTCATATTGAAGCCTACAAACACTTCATCTAGCCAAGAAAGGGAAAAAAAAAACAAAACCAAAACCATGAGGGAGATAGAAATAGAAAGTCTAAGTCAGCACATCTTTTTCTGAGTCTTCTTCTCAGAGTGACATTAATAAAGACTTTTGTAAACACACAAAAACATTCTCAGGTAGAGAAACTAAAATCCATTTATAGCTTCCAGCTGTTGTTTATTAAGATAGCTAAACTCTGAAGTGTTTGAAACAGTTTTGAGGCTTCCTATTGTTTAAACTGAAGCTGACATTAAATTACTAATCTAGCACCATTTTTGTATACCAAAAAGTACATATGGAGATGGTCAAATTTCTTTCTTTCCCTGNTTTAATTTGCAACAGGCTTCTGGGCCATGACCTCATAATAAGTAATGCTGTTCTTTTAATCCTAGCTGGCAACTAAGCTCCAGAGAATATCATCTTTGTGGGACAGGGAAAAGCTTTAGAAANTGTGAGAAGCTCATGAACTGAGATGCAGAGGAAGTTTAATAGGTAAAGCAAAAATCACACACACAAGCAAAGCACGAAGGGATTCATTCAGCCCTTGCCCTGGGCAGGCACANGTTCATCCATCCCCAGGAGAGCTGGACAGTGCCACGAGTGATGGCAACTCAAGGAGACAAACACCAGCATTCCCANTGGCCTCCTCTTCCCTCTTCTTCAGCCAGTTTAATGTGCCAGGCATGACCATTCCATGGGGGCTGGAATATTCCTTTGGCCAGCTGTCCCAGTTGTGTCCTCTCCCAGCCCACTTGCTGCTGGGTGGGTGAGGAGCAGAAAAGACCTTGGCTCTGTGTGAGCTCTGCTCAGCAGTGAGGAAAACATGCCTGAGTTCTCAACCCTCTTTCCAGGGCAAGTCCTAAAACAGCCCTCATTCTGCCCACTGTGCAGAAAACCAACACTATCCCAGCCAAAGCTAGCACAATAATTAAGCAAGAAATGTATAAAACCTACAGATATTCTCAAACACCTCATAAGTTGTGNACACTGTTTTAATCCAGTATTTTGAAGGTCTGTTGATTGATGCAATTTGAAGCAGAATTGCTCTGAACTTTTGTCAGGATCAGGGACAAGAGATCACCTGAGGAAGAAGCTATCAACAGGAAATAAAATATAGCATGGCACTGTGTGCAAAAGCTCATGACCTAACTCTTGCAAAGCTGAAACATGCATTGCAAATCATTGCTTAGCAAGAAATAAAGAACAAAAATACTGTGATTATTTCAGGGCCACCATATTTTTGCACCTGCCACCCGTATATGCAAGCAATAAGAGAGTGTTCCTCCTTTTTGATTTACAGCAGTATTAGAATTCCTAGTGCTTTTATGGGATCAGTGCTCCTAAGCATGGTCAGGCTGTGAGGAGAATACTGCTTTAAAACTGTAGTGGTTTGTTTTGCTATCTCTCTAGCACAGAAATGAGAGAACTTTTCTCTGGTTTAAGGCTTTGCAGTAGATAATTGCAAAATTGTTTAAATGATTGCTCCTCTGCTTTATCTCCTGCAGATTTTTCTCTCCTTCCTCCGTGTCTTCATTTGACATGTTTTCTTCGTTTTCCCACTGGTTCTTTCACAGAACAGCTCTGCACTCTCCTAGCACAGGTCGTGTTGTATCTCCATGGTGTCTGCCATGACAATGCAAAGCTCTTCAGGGACTCTTTAAAATCATGAGTAGACTGTGCCTTTTCTTTACTAATTGCCTGCTGCAGAATAAAAGCTATCAAAAAGGAAACCTTTCTTTCTGCTTTTCAGAGAGTGCCTTACAAGCCTCTAAAGACACTCTCTGCTTATTTTTGTACACCTTTACTGTACAACAATNGTTGGAAACATCTTGTTTCACTTTTGAGATACAAAATCCAAAAAGAGCAACCTGCACATCTCCTAAAGGCGCTGTCCATGACTATGTCACCTTAGTATTAACTTTTCTTTGTTTTTCTGAGAATGATAAATGACTTTCTGTGCTGACATGTGTCAGTTGGTGTGAAAAAGAAGCATTGTAAATAAAAAANTGGATGGTATTTAATTTTCCTCCATCAGCTGGGGAATGTGATTCCCTTATCCATCCGTTTTCCTAGCTCTCAAGCCCAGAGACCAAGTGCTCTTTTTCAAGCCTCTGTCTCAGAGTTTTTACACTTCAAATGACACTTTTCAATGAGGAACATGTTGGGCCAAAATTCATCAACAGGGAAGAACTATTATATATTATGTAACAGAAAACCTCCACAAGCAAACAAACAACAACAAAAACCACAAACCAAAACACAAAGAAATTTCTGTTTTACTGTTATAACAAAAACCAAAAACAAAAAACCCAACAAAACTCAAACCACCAAACAAAAAGAAAAACAAAGCCAAAATAATTAAAAAAAAAAATAAAAAAAAAAGAAGGATTGGGGGGATAGTATAGTAGTATNAAAAAAAAAAAAAAAAAAAAAAGAAGGATTGGGGGGATAGTATAGTAGTATCTTTCCCTATGCACAAATATATTTGTCTTTCTGTGTTATCTGCTACTTTCAGCAATTCCCTTTGGAACAGTCTTGGGACAAATGTTGACTCCTTGAACACCCCAAGAGATGCCTGTTCATGCTTGGTTATTTGAATTGAAACCCCACAAATTACTTGACAAGTGGAAGGAAAGAGGCAGCTTGTTGCTTCTCCAGTAAGTAATTTTAAAACTGGCTTGGAGAAGTGCAGTCCTTCAGTGACACACAAGTGAGCTGCCAGAAGTCATTTAGAGCAGTGTGCATAAGAGTATTTGAGTTGACTGAAAAATATCACCAGGCTACTTTCTTTTGCAAAGTAGTGTTCATAATATGAGCTCCACCCAAACCATCAAGTCTGAACTAACCAGAAATCCATGTGGCTCTCCACTGGAGAGGGGAAATGCAGGAGGAAGGAAGGCAGGCCACTGCCATGTGTGGGTTGAGAAGGTCATGCATGTGACAGTGGGCCCAATGGATAGAGGTGGTGCAGGGTCTGTGGCTGGCACAGCAAGGCTGCTTGGGATGGGTTGGAAGGGAGGAAATGTGTACCACTGCCTGGAAGAGCCAGGGAAGCTGATGTGCTCCTAGTTTGGGACAAACCTAGACAATAGCCTTGAAAAGAGAAGAAAGTCCTTGTGCTGCCAGAAGTTATAGATGTTCCAGTCAACAGAAGTTTCCCAAGGGAAAAGTTACATAGTCAAAATGCAAGTGCTTGCATCTTGCATCTTGCCAATGAAAAAGGGACAAAATAAAGGACTATGCCTGATCCAATTGAGGTCAGTAAAAGCAAATGGTGCTCAATGCAAAAGCTGCTGCAAGTTTCCTTTTAAAAGGAGAGGTAATGGCATAGCTTTAAGGTTGAAGCTCAATTTTCTTATGCCAGAAAAGGTTTTAAGATGAACAAGGGTGAGAGAAAGATTCTGCATCTGGCTTTTAAAATGAAAGCCTGAAAAGAAATTTATCTACTAGATGTTCTCTAAGACAGCAAAATTTTTTAGCTAATATATTTTAAAAAATATTTAAATAAATTTTCTGCTTGTCTACGTTATAATTTTTCCAATAAGTGGTGGATGAGACCTGAAAGCAAACCAATCAATCAGAAAACTCCAGTGATTTGGTGAGATAATCCTCTTAAAAATTATCCCACTCATGGTATGAATGTTCTCATGTTGCTCATCTCTGAGATGAGGTCCAGATGTGCCACATCTCTNCTTCTGCCCCTTTGCAGACTTAGGGCAAGGAAATCTTGGTACATGACTAGCAGAAAGTAGCCAAAATCTTAGACAAGCCCTTCTGGGAAGACATTTCCAAACGACTTCAGACTCTATTGAAAAACACATGTCCCNCCTTATAGGGCTGACTATCCTTGCCAACCCATACCACAAGACTCAGAAGCTGACATTTCAATGAAGCCTTGTCTTTTTATCTTGTCTGAGGTGAGTGAGAACATCCTGAACTTGTCCAGCTTCAGAGGTTACTGGAAGTGTTACTATATTTTCCTCCCAGCCTCTAAATTGGACCAAAAAAGGCATCTTGAGTAATAAACGTCTCATTCTGTGTGATGTGGAANTATAGCTGCCAGATATTTGGGTTTTACTTCACTGCTGTAGTCCACAGAGTGAGTCTGGAGTGCAGTGAACTTAATAATATCATGTTTCTTTGACAGAAATGTCCTTGTGCTAATGAAAGAATTAACAGACCCTGGCAGGTATAGGGCAATATNGCAATCCTGTGATAGCAGAAGAGCTACCAGGAAGAAGGCTGGAAAAATTCATTCCATGGGTTTGTGCCTTTGCAGGTGCTCTTAAATTTTACTTAAACTTAGAGTGATTGCCCTTGGGGTGCTGGGTAAAACATCAGTAAACACTGACATTGACTTCACAAGGAGGTCATATTGAGATCTAGGTTATTTATTGCTGCACTAAACATTCCTCCCTTCATTTTGTCCCTAGCAAGCTGTTTGATATGTCTCCTTCTGTTTTGAATGTGACTTCTCCTGCAGTGTAACACCAGTTTGCATTTTTGTCAGTGAAGTCCTGCATGTGTGTGTGTGTATTCTGGTGAAAATTGGGTTCTGCAACACATTCAGGGGGAAAAATCCATCCAACTGCCCAGCTGAACTCACTCAGTGCTGTACTGGTCAGCATGTATTCAACTTCTACCACCATCAGTGATATTTGTAGATGGTTTGAGCAGAAACCATAAGGCATTAATGCTCCCCCCAGTCCCCAGCAGAAGAACNCCTTCATGTCTCTGTGAGCACAGCATTGACAGATGCCATATTTCCCCTCTGCTCTGCAATACACAAGAAATTATTTTTTATTTTTTGTGGATAACATCCAGAGGAGGGCTGCAGGTGACCAAAATAACTGTAGAGGAGGAACTAAATGCCAAACAGCAAACAAAGTGTGCTCCCATTTAATTGCCAGAATGTTTTCCAATTTATTTTTAGAGCTAATTTATAATAATCTCATATTAANAGGCCATCTGTGGGTTCAGAATAAATGACCTAGTATTTTTTCTAAATAACAGATAAACATACAGCTAATAGCATGCGATTTAGTCCTATGAATAAAAAGATCTCATAGATTTCCTGTAACTAAAGGTAATTTCCAGAAGAGTTATTCTTGACAGAAACATGCCATCTTTAATTTTGAAATAAAATTCTCATCTTAATTGGAAGATTCTATTTTTGCCAGATAAAGTTGTTTTCTTAACCTTTTTTCTTCAGTGTTTCCTCATTATCTACTGAAAAGGAATTTGATTTGTTGTTTGTTTATTTGCTTGCTTAGCCATGCAAGAAAAAGGCATCTTATTATAAAATGTTAGATGTGAACAAGGGGTCTCTCCACAAGAACAATTGAAATTAAGTTTTTTAAAAGGGGAATTTCTTCTGCTTAGAAATTATTTTGCTAATATCATCAAATCTGAGTATTTTAGAATATATAAAATTATCTTAACTACTCAAGAGAAAAAAAAAAAGCAACCATTTTTTCATTAATGCAAAGACACCATCCTCCTGTTTATCTATTTTAACCTGATTCTTGAAATTCTTTATAAATATAACTTTGTCCTGGTTTTTGTGCTCAGGAGCTCAACACCCTTCCAAATTTTACTGTGGCATGTAATTTACCCCTCATCTGACAGTTGCAGCATGAAGTTCCATGGTTGTGAACTTTTTCATATTCATTCAGCCTGAAAGCAGAATTTGACCTTATTTTTAATGCAGATTTTCCTGAATGCTTACAAATGCTGTCAAAGTAAAAATGTTCAAACCTCAGTCTTGATGATAAGTATCTTTATTCTCTTTCCACACATCACTGAACAAGGAGAATACTCACCTTTCTCTGCACATTTCACTGTTCTAAACCATAACTTCATTGGTTGTGTGAGATCTTTGTTTCTATCTGAACATCACAAAATCAGAAATACTCTGGATAGGTTGGGATTTGTTTGTTTGGGTTTTTGTTGTTGTTGTTGTTTTTCTTGAGGGGTTTTGTTGTTGTTTGTTTTTCTGTGTTTAAGCACAATGAGCTTCTGACTGAATTAAACCAAGTTTGACATATTTTAAATTCTAAGTCTACTCTAAATTCCTTTATCAGCATGAAACCAGAATCATCAGACCACCAGATTGGCTGCATCTTCAAAATTAAAGAATGTCAAGATTTCTAAGAGCGTTATTATACATGGATACAAAATTTCTGAAAAAATTTAACAAGACATTTGGAGATGTTATGAAAGTAAATCAGAGCATGTGAAGCCATTGGCACATGCTCTGTGTTTAGAGAACACAAGTGTTGTTTAAGTTTCATGAGGGGCCTTGAAGTGACTGCTGAAATTGCAAGGAGAAAAAAACTAATGAATTTTATGTATTTGCATTCAGACAAAGATATTAATAAAAATCACATTTTTAGATGTACACTAAGCTTGCAAACATTCCAGCATTCGTTTTTAAGAAAAAACGTTATTTTTTCAAACTTTAAACAAAAAGACTGGTTTCATAGAAATATTTTTTGGTTCCATATGGCAACCAGTAGCCAGTTTTCTGATGTCAGTCTTCAGAGATACTAAGCTTTATCCCTTGTTAAGTAATTTCTTCTTATTTTTGTTTTTCCTCTACATATGCTTGTATATGCTTGCTAATTAGGAAAAAGTCAGAAGGGTAACTGTGTGCAATGAGTCATGATGTGAAACTTATACATAAAAGAAAAAGCAATTATAAATAGTTGAAAATGTTAGTCTATCAAGTGAAATCCTGAGTCTGATTTGGCATTTGTAGTTTTGGTATAGTCAACAGAAATGTGTCTTCCCCTGCCTGACTTGAATTTGCCCCTAGGATATACAATTGCAGGATTTTGGTGTTTGATCTGTAAATTATGTGGATGTTGAAATACGATTTACTAATTGCCTTATTATTACTTTGCAAAAGGATAAACAGGCTATTAGAAAGAAAATAAAACTTAGGAGATGAAATGCATTTTCTGGGATCTTCCAGCCATGTCCAGAGTGGGATGATGATCCAGAGTCTTGTGTTTTCTCCCACTAACTGCAAGATTCCTCTCATGAAAATGGAATTACAGAAAGTAGGAAAAGAATGAATGGGAAGAGAAAGAGGTGAGTATACTAATGAAAATGGTCAGTTTGTGGGGGGGCACAAATTTCTAGAGGAACTGAAGTNAAATATAGAGAAAGGAATTTTCCAAATTAACCCCAAACAAACTGCCACAGGACAGTTGTGTAGATAAGTGTTGAGAAGGAATGAAAAACTGTTTTTCATGACACAAGAGGCATTGCCTTGTTGAGAAAANATATTAAAATTACACCATGCACTTNAACAGGAATAATGATACAGAATGGTGTTCCAGGGCATGAGTTGCATATGAAGTGATGTGGGATAGCAAGTGTCTCTTTGGGCAGGTGGGATCTTGAAATCCTGGCTCATGAAAGATTTCTTTACATTTTCTTTGAGCTTTTTGCTACTGGCTTGAAGAGAGCACACTGAACCATGTGTCTACTTTTTTGTGCCACAGAAAGAGCTTCCAACTAGAAAAAAATAATCTTTTTATTTTCTCTTGAGATGTGAGCATCTTCATAAGTAGATTTCTGTTGTGCTTAATTTTTAAACCTCCTGATGTATCAATATTAGGTGAAACCAACTCTAGCTAGTGTTGTGGAAAAAAATGGGACATTTCCTTAAGCCTTTTTTTTTTTTTTTCCCAATAATATTCTGAGCTAAGAAATACAGTTTCTTTCATCTCATTTACAAAATACCTTAATTTTTGTTAAAAGAGGACTGGGCAAAGTCTCTGTTTAATACAGAAGCCNCTACCTGTGTGACTTTAATACTGACATATGGTAAATGTCTACTGAGAAAATTTGCATCGTACTGTATTTAATTTTATTTAATAAAATTTAATTTTATTACTATCCTAAGTTTGCAGACATTTGACTGAAAAACTAAAAACTGGCTGTGTGCATTGCTCTATTGTATTAATCAAAAATAGGTTCTTATAGACATACACACAAAATATTCATTTAAGAATTATTTTACATGGATATTCCTCTCAATTTTATTTTTAAGGAATATTTCTTTTCATTATCCACTGACATCTCCTAGGGCCATGTGTTTTTCCTGCAGTTGAAACAAGCAGGTATCCACAGTATGTTTCTGCTGTTGTCCTTTGGTAACACAATTATTCTTACTGGGTATTTTTTNCTTTGGAGTTCAACTTATATCTCACATTATTATTTTCTTTGTCAAATCAATAGAACNCTGATATGTATTGAAAGCAAATTTGTGTGTCACATCACTACTGTTAATGGAAAGTGCATTTGGTAATAATGCTAAAATTTAANATTAATACATTTTTATATGAGAATTTTAAAAAATTGGTTTTACTTACTAAAGCAGCAAAATATTTATATCAACTCTCCAAAATGTTTTGATGCTGGAATAAGCAAGACTTTAGTTTTATCATTTAGGTCAGAAATCTCATTTAAGTCATTTACAGTCGGCATGGTAATCAGAAGTAATTAAGCAAAAAATANCCAACTTTTTCTCATATGAAATAGGCTCTTCAGCATGGCTCCTTTTAGATTCAAAGCTAACTGAATCATCANGATCCATACTTCATATTTAAATCCTACATACAAGAAAATACATTTGTATTTCTTTAAAATGTCACACCCTCGGAATACTTGCAATTTTTTTCCCCTCCCCCTTCCTTCTGCTGTCCACTTCTAATTTCTTTAACTCTGTTTTTTTGCCAGTCTTCCATACTGCTATCTCAAGTTTTACTTATTGTTTTCATGACAGTTTGAATATCCTCATATCCAAAACTCGTTGCAAACTTTGTTTTTGACCATGTGAACACAAGTTGCAAGGGTATTTTTGACAAGTGAGTAAAAATTCCTGTTCTCTCCAACTTCGCCCCTGGATCATACTGTCCCCTCCCACCTCCATGATGAAGAATAGTTGTTCCACAACTTCAGCTCAATNAAAAACATACAACCTATGTCCACTGATTTTTTTCCTAGCTTGTCCAAAACTTATGTTGGACAAAGGTTCATGATCCATGATACATATGACACATTATGCATGTGGTATCCCTTTTCAGCTATGCCTCTGATTTTCTTCCTACCTATAACTATTTTATCTTTATTCATATTTACAGTCATTAAAATTATTTTATGTTTTCCTTTCTGTTCTTGCAAGTAAAGAAAAAAATGTATTGGGTCTGGGGTGTCAATGTTCATTGTATCAGCATTTTTCTCAACTTTGGATTTATGCTCTGCCACTCTGTTTAGCCACAGTGGGGATTCAATTAAAAAATGTTCAAAATCAAGTGTCACCGAACTTAATCTTGATAAATGCATATTTGGTTGGAAGAAAATATTTTTTCTAGTTTTTGTTTTATTATTTTATTAAGTGGAATAAAGAATTTGCTCACTAGATGCTGCGCTTATGTATTTATTTATTCATTCTATGTGAAAAGTGCTTCAGCCTGTAAGTTATCAACATTTTTGGTACACAGCTGTGGGAGTGACCTGCTGTTAATGTGATGAACAATTTATGGAGTGAATTTTGTTCCAGGAACGGTACACTTTCTGAAATGTACAGTTCCCAATGAATATACTTAAATTAAGTTCTTAAAAGTGGTAACCAGTAGCCTGAAGGGTGCACATTGTCTTTACCACAGAGAGGAAACCANCTCCAGGCTGAACCCCACAGCAGTCCCATTGGGTGCCCCAGTAAAATACATGGTCTCAAAGGACAGAAGGTAGATCAGTGTGCAGCTGCCTACACCCTTTACCTGCCAGGTTCAGACAAGTAGGATTGTTATAAGTAGCTTCATTGAGGAAAAAAAGTGAGATATTTTAGGGTGAAAGCAATGANCTTCAGTTTAATTTCTTTTTTTATTCTCTTTCAACCATTTAGCCTGCCGTATGTTTCAGCACTATTTAAAATGTGACATTTTAATATTTTTTCTACCATTCTGTAGTTTCCTTGAAGAAAGACAAACTTTTAACTTTAGCTAAAATGTGAGATTTCTTGATTTGAAGTTCTTTGAATCAGTAAATATGATAGATGTGTAANGGGACTAGAGCCAGAATGGCTTTAAATCTTTTTTTATTGAATCATGTAATATCTAGTTTTCTAATGCCTATGCTTTTCTTGCCCCATGGAGTTCTCAATGCCTGTTGCAAAACTCTCACTCTCTACCTCAGAAATAGTTTTTTCTGACCTTTTCTGTGGAAAGATTTTCCTGAAAGTTTATTAAAATCCAGTGGATAAATGTGTCCCCTGAAAGGTACACTGGGGACCACGCACACAATCTAATATCCCTTAGTGATAAATTATAGTGAATGGAAGGGCAATAATCCCAAACTCTAATTTTAGCCCACCTCACTGNATCTGTCTCAGAACCATCTTCTGAAAAGTATTTCTTCTACTGAGACAAAAAAGATAGTGTGGATAATCATGTTGGTAAATACACATTTTGGTAAGTACCCTCTTCTACCCTGCTTGTGCAGCCAATGGTTCAGCAAATAGTTTCACAGGAGCAATAACTTGCTTTTCAGAAATCACAATTATTTAAAGAGAAAGCAGAAATGTTGTTTCTACCCTCACACCTACATGTTTCATTCTTTTCCCATACCTTTAAGCTGTGAACTGCTTCCCAGACTCTGCTGTAAGTTCACAGTTTTGAGTTCTGCATGTATTTGACGATTGCCAGAGTTGTTTCCCAAAGTTTTTATCTAGGTTGCATTGATATGAAGTTTAAGCTATNTAGTCTGAGGCTGGCAAAGGAGTAAAATCTCTGTCAACTCTGCTGGTCCCAGAATAATTTAGAGTTCTNACTCATCATAGGTCTTATCTTTCATCTCAAAGCAGGAAATCAATTGGACCATAACCATGCCAAGGAAATTCTCACCTAGGATGATATATTATGCTTATTTTTAAAGTGCAGTATTATCTCAAATACAGTTTCCACTTCCCTCTCATACTACCACTGTTCTTGTTAGCTTTTATGATGAAATCAATGGTGAATCAGTNAATCAACACCAAGGACAAGAAACTTCTACCAAGTTCTTAATATTGACAGATAAGCTTCAAATGCTCTCTGTGATCTTTTACATGTTTGTAACCTTCCAGATGATGTAAGCATTTCAGGAAATATTTCCTAGACTTCTTACTTCTGTCTACTCCTTCAATATTTCCGTTCATTTGGTTTGCCTCATCTTTTCTAAGATCTAGGAGAAGCTGGCTCACTCTCTCACAGGTGTGCTTTTCCTGGTCCTCCTTCTCCCTGTCCACTTTGTTGCTGTTTTCTTCTGGTTATTTCATCCATTTATGGCCTTCTCTTTTCTCCCCTTTTTCTGTCCCTCAGCTGTTGATGGCTTTGATGCTGCTCTACCCATTACATAATGGATTTTCCTGTTGTAGCTTTACCAATTAGATTTATGTTTGGTAAAAGGGAGTAGTGAAAAGTGGGGTGGTTTCCCAGATGTTTTCAAAGGTGTTATGTGGCACAAGATGCCACTGGCAGCAAAGTCCTCTGGTGACAAGTGGTGAGTGAACTAGGCACAGAGAAATACACACTTGTGACTGTCTGATCACACTATACCTCTGCCGGGAGCACTGCATTAAAACAAAAACCAAAAACTACTGCTGGACTTTCAGGGCTCATGAGCCATCAGGCTACCCTAAGCCAGGCTCAGGACTCTGATCCAAGGTCTTTGGGCAGTTCTGCTGTGGAGCTCTGAGCAGAAAGCAGCCCTTGCTCTCTCTATTCACTCTCCCTTTTCCTCTCTAGCTAATCGTCNAAACAATAGAGAAGCCAGATATTTGAATTTTTTTGGAACTAAAATTTTNTGTGTATTTGATATAATTATATAGTTTACAATTAACTAGTATTTTAAAGTCAAATTATTTTTAGNAATGTTGATTAATTAAAATTTTAATTTATTCAGAGGAAAGTTTCTAATATTTTTGGTGGATCCAAAACCTGTTGAACTCTGTAGAAGGACTAACAAACTCAAGCATAATTTAGAAAAAAAAATTTTTTTTAGTTAGAATGACTGATAAAGTGTGATTAATTTCTTTATGTCCATGTTTGCTCTCTGTGAGTAAAGTAGTAAGCTTGATGGAAATTTTTAGCAAGAACAGTGAGATTTTCAGCAAATATTGCATAATTTTAATGGAAGATTATTATTTCAATTATTGTTTTGAAGTATTCACAGTGGAAAACTGGAAAAAAGTCCTGTTATGGCTTAGCTTTATCCCAGCATTTCGCATTTCCACAAACTTTAACANAACTAAGGTTGTGTTAGAGATTCTAAGACTTACATTTAACCTCTTAAGGTACAGAAACACACTACTGTGTCTTAAAAAAAATCTTTATTATTTTTCTTGGTTCACCTGCACTGCAGCTCCTAAAAGAGGTGCAGAGAGATGCTAGAAAGTCTAAAGTAACTGAAAAACTTAGGATATTGTAGAAATTTCATGATGAATTATAATATTACCAGGAAAAATAATTACAAAGAGTCTACAGTGAAACAAGACCCTAGATCACAAGAGGTATCAATCCCTAACACTGGAACTCTGATTAAGAAGATGAAAAATGCAATAGTAGTATGGCACATGAAGAAAGTGACAATTTACAAAATTGTATTTCAGAAAGAAAATGTTTTAATCTTTAAAAAATAAAATCTTAGCAGCNCTGCCATTTGCTTAGTGTGGAATTTCAGCTTCATACAAAAAAAAGTGTATTTTCTGGTTAGAATCAGGGATGTGGCTGTGGGTTTCTCAATTTTCAGGTAAAATCTTTGCTGCTAGTATCCCTGGAAGTNCTCTTTGACCCTTTTCCCCTTAATGGTTTGGTCTAAAATAGAACTACTAAACTTTTAAAATAATAGAATTCTTGTTTTTCTATCAGAAATTCAAGGGTCCTTTCTTTCCAGGACTGAAGCATATGAAAGAAAACAATTCAGCACGGCTTAGTTATGAGTCACCTCCTTGATCTGCTAAAATGAAAAAACTGACAAAAAACAATCTTCAGAGAAATAGGTCTTAGAGCTCTCAGATAAACAATGATCCCAGTTACTGGGCTGCAGGATCCTTCCACCTTCAGTGGGATTTTCATCCCCACTCAAGAATTCAGACCTCTAAGCCTCCCTGCCTGACAAAATGTAAGGCTGTTTTGAAGCATTTTCAAAACAGTGAACAAGCATTTATTGTAGTGCAGGGTTGGAACATACAGACAAGTGCCAGCTCTCACAGGCAAGTTTACTACTTAATAGTCATAGATAACTTGGGGTATATTCCAGTATTTTCATATCAAAAGTATGGCTGCTGATTGTTACTTTACACTGTTAAAAATGGATTTGGACAGTCATGATGGGAAACACAATATTTAAACGTTATACATTTAGATCATGTTTTGCTTTGAGATTTAGTTTGTATGAAAAACACTTACTGAAGTACATATATAGAAAGGAAGGCATAGAGACAGTTTTCAGCTCTTTCAGTCATCACTTTGATTCCAGGATTATGCTGATAAACAAAGAATTCTCCTTGACCTTGAGACTTTCATGTGATCTTGAGAAAAATGGGGTAAAGGCAGCAGAGAGAATTTTTTTTTGTGTGCTGAAGTGAAGAGGTAGTGACACAAGCTACAACTGACCTTTCAAAAGTGGATGCATCTAAACAGATTTAGAATTACTGTATAGATGTGAGCCTCATTAGAACAGCCTTCATAANAGTGCTTTCCACTTCCTCAGTTCTAGCAGAATCAGAAATCTAGAGAGAATAGAGAGAAATCTTTTGATCCTTCTGCCCTTTAGACTCAAGTGAAACCAGAAGTGTAATGAACTAATAAAGGCAAAAGAAATGTCAGTTTCTTAATACTGGTTCAGTTCTGGATTAGTTGCATCATATTCCCTGGCTGCTTCTTAAAAATTAATCACTCTAATCCCCTCTCTTCTTCCTTCTTAATTTGAATGGTTCATTTAAAACTTTCAGTGAATTACATCCTTCTGTTTTTTGCTGTCAGCAGAGTCACTGCATTTTAGAACATCTCATACTGCTTGCTACTATGCCATTTTTTTTGGTGAGGTTTTTATTCTTTGGTAGCTATTTGGGCTCATAAATATCTCAAGTACTGCTTTTNTACCACTTAATTCTTCTCACCCTCTTTTCCCTTTCCTTTAATGAATGCAATCATGCTTATCTTCCTTGTGTAGCCAGATCATATTTTCATGCCCATTTGCCTCCCTTTTCACCTCTTTGGAAGGCTGTTGAGTACAAAGCAGTGCACTGAAGCAGCAAAGGACTCTAAGTGGGAAGTTAGCATAGCTGAGTAGGAGCAAGAGGTCTGAGGAAACAAAGGAACAAAGTTCAAGGAAGTCAACTGAATTGGCAATCCTGAGGGAAGAGAATAATTACTAAGAAGCAGATGCTTGGAGAGGTGAGAGAAAAAGAGTGAAAATGTGAGGCCAGAGCAGCTGTCATCCTGCAAGCCCTTTTTTTCTGCCACAGTCGACCCAGCCAGAGCCTTTCACCATCTCTCTGACCTCCTGATGCTCCAGAGTCCCTGGTCAGGTCTGTATGAATCTGCTATGGGCAGAGCCCTGGCTCACATAGCTGAGAAAATTGCAGAACTGCAAGGAAAGGCTGTGAGCAAATCTGTAGGACAGATGCACACATGATAAGGAAAGTAAAACCACAGCTCTGGACTGTGTGGTAAAGAGCCTGTCAGCTCAGGGGCTAAGGAGGAACCAACAAAATTGGAAGCTGAAAAGTTTTTATACACTATTGGGGATGAAATTTTGGTATGCAAGAAAAGGAGGAAGAAACCACATTTGTGTTAAATGGTGCAGTATGAGTGATTGATGCTTTCTTTTAAATTGGATTTCAAAATATGCAAGTAGCAACACATCCAATGATCAGGGTTATCAATGCCACCTGAGCAGGGACAGAAGCAAACCCCACNTGTCTTTGAGGCCTTTGGGAGAGCCTTGTGGAGGACATGCAGAGTCCCAAGGAACAGCTGTCTGGAACAGGAATGGAAGATGGAGTGGATAAAGCACTAAATAGCTAAACAAAGGCAAACCATATTTTGAAGCTAAAGCAATGAACTTTGAAGGAAGTAGAAAACAAATTTGTTAATATCACATATCCCTGCAAATTCAGTGGAAATATAATGGGAACAAAATATCCTCTAGAAGCCCTCTGCATCAAGAGATTTGCTTTATGAGCTGTATAGGGCAATTTTGCAAAAGTGAAATTGGATATATTTGATATATCACATCAAAGAAGTTTTTTCTTCTTCTCGGAATCATTATATTAGATATCAGCTGGCCGTAATCTGAATGATTCTTGTTCTTTTTTCATTCCCTAATAGTGTATGTGACAAGTGTACTGTTGTCCTTTTAAAAGAGATTTAATACTGAAGGACAATCTACTGAGTGACAAAGTCCAAGACCTCTATCTGGCATGCCTTCAGAGGTCATTTGTAAATTTTACATTGAGATAGATTTCCCTGGGATGCTACTGTGACAGAATTCTGCATAAAATCTTTCTAAGTAAATGAAAAAAAAAACCTTCTACAAGGATTAAGAATGGAACAGGAAGCATTTCAGTTTTCAGTCTCAGAAAGGTTTTCTGTAGTCTGTAAATGGGGAAAGAAATTGAGAGTGGTGGGATAAAATGGTGCAATACCATAAAATGTCTAGTGTTTCTTAGCAGCTGAAGAGGCAAATTNGTTCATGAGAAGCTTGAGCCCATTCCCAGGAAGCCTGGCTTCTTTTGANAAGCAAAATTGCTTACATTAAAACTACTTTAAAATTTGAAGATGGAGGGAACTCTATGGCACAATAAGGAAGAGAATAATTAGGGGAAGCTGAAAATACTTGCACAAAAAAGTACTTTTTAAGAAAAGTTCCTCACTCCATCAGTGTCTTGGCACTAGTTTTAGTCAAAATACCCCTAATNAATACCAATCAATGCACATGAGGTTCAATCTCCTCATTTCTCTGTCCTATTGCTGCAATGTTCTCTGCTGCTGTTCCCTGCTGTCAGATGTAAGCCAGGGCTGCTCTGCCATTCCCACCTGTGCTGTCTTCACAGATGCCATGGGGTGATGCCTACCCTGGTGGATTTAGGATTGGACTCCCCAAAGCCATCGCAGTGCTTAAAAACAGATTTAAGTTTGTTTCAGCTTGCTTGGAGTAGGTGGCAATAACTCTTCATTCTGGAGCCCCAAGGATCTCATGGATTACTTTCCTCCTTTCTTCAACCAGTTTCCATGGTAAATCTGTTCCCAAAGACTTTGAAATATGTTCATCTCACAGTTAACACAACTGAGAGATTTCCAGGAGGAGTAAAAAATGGAAGAACTATATTGTGCTCATAATAGGANTTTTAATTTTGGT
The DNA here is from genome assembly GCA_900205225.1 of Saxicola maurus maurus. Taxonomy (NCBI): domain Eukaryota; kingdom Metazoa; phylum Chordata; class Aves; order Passeriformes; family Muscicapidae; genus Saxicola; species Saxicola maurus. The sequence continues at coordinate 2,280,191 of OAMK01000703.1, read as the reverse complement.
CATGATGGACATTTTAGTCTTGGGTAATATATGTGGTGTGCAGGAAGAAAGGACATGATTGGAATAGACAATGCATTCCAAGTAGCCCTCAGAAAGAGTGGTGTTACTTATCCTCTGCTAAACATAAAAGCATGATCACAGGATCAGAGAATTTTCTGAGTTGGAAGGCACCCAGTAGGATCATCAAAGTCTTATTCCTGGCCCTGAACAGAACAGCCCCAAGAGTAATACCATGTTCCTGAGAGCTTTTTCCAAATTGTCCACAGACTCTGTCAGGTTTGGGGCTGTGACTTCTTCCCTGGGGAGCCAGTTCCAGTGTCCAGTGTCCAGTGTCTCATTCCCAGTCTGTCCNTATATCCAGGGTTGCCCNGTCCCAGGTGCAGAATCTGGCACTTTCCCTGGTGGAATTTCACAGGCTGGTGATTGCCCAGCTCTCTAATCTGTTGAGGTCTCTCTGCAGGGCCTCTCTGCCTCTGAGGGAACCAACATCTCCTCCCAATTTTGTACCATTTGGAAACTTACTGAGTATCCCTTCCAGNCCTGTGCCCAAGCCATTTATTATGAAGNTGCTGAAGAGCGCAGGGCTGAGGATGGAGCTCTGCAGAATCCCACTGGTGACAGATCCCCANNCTGATGTCACCTCTTTCACTGATGTCACCCTTTGTGCCTGACCCCTGAGCCAGCTGCTCACCCACCCCATGATGTGTACATNCAGCTGGGGATGGATGTTTTATCCAGAAGGATCCAGAAGCCTTNCTGCAGTCCAAAAAGATTGCACCTACTGGCTTCCCTTAATCAACTAGGGTGGTTTACCCTTTCATAAGAATAATTTGGGTTTAACAAGCAGGACTTTCCTCTCATGGGGTTGTGGTGACTGTGACCAATGACTGCATTGTCCTTCAGGTGTTTTTCAATGTATTCACAATAATCTTCTGCATAATTTTACAGGTATGAATAGCAGTAACATGTGTGAAAAATATTGTCAAAATTAGCAGTTTNCATCATGAAGAGTATTCCTGTTGAATACCAAAAGCCTGGATCTAAAGATTTGCAGTACAAAAAAAGCATTAAAGGAACTTTAAGTTCTTGATNCTTACAAAGATTCACATTGTGGACTAGATTTGGAGAACCTTTTCCTTTGACTTCAATTTACTGTACATTTTAGCAAAGTGAATCATAAGAATAAATATCTGCCACATCAGCACTGTCTAAATGTCCATGACAAACTAAAAACTGATAAAAATCAAATGTTTTTTATCATATCTGNAAGGCAGCAGCTGTTTGGGAAAGACAAAGCTTAGGAAAAATCAAAAACACATAGAATTCTATATGTATAAATCAATATTGTACCCAGTGATATTTCCCACTAAAACTTTTCTTAAGTGTGCTGAAATTTTCCAAAAGAATAAAAGCTCTGTGATGACACCAAACANTATCTTGCTGATTTATTTCTATTTGTAATGTCTGGAGAGTCAGCTTTGAGAACATGAACAAATGTCAGTAACCAAAAGATTAATAAAACCAAAACACAATCAAAACAATTGAAGAATTAAAATATCATGCATCANTATTTAAAATGTAAAAGAAAAGGACAAGTAGATAAACTATTCTATTAGGAATCTGTTTTATTATAATTTACATAAATTTTAATTACTCTTATTTCTTCCAGATAACATTTACCCAGAAACATAAAGAACTTAGTGTAAAAAAGTGATGCTGCAATTTAGCTAGNATCATAAGCACAAAGACATCACTGGCTTCAAGGGGTCTTCTCATAACTTTAAAGTCAAGTTGATATGCTTACTTAGTCTTCTGAGGTATTCCATGAACTCTTCCACTCAGAAAAAAAAAAAAAAAGAAAAAAGAAGAAAGAATGCTTAAATTTTTTGTGTCATGGTGAAAAGGCAAATCAATTAAATATAAAACCTGTGTTTTGAATGGCGAATACATGTTTCTGATTATTTGAATTATTTGTTCCAAATAACAAAAAAGGACTAAATTTAATTTTGAGTCCTACAAAATACATACATCTCTATATTTTTAGGGCAGATAAACCCAGTGGCTTTGGGAACCCATTGTTTTCAAGCTCTAACTAGAGACTCTTAAAAAGGGGCTGCATTTTAGAAAATNTTTGACTCTTTTCTTTCTTGTAATTACTTGTTTTTAAAGTGGGTCAGCATGAAGGAGAAACGCAATTTTTTTAAAAATATTGGCTCTTTTCTCAAAGTGCATTCCAAAATGTTTGCATTGAACTATTTTGTATTCTAGCCTTAGTCTATTCAAACTTGCTTTAGTCAGATCACCAGATTGCCCCTCATGCTTTTATAATACTTTGCTCAAATGTTAAGAATCAGCTCAAGTAATTCACAGTGATTTTCAGTAAATATAGGCAGATACTATAGTATCTGGGCCAAAAGCACCATGGATATTCTAATTTCTGTTAATGTGTGATAGGAGTCTGCTGATGCTTTTATTGATTAAAAACATTGATTATCTTGTTTNGAGAGAAAGCTCCACTAATGCTTCTTGGATGTTCTCTTCACTTCTGCAGGTAGGATATGAACATGTAAAACTTTTCTGGAAAGAAAATAAAAAACATCAACAATTTCAAGTCCTATTATCCAGTTTGAAAAAGGGAAATAAATAAACATAAAAAAAACTGTAAAGTGAAGAAGGTTCTTTCCATTAGAAAGCAAATCACAATATTTAATTGTTTTCCACTGTTCCTGTCTCTTATACACATCTAGATGTGTATAAGAGACAGACACAGCCCTGTCAGAGAGCTCCCTGTTAGCACTTCATTGTGGTTAGAAGGAGGGAAGGAAATAATTGTTAACACTGTACATCACAATCTCTGTAGAAGTAATGTGTGCTCAGACATAAGACTTGAAGTCAAATTAGTGTTTTTCAAGCCATCACACAGCACACCTGAAGTTCAGACCCTTGAAGGAAAACTAGACCAGATGGAGGCTTATACATCTTATACACCTTAAGACAGAGCAAATCACCCTGTAGAAGCACNATCACTGGTTAAAGACTAAAAGTCACTAAATGTGTGTCTTCATTAGAATATGCTGCATTCATGTTCTGTATGAACATAATGGGTCTCTACTTTCCTGTCTGTGCTCTTTATACCTAAAATTTTATGCAGATTCAGTCACTTCTCAATCATGCCCAGCATCTACAGAGGTCAAAATCTTTCCACAAATGCTCTCTAGAAGAATATTCTTTTTATGCCTTTTGAATTTATTGTTGTGAATCAGAAAGATCTGTCCTCTGGATTCTAGTGGTTACAAAAGAAGTTTTCATGCCTCAGCTCTTGCCAAATAGGCATCAATTTCACAGATGTTTCCAAATACATGAAGGATCTTTATGATAACCAGAATTTCTGTAAGAAAGTATGAGAGTGTGGGCTGGGACATATGCTTTTCTTACAATATTTTTTGAAAGAGCTTGCCCAAATTGTAGTGTAGATTCCCTATACTGGAGTGAATGAGGACTACAAAGATTAATTTTGATAATACTGTATTTTTTGGACAACATTTCTTTACAATGTCAACAGGAAAGGAATTAAAAACCCTCCTGATAGGAAAACAAACGACAACATATGCATTGATTATAGTGCTTGTTGATACTGAACATGCCAAAGCAACAACTTGTGTGGCTTAGGGTGTGAGTGGAGGCTGTCTCATGTACACTAGAAAAACAAATTTTAAGGGATCCTGAGAGAAAAATCAACTTTGATTNAATTTTTTTCAAAACAGAGGAAAGAAAGTGAAGCAGAATACTAGTTTAAGAGATTGCAAACTTGGAAAGAGTCCCAAGGGTCAGGTTTTATGCAAATGCAGGTGTTTTGCTATTCTGCTTCAGTGTCCAGCTGTTAACAAGATTTACACCCATGAGATGGAATCAAATTATGATTCTGTATATTTCTGCAAATGGTGTTCAACATAATATCACCCAGGTTTGCTGGCAGTTTATACAGAAGTCAATAAGCATCTGTTATTTATTGAGATGTGAAGTCATGAAACATTGTGTAAATGGAAAGGTTAGTAAGACCTTTTACTCCTGAAAGACANAGCAGCCTCTTTCAGGAAACACTTCAAGGAGCTTAACTCCTGTAATCAATATTATTTCTATATTTGTACACTTAATCAGAGCACATCTGCTTTTCAGTTGTTCAATAAGAGANACATAGAATCAGTGTTACTAACTTTATTACATTGATTTCTTTTATTTTGCCTTTTACTCAGATCACAAAATTAAATATTTTTATTTTAGTGACTAAAACTTGACATAAAATCATTCCTTTAGAAAACATTTTTCTCGTTCAAGACAACAACATCTTCAACTGCAGCCACAGCAATTCATCATTTTAGCTAAGAGAATTCAACTATTCTACAGTAGTTTTTTTCTAAGTATTTTCCTCACTAAGCCTGACATCTGTTACCCAGCATCTCTACAGAAAAGCATGTTGCAGATGCTTGCTAACAAGACTTTAAAAGAATTTGATGATGTGACACAGGATACAATTTTTTCTCTCCCTAAAATAATAGATTTACTGAAGTAGTAAGGTCTTACAGAGTGAGTTGCACTAGGCCTTCAGAAAGAAAAAAACAGTTCTAAAAAGTAAAGGAACTTAACTGTGAACTGTAGAATTTGCTGTCAATTACTTTAAAAACTCCCAAGACTAACACTTTAGAGATTGATAGAAATGCTTCACCTGGCAGGTCTTCACGTAGCCAAGGGCAGAGAGAATGCAGGTGTTGCTGCAGAATGTGTTTTCATCACAATGCTGTTAAAACCATACCAAGGGAAACACCACTGCTCCCTAAACCATGGAGGGACAGTCACCTGCACCTCTGACCCACAAACATGTCAGGACTGGAAAACTCCAGCTGGAAAAACTCAGTTTAGCTTTTGCCCAAGACAGATTGTGGAAGCCAAACAAATGTGGTTATTAAGAGTATTTTGCTCTCCTCTATCAAAATGCAGCAGATGACAAACCTACAACCAATTCATCCAAATTGTTATTGAAACTGGTTTTATCTGCAGGCAGGGAAGATCAGATTTTACTTTAATTTACTCTAGTCTGTCTGGATGTAGAGAGGTGCCACTGAGTTTCACTGATGTGAAACAGAGAGCTGAGTAGCTGCAGTGAGGGGCTGTATTTCACAGCAGACTCTGNTGAGTTGATGAGAAGCTAAGAAAACTTCTCCTTTCTCCTCCTGCCCCAACATTCCAGTCTCTAGTGGGAGTACTGTTTACATTCACAAGCTGTTAAGAAAGAGGAAATCTTTAGCTAAGATATCTGATTAAACTATCATTGATCTGTTAGCTGCTCTCTTCCACAAATTAATTGGTATTCTCTTTACACTCCTAAGAAAGTTATCTTGGTGCGTAGCTCTAAATTTCTTTCTGAATGAAAGACTTGCCCCAGCAAGAGCCTTTCTCAAGGTGGTTTGTTTGGGGAATGAGCCCCAATATTTCTGAAGTGTTTGAAGGGGCCCACAGGCAGATTGACTCATCCCTTTTTGCTTCTAGCATCTGGCAGAAGTTTGCACAAGGATGAACAAGCTTTCTGTAATGAAACCTAAAAGGTGAGGTATTTTCATGTTTCTGTCTCATCTCAGTCCTTGCATTAATAATTCCATTTAAATTTCAGTGGAAGGAAAATCTGGGTAAAAGTTTTTAATTAACAATACTCCTATTGTATTAAACACATTTCTGCTGTTATTTAAATTCCCAGTAGTATATCAACTTACAGAATATTGTGTGAAATCACACATGCTTGCTTAGAAAAAGTGAAATTGAAAACAAAACTATTTCCCAGAAAAATTGCTGTGGTCCTTCCCAAAGATCCTTCAAATGGCTTGAGAGCCTAAAGCATTTTCTGTCTCTCTCAAATGTGCTATTCATCTTTTTAGAGATTACTTTCTTGCCTTAGGAGACTGAGAATGTTTTCTCTGATGCAATCTCATCAACGGGTGCAACAAATATAGGGAACATATTCAGTCAGGAATGAAGAAATGGGGCTATGACTTATAACATTGAATTCTAGGTCTTTTCTTATTGGGTGCTGACAATAGGGTGGGATGTTGAAAGGATGAAGGAAATTCTAGAAGTGACCTGGATTACATCCTACACTTCAGTTTCTGGGCTTCTGCTTTATTTGTTCCCTCTGTGGCATCTTACNTGAGTATTGTTGTTCCTTTCCTTGCCTTCCACCTCTTTAAAAGCATGGAGGTTTTTTTTGAAATGACACTATTGCAATATCTTATCCAAATATGAGGAACCATTGGAGGCTGCAGAAAAGAGAAGAAAAGCTTATGAAGTCATAAGTCTTTTTCCCAGTATTTAATTATTTTTTTTCTGCCAATTGATAAGAAACACTTGCAGAAATCCTAGACAAACTTTAAAAAAATGGTCTTCCTAACATGTACAATAAAATCTGCAAAGGATTTGAGCCATGGTTGACATTCTGCTATCCTGAACCTCCCTCAGGCATGACTGACAGTTCTGCTGGTAGGAATCTGTGTTGACTTCAACCTTTGGATTTTTCTCATTTGCAGTCACTTGAATGGCTGATAAAGTTTTCTCTATATACAGCCTAATGTCTTTGGGTGGTTAATATGTACTCCTTGCTCCAGAGAAACTCTGAGTCNTATAAATAATAGTTTATTGTCAGAATAAAAGTCTTTGAATTTCTTCAAAGAAATTCACCAATAGGATATGACTTCTCCAAGGAAGTCACTGCTCTCTTAAAATGCTGATAAAGTAGCTTACAGTAGACAGTGAGTGAAAGATGGGAATATCACTTCCTGCTTAGGAAGTGAAAGATAGTTCTGTATGTAAATTTTCTTTCAGACAGTTCAGGTTTTGACACCAGAAATGCTGACTGGCTTTGGCTAATTTTTCCTCTACTTCTGTGAATTGATAGAGCATAGACACCACATTAACCCTCCATATATGTCACAGTAACAGAGAAACCCCTATTGTGTTTTCCTTACTGACAAAGGTCTTTGCATTGAAACCTGGTGTGCCTGATAGGCACAGCTACTGTAATCCCTCTTCCTTATATCTCTGTTACTTTGCCCTGGGAAAGCTGGGCAAGGCTGTTTTGGTCAGAGGGAATNACCCTGCCCTGCTGATGGGGCTTTTCTCTCATTTTATCCCTTTCTCATGTGTCCCTCTCCTGGCACGCATGTGGGTTTGTCTGCAGGACTGCAAGTTGTGTTGATGAATGCTAACTAGGCAAAAGCTGGTACAGCTCCAAGCAATCATTTTGCAAGTAATTCATTTGGATACTGAATACCCAGCCTGCAGTTTTTATGCATCTACCCAAGGGATAGCTCTTCATGTTAATTCAACCTGCCTTCCAGCAGGACATTATCATCCCTTTCTACACTTTCTTTTCCTTGTTTTCTTCCCTATTTGTAGGGTGCAGCATGGCTGTATCTGTACAGAAAAACAGTCTCTAGCCTGATTCCTTCTAAACACAAATCTCCAGGCCCACATGTCATGCTGGCCAGGTTGTAATTAATAAGGGAGGTCCTATGGCCATCATATACCCCTGCCCTCACATGTGCTTTAAACTTCTGTAGTTTAGCTCAGGAAGCAGAAGGTGAATGCAGCAAAGATTTTCTTAGGAGGCAATATCTGTCTTNAAAAGGATAAAAAGGTCTTGTTGCCCTGTTAGAACCTGTTTTCTTCTGCTTTCTTGAATTGAGCCATGCTCTCTCCTTTCTCAGTGGAAAAGCTATTAATAGATAGATAGATAGATAGATAGATAGATAGATAGATAGATAGATAGATAGATAGACAGACAGATATAGATAGATAGATAGATAGATAGATAGATAGATAGATAGATAGATACATAGATACATAGATAAATACATAGATAAATACATAGATAAATACATAGATATACATACATATATACAGAAATCTTATATATGAGTGGTTGTGGAAATTGACCTGCCTGTCAGGAGGCTGCCACTTTATGGAAGGAGAGGTGTGGAGCCTTTAATGAGCCAAGGTGAGGACAAAATCAATGTGATCTGTCCTAGACAGCCAGTGAGATAAGACAAACCCTTCCTGAAATAAGACCATGCTACTTAAATTGTTGTCTAAGTAGGATGCTTATGACCATGTAAGGTAGCTCTGTTATCTGGAGACCCTCATCTTGACTTGAAGACAAGATTCCATCAGACATCAGCTTACCAGGAGACACTAAATGTCAGGTGTGTACCTTGGCAGTCAGTGGGTATAGATGGGTCCCAAACAAGAAACTGCAGGGCCTAAANCAGATGGCAGAAACTGCTGTGTGCAGAAAGCTGCTCTTATCAAGCTAGGGGAGCCTGGCTCAAGCACATAAAGTCCTTGACTCTAAGATCTGGTCATTGATGTGTCCCTAACAATATACTTCTCAGGTGCACTTACTGAGGACAAATCAGCACAGGAAAACAGCAATTTCTATGAAAGGTTTCTCTGGAACAGAACACAATGTCATGGGAGCCATGCTTCATAAGAGTACCACAGCTCTTGCTCACTTCCATGTCCATTGCTGTTTTGGTACTTGTTTTGCAGATGCACAGTATGATTGCTGCTGGTGTTGTTAAGAGTGTGTATCAAATGGGATGGTTCAAGAGTTAGTACGGTGCAGTAAACAAAGTTGCTTATGCAACACATTATTTATTTTTTTGTAATTTTTATTAACCATTGATATGCCTCTCAATATTTATTAGTTTTCTAACTACTAAAAGTACCCATTTATTACTAAAATTACATCATTTTCTGCACATAGATAAAATGTGATCAGATGTGAATGCTTTCCAGAATGTTTATTTTAGTGTTTAGAGTTTATTCAAGAACATAGCTTCCCTATTCATTTAAACTGGCATATTCATGAAGGTTTTACAGCTGCCACACATTTTAGTAGCAGTTCCTGTATTTCACATAATTTAGCTTCAAGACCAAATATTTCTTTCAGATATTTGTCCTACTAAAAAAAGTCATTCTCTTCCNTGATATTTTTCACACAAGCATCATATTTTGCTTGAGAATACCCATCCCACGGTGACACAAAATTTGAAAAGCTGCTTTTAAGTCCTTCCACACTCAAGACCAAGTAATAGCAAATAAGAATAGAATGAGAAGATGTGGATCATCTCCTTCTCTTGAACCAATAAAAATGTCACTAAGAGTTTCAGACAATGTGCATTGGTCTGTAACTCAAGATGATTATTATCTGCTTCTCAATTTTCATTTGCAACCAAGGTTCAAGGACAAAATATAAATTTCTTGCATACAGGGTTTTTCTCTTATCCTGGAGCTGTAACAATAGGAAGCAAAATAAGAAATACAAACTATTATATAGTACATATATAAACTAATAAGCTATAAACTAATACTAAAAATTTAAGTCCTTGAAATTGACTTCAACAGTTAATACAATTTTACCACTGATTCAGCAGTTGATCAGGACCTTACCTTATTTATATTACAAATCACCAAATCGTAGAATATCCAGAGTTTGAAAGGANTGAGTAGGATGAGTGAAATCCTCCACAGGACTGACCCAGGGGTCACACCCTGNGCCTGAGAGCTTTGTCCAAGTGCTTCTTGAGCTCTGTCAGGTTAGTGCTGTGACCACTCCTCTGGGGAGTCTGTTCCAGTGCCAGAACACTCAGGGGAAGAACTTTTTTCTAATATCTCCCCTAAAACTCCCCTGACACAGCTTCATGCCATTCCCTTGTGCCCTGTTGCCAATCACCTTTCANAAGTGATCAATGTCCCTTTGCTTCCCCTCACGAGGAAATTCTCACTGCAGTGAGGTCTCACCTCTNTCTCCTTCTGGCCAGGCTGAGCAGAACAAGTGACCTCAGCTGCAGCTCATATCACTTTCCCTCAAGGCCCTTCACCCTCCTTTGGACACTTGCTTACAGTTTAGTGTGTTCTTCATGTTTTGTCACCCAAAACCATCCCCAGCACTCGAGCTGAGGCAATTGCCCCAGTGCAGAGCAGAGCAGAACAATCTTCTCCTTTTCCCGGCTGGTGATGCTGCCCCTGATGCCTCCAGAACTCGGGTGACCCTCCTGATTGCCAGGGCACTGCTGGCTCATGTTCAACTCACCACTGACCAGGACCCCAAGGTCCCTTTCCGTGGTGCTGCTCCTCAGCAGTTTGTTCTCCAGTCTTCCTCCAACAGTACAATATTTTTTTTTAATGTTTACCTGTGCCAAAAGTTCATTCTATTATAGTGCCTCTCTTCTGCTGTGTTTCTAATTGTCGTTTCAGGTGTTTCTGCTCAGCCAAGAGATGCTGTTCTGCCANCTGTGTCAGTGTGGCATGTTGTGCAGCACCCAGATTGATAAGATGTGGCTCAGGTTTTTGAGCTACACAGAAGCCTGAGCTTCACTACACTCCATGTACATTCACCTGTTTCTAAAGGATGATGTGCACAAATTTTATAGATAACACAATCCTAATATTGAAAAAGTAAAGACAGAGGATAAACTGATGAAGAACATGTACACACACACACACACACACAAATTAATTACCTTTCATTTTCTTCTTAATTTCAAGCAGTTTCATAAGAGTTTCTTTGTAAATAGAAGCAAATATTAAGAACAGCAAGTATTTTCTTTCCAGTCACTCACCATGATGATCTTCTTTCCACCCATCCATCCATCCATCCATCCATCCATCCATCCATCCATCCATCCATCCATCCATCCATTTCACCTCCTAGTCTTCACTCATGGGCTTCTAAAATATTTATTTCCTCTAGAGATTTTCTTCTTGTCCCTTGCCCCAGAAGCCTCAGTTATTCTTGCTTTACCTGACATTTGTCACAGTCTCTGCTTTTAAAATATAATTACCACATTACAAAACCTCATTCAGTGNCACAAAAGTATCTAGCAGGGATATCTGCACATGAGAGAAAAGCATGGACAAAGATAGGTCAAAGAAAAAAGGAAGGGGAAACACAATCTTTTCTTTAGGGATGTGAAAATATAGATAATGTATGTGCTAAATATTTTTCATCCCAACTAGTCACCTGTGTAAGAAAATCCCAGCCAATACCCAGGTCTTTAATTTTCCATCTTTTCCTCTCCTTCTGTGAGGTTTTTTTCTTCTTTNAGCACACTGAAAGCATCCCAGTCACCTCTATTTTCACTGAAGGGAACAGTCCTCTTCTGTTCTTGAGAACCTTTTTTATACTTGTAGTATTGCAGTTCATAAAGAAGATGCCTTAGGAAAGTTCTCTTAGGCTTAAAAAAGATTATCTGATATTCTACTGACAAAGAATATCTTTCTTTCCCTCAGTAAAAGATGCTGAGAACAAACAAAAAGCTGCAAGAAATGGAACAGATGGTTGATTGTTAAAAAAAAGACTGTCAGCTACCTTTTGGAGAGCAGGGGGCATATGATAAAGTCAGAATGGCCAAGAAAATCAAATGGCATTAAGCCTTGCTAAGGAAAATCAAAAATATAGACACAGTAGAGAAGGAGATTTTCTTGTTGCAGAGATAGGAGAAAAGACAGGTAAAACATTCAGGGACCAGGATGCAGTGTAGAAGGGATTCAGATGTGGGACAAACCTGAATTGATCTTTNCTTCATTTTCCAGTAAGAAAGATGATGCAAAATCACGAGCAGAACTATATTTAGAACTAGAAATAGACATGTCTACCTGTAGAAAGCCAGCATGCACAGACTGAAGTATCAGATGAAGTCTCTGCAATATGGTCTGGTCTACAGAGTCTGGTCCAGAAGAAAGATTTTATGATTGATCTGCTTGAAGTTATACTGCTTGACTGCAGAACATAGTTGTAAAGGTACTCATCAAGGAAAGGTATGCAACAACAAACANGATACAATCTGTCCAACACAAACTTTGTGAATAAATTTTGGAATAATGACACATGAGTATAAAAAACCCCACAGGTTTTATGAAATACAATGGCAAAAATAATAAAAAAAATAATTTCCAAGGATGGTTTTAGTCATGTTAGATAGGACCTTTCATAGAGTGTATTTTTTGAACAAGGGGTAAATGAAAGACTTACCTTACTTGATTTCAAGAAAACATATCATAGAATGGCAGCCCACAGCCAGGCCAAGGTGATGGAAATGGTCATTACTACAGAATTCAAGAGTAAGGAAGAAAGGGTGAAAGGAAATGGTGACAGACACTGCTAACAGGAATGGGCAGAAGCCACTGGTGCAATCCTCAGAGGCCTGCCAGATGGATNTTAGACAGTAATGACTTGGGAACAAGAAATGAGAATGTAATAATTAAATTTACTGATAGTGCAAATTTGAGAGGCATCATCAATACACAGGAGAATCAGAATAACATACAGGAGGAACCAAATGACCTGGTCAAGGAAACTGACTGAGAAGGGACAAAANTTAATCATGCAAAGTGGCATCTCATGCATTTGGCAAGATCCACTAATATAAACAGAGAACTCATCAACCAAAAGTGACAGAGAAAAAGAAAGATTTAGTGTTTTAATCAATCACAGGATGTCTGTGACCCTCAAATGTTGCTGTTGTCATGAAAATAAATGTATCAGGTGAGGTATTCCCACTCAAGACAGGGAACTTATAAATCCTGCTGAATAAAGCACTTGATAAACTCCTGCACGGTCACACACATGCAAGAAAGATTAATTCAGGCTGCAGAAAGTGGCAATTAGTGCTACCAAGATGATCAGAGGAATGACAAACCTATCCTACACAAGAAGAGCAAAGGCACTTGGCTTGTTTAGTCTTGCCACACAAGGGAAGAAAATGGGACATAATTGCCCTCTCTAAAAAGTACTAGGGAAGAGAAGAGCTATTAAAGCCAAAGGATGGTGCTGGCACAAGAACAAATGAGTGTAAGCAGTCATGAATAAGTATGGGTTTAAATTAAATGAAGGTTTGTGTGAAAGGAATGAGGTACTGGGACTGCAGTTGCTGGATTGAATCAGAGGGGCAAAATTTAATTAGGTTTGAGATGAAGCTTCACACATCTCTGAATGAGATTATGTGGTGTGTTTTCTGTTGTTAAAAATGGACCAGACTCAGAAGCTCTCTTCCATTACTGTGGTTTTTGCTGCTATTTTTGACAATAAGAACATATGGAGGATATTACAGCNATACAAGCTTTTAAGGGCTCCTTTATGTGTTTATAGGAGTGCACAGAAGATTTTTATATACTGTAGATTTCTTGAATGTGTTCATGGAGCCACAGAAAAATCTTATGTGGGAAATTAATATGGACCACCTGTTCAGTCCATCCCATCACCATTGCCATATTCTTCAATGTTCTGCAAGTTATAGTTGCACATTTAAGGCTTCTGCACTTTTTTTGAGGGACTATTTCAGGGTCCAGTTGGTCCTTCTTAGTAGCAATGCCAGAATTGCTCTTTCCTGAGAACAATTCCAAATTTACACTTTCCTTTGCAGTCATTACTCTATTTGTAACTATTTTCTGAAGGTGAAAAACATTTCAGCTGCTTCTCAACATTTAATGAGTATTTTGTAATTTACATTTCCCTCATAACTTATCTTGCCATCCATCATTANTACAGCTCTTGCTATAATTTTTGTGATTCTGTTGTCAAAGAAATCAATTATATTCTGCCTAATAGCCCTCAGGGGATAGGAGAATACATGTGTCTAACATTTCACTTAGAAAAATTTATACCATTTTAAAAAAATGTAATACTGGGACTTTTGCTTTTTCAAGTCCAATGCAAAGCCTGGTGAGTTCTGAGACCAACTCCTGCACCATTAATGAGAGTTTTCCTCTGCAATGACCTGTGTGACTTCACTGATGGAAGCCCTGGTCTGATATTGCAGCATTTTTCCCTGAAATAGCTGGTGTTGACCTGAAAGCATGACTTTCTCACAGACTCTGTGAGGGAACAAGCCAAAAAACTGCCTCTTCTCATGATATTACTCTGAAAGAAAAAAAGAGAGAGAGAAAAAAAAAAAAGAGGGCCTTTTATATGTTTTGAGTTCTTATATTTTTATTCATTGTTTAAAAATATATGAACACTATTATATTATGAACATAGCCATTCAAGGGCACTGGGAAAGGGGAAAGGGAGCAATTCTTTCTTCCTTTATCTGGGCCATTGCAGAAGCCAGCACTGAGCTCACCTTCCACTTTAAGAGACTGAAGCAGCAATGGCACCAAAACCCAGACACCCTCAAAAAGATCTCAAGTGTATCTGCTCATTTTTTCCCAGAAAACCACTTTAGATGTTTATGAAGTAGATATTAATGAGTAAGAATGTGGGGACATTTCTTTTACATTGTCCTCTGAATTTTATAAAGCACAATAGCCAACATATTTTACCTCTCTAATTAGAACTATTCAGAATAGCTAGAAACAATTCACCTCTCANTGTACTTTAGACTATGAAATAAATTTTGTTTTACATGAAAAAATATATGCTGCCCCATCTGTACTTGCTACACAGAATGCAGACTTCTATATTTTTTTCCCTTCCTAGGGCCTTAGTAGGTACTTACTGCAAATAAACATAAAAGGACACTTTTTCATAAAAATTTGTTATTCTTTCAGGAATGCATCCACCTGTATAAAATAAATTCTTGCAATTTCTGTTCATTTTTTGTGGCCCCAACCTAGAAAAACCTACCTTGTATGAAGAATGTTAGTAAAATATTGACATAATCAACTAAGTTGCAAAATATAGGGGAACTAGANAATTATGTATATTATTTCCTTTAGAGAAGAGTTGATCTTTACATAATGATGAGTTTTGTCCGATCTTTGAGGGATTAGCAGTGTTTAAATTTTCTGCTAAATTTGTTGCTTTTTTGTTTATTGATAGCACAATGGGAGAGGTGTGTCTGACAACCAGNGAGTCTCCAGGTTTTATGTAATAAACACATAAACCTGACTGCGTGTTTTGTTTTTCTGGAAAACAATAGATGTGCCGTGAATCAAGCCAGGAGTGTTGTGACCTATTTTTTTTTTTTTCAAATGGAGTGTGTTAGATCAAGATTTTCAGTTAATGGAACATCTTGGGAAAAACAGTTTTACAGCAAGCCATAGTGATTGCCCTGGTAAGGAGAAATGGTTGATTTATGCATCTGCAGATCAGAAAGTGACTGCATAATGGCTTTTGTTTCTGCATTGTTGATTCAGATCCAACAAGCCATCCATGAGATTTAAACATCACTAATTTTTGCTGAGATTTGTGGNGGCTTCCTGGACTGTTCTGATACCAAAAACTTGAAGTGAGTAATTGCTCTGCTCTATCCTGAGCAAAAGATAGCTGGTCTGCAGTAGTCTGATAACATATAGTATCCACAGGAACAGCAGACTTCAGAAGATGGATATCTCCAAGTTAGAGACTACATTTCCTGTTCAGAAGTCTAGGTATTCATTTAAGGTGGTTTAGTGCTTGATTAGGTGTCTATGCATACACTTTAATCAAATCCTAATTGTTCATTCAGAAAAAAAAATAAGGAGCTGGTCTTAAAAATACAATGATATANCTGAATAAGTTATATGGTGTAAGAACAACATGTGCATAAATAATACAGAAAATATACCAATAAATATAGATACAGACATCAGATGTAATAGTGCTTATACAATGATATATTGTTGGTTGGTAGACACCTTCTCTTTTTTAGACTTAATAAACCAGTTATCCTTTTGACTGTCTTNAGTCACCCACAACCTTCCTTAACCTAAAATAAAGACCTTAACTATCATTCCTTGCCAGAAAACAAAATGATCAATCTACCTTTGGAACTTTACCACATAGGTCATTACTACCAATACCACTTTAGTTTCTTCCAAGGAGAAATTTGCTGACATCATAGAAGATCTAAAAATAAGGATGTAAGATGTAAGAGGGGGTTGGAAGAGCACAGCCTCAATACCCCTTAGTCAAAGAGTGGAGTGTCAAAGACACCATTTACACACTACAAAGCTCACTGCTGACAGAAGCTGGCCTATGGCAATACTGCCACCAGCACCATGTTTGTCAGAAAGAGCCAAGTTGTGCTATGAAATATTCATTTCTGGTAGATCCAGATGCNCAACACTGTCAAGAGGATGTCTGTCAGCCTTGGAGGCAGCTGTACATGTTAATTAATCACTCTGGTTTTATCAACAGCAGTCCTATCTCTAGGACAACATCTTTTCTTTTTAAAGGAAAAAAACTCTCTCACTTTTTAGTGAACCTCACTAAACAAAGGTATACAACTGAACTGGCTGTAGCAGAATACTGCTGGAGATGCTTTCCCATCACTTGATATCAGAAAGGCAAAGAGCAACAGGACAAAAAGGTGTCTCTCTTTANGGGAGAAAGTAAGGCCAGTATGCAATTTTTTGGCAATCTTGTGATTGTCTTGCCAGCAATCTTAGATCAGATTGACTGGGTTCCTTTTGCTAATCCAATCAAAGATTCTGGCAAAAACATCTTCTCCAGAATTGGATCTGAAACTTCTTTTGTTAGGAACTTTAAAAATTATTGCTGAGAAGTAATAGTTGCTACTGAGCAAAAAATACTGAACAAAACAAAAGAAGCTTTGAAGTATTCAATTCTGCCCTTGTCAGCAATGATACTGTATCAGAAGAAGAACCTACACAAGTGAACATGCTCATTATTTTCCTTTGAAACTTGAAAATAAATTCCTAGTTTTTTATGATTTTATGCCTCTAGAACCATGGAGAAGCCTTGAGTTCTTACTGTGGCTCTGTCTATACAATAGGCTGTTTGGAAGCTGCATCTTTCCTGTGTAGATACCTCTAAAATCTGATTTTGGAGAAGTGAGACAAAAGATCCTTAACCCAATGGCACAAGGTCTTTGCATCCTGCCTTCCCAACAGCAATCTCTAGTCAATAGAAAATAGCAAAGGAAAACTGTGTGACACCTCCCAGTCATATCATGGAGGAGGAATCACTGGGTTACTTCAGTTTCTTGCTAGAATCTTCATGTAAGAAGTTTCTAAAACGTCCTGTCCAAAATGGAGAGCTGTGATACAAGCAAGTCAGCCTTGTGGTGAAAAGAAAATTAAAGTCTTAGGATGGAAAAGTCATTTCTGCAAAATAACAGCAATCATCANCTCTTGAAGTGAAAGTATGAAGGACCAGGTCTTTTGAACATTTTTGGGGTGTTTTTTTTGCCTGTGGCCTGTGTGCTTTCTGCCTCTAAAAACTTTTAGCTCCTTTTAGACATTTTTACTGGTAAGATATTTATATGGCATATGGACACCTCTTCTCTTCTCTTCTCTTCTCTTCTCTTCTCTTCTCTTCTCTTCTCTTCTCTTCTCTTCTCTTCTCTTCTCAATTTGCTTCAAATAAGAAAAAGCTGTCCACTAGATTTCATATGGCCTTAGAAGCTGTCAGCCTATGCCCACAGAATCACTGGACAATCACTAAAAACCCCTGAGTTAGGCAGATTCCATGCAAGAATTCATTTTTTTCTTCACTAATTTTTCCCTCTTTGACAAAATTCCGACAAGCTTCCCAAGTCTGAAATCTGTGAATAGCAATAAGCAATAATCTTCCACTAAAATTTGAAGAAAAAAAGCAAAGAGAGATATCAGGGAGACAAACTGCCCCTGGAGAGGCAAGCAAGCCCACTGAGTCAAGGGTTCAGCAGTTGTTCTGAAGGGACTGCTGCTCAGGTACTGGATTTAGTGGTTGGATTTGTTTTTAGTTTTTGTTGGGGGGATTTTGTACAACACAACAAGAAAGAACTGTCCTAAACACAAAGTTGTGCCACATCACTTTTGTTAAGCAGAAACAAGAGCTCTTTGCTCATAGATGAGAAAGTTACCAGGCTGCAAAAAAGGTGAATTGTGAAAACCTNTGGATTTACTCCTCTTATGGATCTCACCATCTTACACTCCTTTTCCTGCCCTAAATTTTCAAATTTATCTTTGCACGTTCGTCCACACAGNCACTGGAGGTTGTTCAAGAGACTCCTTTGTGCTTTCACTGGATACCATAATAATTGTGTCTTTATCTACTGGATTTGAGGTTGCCATGTCAAGTATTGATTTCTAACATCACAGCCTGGGTGGTAACTTTGACAATTCAACTGTACTTAACAGCAAATTCTGCACCTTTCTCTGCTGTCTCTCTCTATTGCTAACTGCAGAATAACCCACCATAAAATTGCTAGCTCTTCTCTCTGGATTTACACAGCTTATAGTGAAGAAATATGAAGTCCTCAAATGCAGATTGCCATAATTTATCAAAACTGAAAAATGGGAAACATTAAAGAAAGAGAACACCTTTCAAATATCTCAGGTATAATGAAGAGGGTGATATAATTCCTAGTAAGTTTTTTAGCAATCAGAGGTCAGAGTTTCCAAGGAGAAAATATGTTTTTCTAAAATGCATCAATTCTCTAAAATGCTCTCATTACACCAAACTGAATTGCACATGCAAAGAAGTTTATAGCAGTACTGCAGGTTCCTAGGAATCTGATACCTTAATAATGTATTTTCATATAAATATAAACCAGGATTCTTAATCTCAGTGGCTTGTGGCTGAGTGGCCAGCAGACAACCAGTGGTCCTACACCTGTGTGCACAGCTGGGCATTCCNGGAATGAAAAGTCACGGAGGAGTTACCTGCAGTTTGCAGTCCCAGGACTTGCAGGCTGCCAGGTGAGCAGGATGCCTGTCAGACACTTGGAGAAGGAGCCCTGGGGTGGGCTCAGGATCTGCATCCCCTCTCAGACAGCATTGCCCCAGTCTGCTGTCCAGCACTGGGGAGCAGTAATAGACTGTGGCAGCTCATTTCAAATAAGGAAAAGTTGTCCACCAGTTTCATATGGCCTTACAAGTTACCTTGTTGAGAAAAGACACATCAATTCTCCAAGCAGATTAAGGTCTTTTTCCACCCTTAAGTACTGCTCCTTCTCTCAAGAACAAAGGGTGTGTATGTTTCTTTATTTGGGTTTTAGCATAAACATCCTATTTCTTTTCCTTCTACCCAGCAGGCTTTTTAGTTTGGCATATACCATAATATGACTAAAAAAATATTTGAGATGATATTGGGTGAATTTAAGAGAGAGATATTTGGGTGAATTTAAGGCAGAGAGAAATCTGATGGGAGGGAAATCTATAGGCAAAGGTCTGCAAGTGTCTTGCTATAGCACCACTCTTGAAATAGAGAAACTATTCAACTGCAACATGTATCTTCACTATCCAACTTATAACAGAGCCAGAGTAGCTGGGATCCAACCTCAATGTTTCCATGGGATTGTGTGTGGGCATTAAAGACAGCCTTAACAACACCTGCAAAGACAGGCANTCATTCCTCACAATGTAGAGTATTGCTTGTTTTCCATTACAGCAAANAGCAAGAACAAACTAGTTAACAAGGGATTTTGTACCCTGGATTGATCCAGCCTGATATTTCCTTAGTGGATATCTGAGAAACACAGAGACAGCCTCGAGCAATGCACCCTCAGATTGACAAATAAGCATAAATAANTGTTTTCATCAGGATGCTAAAAACCCAGAAAAGTAATTTTGAAATATATAAACATCCTTTCTCTATGCTTATANTCTCTGAAAGGACTCTTTTACTTCCACCCTTCCTTATTTCTATAGATGCTGTTATACAGTCCTCCCCTCCATCTCTCAGGGGTCTTTGGATTTGCCCAACAACNGAAGATTATACTGATTCTGGTGTTCTATGGAAATGTTCTTGCACATATATTGATTATTGCTAAACTGATGACCCCTGAATTCAAACACTTTCAGCAGGACTCTTGCCAAATTTTCCATGGACACATTATCTTTACTACAGGTGTCTTATCTTCTATGCATGGTTCAGGCACCACTAAACAAATTGGGAAAACATCTGAATTATCATGGTATAGAAGAGAGAGAGATAAACTCTTTTAAAAAATACATGCAGTGTCAACTGAGCATTTTTCAGTACCCATTGAACTTTAAGGAGNAATAGTAAGTTCTGGATCAAATCTGGTGAGGCAGGAAGTGAGAACTCCTTAAAAGCAAAAGCAGAGAATGATAAAACCAGTAACAACCAATGCCAAGGAGTGACAGAATACAGGAAGTTATTCCTCTGAGTTTTTAAGCAAAAAAAGCCAATTTAATGTCATGATCTCACAGCAAAACTGTTGCTGGTGTTTCCAATGGATTTTTGTTCGCATTGTTAGGTTTTATTTTTATTTTTGTTATTTTTGTTTTTTAAATCTTAGTGATTAATGGTGATTGTGGCTAGGAGTGGAAAAAGTCCAATTTTAATTCAGAGCTAAAATGACAAAGTGACTTCAGCTGCAACTCAAGTTTCTTCACCATCCTAATTTCCCTAATTGGACACTCATTAATAGTTTAATGTATTTCTTGTATTGTGACACCCAAAATTGCCTCATATTCTTCACACTTGTGTCCCAAGCCATAATACATCTCCTTGTAAAAAACAAAACAAAATGTCTTTAAATTTGAAAAAAGAAAAATCAAATAAGGTTTCTCTATGTGTTTGGAGGCTATAGCTCTACTATTACTGCAGCAGGGTTGCAAAGTGCTTAGAGTANTTTGATTTAATTAAAAGGGGTAGGTTAGGACATTACTTATAGAAACCCCACACATTCCTAAACACCATCTTCCTATTCAGACTGCATCTCAGAAGCATGTGAGATCTCATCCTAGTGCTTGCAAGAAGCTTTTTGTGGCCATACAGCATTTTGTCTACTAAATAATACATGTACACAATCCCCTGTGCCCAAGACATTTCCGGGAAACTGAAAGATTACATCAGCCTAATCCATGGATATTTGGAGTAGTATTGTTAATGTCTCCAGTGGGGGAAACTGTCAGCTACTTCACTAAAACAGATTCAATGNTTTCTGTCAGTTATTAATATATAGCTTTTAACTGGGGGAAATTCTGTGATCCCTACTAAATGAATTTTTCTTTTGTTTTCTTCTGCGGGATATTTTGAATGAACTCTTGTGCTCTCAGAGATTGAACACAATCCTAGAATATTTGACCTGCTGTGTTTGGAACATCTGAAAAATGTTTGGCTGCAAAGCAATCTTAGCTTAAAAAGCTTTAGCTTCTTTTTGCTTTTTCTTTTTTTCTCGCATCATATGCAAAAATTACGTATCTTTTTTGTGNTTTGACAACATACAAGATAAACCCAAGACAGGAAAATAATAGAGTCAGTTTTCCTAGGATCACAAAGGTTGTGGAGTTTTCTTGCTTTCAGTTTCAGATCCAACACAGACCAAAGAAGTCTGAACCAGAAAAGAGGAAGAATTTTAATAAATGTGAAAAGGTTGCTGGAAAAAGAACAGGCTCAGAAAATGTATCTAAAGATCACTTATCAAGAACACNATTATCTCTTTGGCCTGTTTTATGCCAGTTTTTAAAAGAAATGGATAATAAATCTCAGTTCCAAAGTATACCATATTCATGTGTATACTGTAGGGCTGCTTAGTGGCAAAAGAAAATTACTTAATGTTGGCATCTCAATGCAAATTCCTCAATATTTGCATATAAAGAGATCATCAGTTCTCCAGGTGGTGGAATTATTTTGTGATTATTCAGACAAAGGACTACTTCCATCTCCTGACTGAGGAGGATGATTGCTAGAGCTGGGTGCACATTTTTAAAATTGGTTGGAGGTTGTTATTAGTGTCTGAACAATTGTGTGGCCTCAGAAACTGACAGTGGAGTGTGACTTCAGGACCCCTGCAAGTCCCATCTCTGAGACATGCCAGCATAAGCCACATTCCTGAGGCATCTGAGGGGTACCAGGTCCCCCTCCTCAGACTGCAATAGCCTAGGGAGAAGCTTTAAAGAACAGAATAAGAGTGAAAATTCCATCTGATAGAGAGATAAATTGGTCTTGTACCTCTCATATGAGTGTATATGGCTTCTTCCTTCAAANAAAGAAGGCTGGTAAGCCTTGTGTTTATAACTAATCAATGATTTAGTTAACCACAGAAGTAACAAGTTTGTGGNTCTACAGAAAGAGATTTAGAAAGCAAAATTTGTTACATATACTCAGGATTCAGTGAAATATAGGAGGAGAAAAACATCTCTGCATCCAGACTGTTTTAAGCTGATGAGGCATCCTATGGTTACCCAGCACAGCTNGAGTATTTCTGACACCTGCCAGGAGACAAAGGAAAACTCCTTTTGGTGAGACCCTGGTGGACAATAGCCCCATTTCTACATTTTTGACTCACATAAGAATACCTTCCCTCCTACCCCTTGTACTTAAAGGTTTTTCTGTAATAAATAACTAAGCATTTACTAACCAAAAGAAGAAAAGACAGGGCATTGAGTCCAGAAAATAATATCTAATGTTCAATATCACATCTTGAAAAATCTGTTTTTTCACACCTATAGACCTTCTAAGTTGCTTAATAGTCACCAGTAATATTTGCTTATCGCATGTGCATAATAATTAGTTATGCTGTTATAGGATTAATAACTTAAAAGAGTAGCTTGTAGGATCAGTTTACTTATTCATAAAGGTAGGGAGTAAAGCAAAAATGAAAACTGAACAAGTGTTTTCTACAACTCTCTCAGGTGTCAGTTTCTGAAAACCCAGATTTAGGATAGATATTCTTCTTAACTTTCTTATATGGAATTATTATGTTTGTTAAATGATACATCAATTATGCACCAAAAGGAATGAAAATCTCTGCATTAGACTCNCAAAATTAATCTTGCTTGCTTAGAATTCTGAATTTGAGTTAGACTTATTTAGAAAGAAACATTATATATATCTTAGTTTTACTGCATAGCCGTAATTCTCNCCACCAAAATCCTTGTGTAAAGGTTTGCAAATTAACTTATTTTTAATTTTTAATTCACAACTCTCCAAATCTCTTCTGGTTTGCTCCATTACTGAACCAAAATTGTGTAACAGTTACACATGGAAAGGGAAAACTGTAAGGAAAAAGGGATGCTATTGATTTCACAAGTATTTTACAGTTTGGTCACCTTTCAACACTTGTAGAAAACAAAATAAATTTCCAAAGTAAAAAAGACATTCTCAAAAAAATCCACCTTTTTTTGCCCCTAAAGAAAAGCAAAGCCAAGTCTACCATTTCTCCTAGATNATTGC
The DNA here is from genome assembly GCA_900205225.1 of Saxicola maurus maurus. Taxonomy (NCBI): domain Eukaryota; kingdom Metazoa; phylum Chordata; class Aves; order Passeriformes; family Muscicapidae; genus Saxicola; species Saxicola maurus. The sequence continues at coordinate 2,257,072 of OAMK01000703.1, read as the reverse complement.
TGGTGTGGATATATATTTTTCAGTGGAAATATTGTATTTTACCACTGCATCATTGNTTCGATGTCAGACTATTCACTTTTGTGAAACATGTACACTTGNTTTAGAAGCACCTATCCATTGTTTTACCAAGGCTCTTTCCTTCAAATAAGCCAATTTACTTTACTAGTATTATTAGGGTATTTGCTAGGATTATTTGGTACTAGTAAATCATATATTCAAACCTTCTCTGGGCTNAGGTTTTATTTGCAGATGCACTTCCCATCTCATCAATGTTGCCCAGGATGTGGAATGTGGAATTCAGACCAGTTCTCATTTTCCTTGTCCTGTTTTGGCATCCCTACCATCCCTGGCTCTCCATCATCCCCCAGCTGACAGCTCCTTGGAGGAAGCCCCTGGTGTATGCCTTGAGCTCTGCTGTGCCCTGCCGGGCTGTCCTGCCAGCGGATCNACCGTCTGCTCTTGGAGTGATGGCAGGCTGCACTCTCAAGTTACACACTGGATTTAATGGCACTCAAAGAGGTCTTAATGACTTTTACATTTGCCAGCTGCAATGCAACCTGNCGTTGTGCAGTCAGTAGCACCTACAGTTGCTATCTTCTCTGCACCTTTTTGTCTTAGATTTTGTATTTTTCTGCACCTGTGTGTAAACAGGTATAAGTGTGTGTGGTGCTTATGATTTGGCACTGCCACAGAGGAAAACCTTCTTGCCAAAGGGGTAATTCCTTTGAAGAAACACATGAAGCATCCAGACCAGATCTTTATTGGTCTTTCACCTATTTCTCAGAAAAATATGTCAACGTCTTCCTGTCGTACCAAACCAGGATGGACTTACCCTAGCAAGAATGCTTAATGCATTGAGTATAGACTGCTCTGCATATTTAGCTAAAAGTGTTTGTCTGTAATACTGAGATCTTTGTAGATGCCCTCTGCTATCCAATCTTTAACTGAGGTGAGTTAAGTTCATTGGCTTGGTCAATGTACCAGAGAGNGACTCCTTCTCTGCAGGATCCCACACCCATCCTATTTCAAGGCAAACAGACTGCCAAATNTCAATGGATGAGTTGGCAGGCTGGGGGAAATTTATACATGTCCTTCCCTGGGCCTCTGAAAGCAGAAGAGCTAGGGAACCCAGGGGCACATTCTCCTTCCAGGTACCACAGTTCTTCAATTCTTCAATTGCTCTCAACTTCAGCTGAGTGTAACTCCCAACTCTGCAACACATGTGTTCAGGCTCCCATGTGTTTTCCAGAGATATGCCTGTATGGAATACCAGTCTTTTTCCACCAGTCTTTATGTGTGTCTACTTACAAGGATTAGTTATGCACTGAATGGTTTGGGCTGCTTCCAGACTGTGGGGAGCACTGCATGTCCAGTTGCCANGGCTTAATGCAAGCCATTTATTAAACTGTCAAAACTGGCTAAGCACCAAATGCTGACTCAAGTGATGGATATTTTTGTAAAGTGTTTATAAGCTTTTGGTGTGGAGAACTGGGGATGTCTGAGAATGTGAACACAGTGAAAGATGCTGCTAATGAATGTTAAGACAGCAACAGACATGACTTCAGTAAGCAGCAAATAATACTGTAAATAGCAGCACCAGGCAATTTGAGAGAAACTTCACTGAAAATGTCTAATGTTTTGTAAATGTTTGTTGAAGNCAAGATCGATTTTTTTACTGGTAGTCAAGGGTCTGAGTTAAACCTTTCAGCTTTATCATNAACAGCATCTTATAAGAAGCAGTATCTCCCATTTCCATACCTTTGAATTTCAGAATTTAAGTCTCCAGAAACAGGTCTGAACAAAGTGGAAGGGAAGTGCAAAGTAGGCTACTGGACCAGAATCACCATACATGGATGTCTTACAACTTGGTAAAGGTCCCTGTCTTTGGCAATTGAACTGGTAGAAAAATACACCTGCAATTTATTTAGTAAATGATATGTATAGCTTATAAAATTCATCAGGGAACTCATATGAGCCAAGCACTTGATGTGTATGAGGTGGAGCTTTCAAACTTGTGCATTTTGCTGCAGAAGTACTGTGTGTTGTATTTTTGCTCAACAATCTCTCACCACCTTAAAATTCCTAGGTTGAAAATTCTAAAAATCTCAGTTTTTCAAAAGTTTGGAAGTATATATCAGAAGAAATTGCTTTTAAATTTCCCATTGATATGTGTGAAATCCCCATTTTGGACAGTCTGGCAANCAGGAGCCAATCTGTGAACATTGTAACTGCAAGGGATATTTCACATTTTGATTGCAAACTAGGGTTAGACATTTCTGCTTGGTGAAGAGAGCTTAACCAATGAATTTTCTAGGTAAAATTTCCTTCTCACTTGAAATGTCAGATGAACAGAAAAANAGGGACAGGAGAAGAATTTTTAAATATTTTTTAACCTTCTGATAAGCAGGTATCTCAATCAAGTAATGTAATACTGCTGTGAAGGGATTTGAAATTAGTAGTTAATTGCTGCTTAAGGAGACGGATTGAATTGTATTTCTTTTAAATTTGCATGATATGCAAACATAAATCTTCATATTTCTTCTCCTTGTAAAACCCTAAGCAAATTAATGTCTTAAAATGCTGTAGGAGAAAGTTTAAATGCCAGATGAAGGAAAATTTCTTTTAATATACTGGCAGTTTTCCTCCAATTTTTTGTAACTCAGANGTAAAGCCCTTTATGTGAGTGAAAGCTGCATACACTTAAATTTCTTGAACAATATTTAGGTTAAATAAAAAGGGCAAATGCACTTACTGAAAAATAAAATATTATTATTGAAACCTTATNGTCATANGAAAAAATCAAAATATAATAATGGNGACCAAATCCTTTACTCAGAACAAGTGACTAGTTGTTGGTATTAACTGAAGAACAGCTGTATGCAATGGAAGTGCCTTGAATTTATTAGATAGGTAATAAGAATATTCTAGAAGACAATGACAGGAACCTGAGATGTGGGTTTTATTTAAACAACTGAAGTAAAATTTAAGACAGAGAAGCATAATAAAAACATAATCTTTCTTTCATAGCAGTCTTGCTCTTTGGTATCTTGGACAGTACAAGAATGACTCATAGAAGAAATAAATGCAGTAAAATTCTACCCAACCTGCCCTCCCATAATAAAGGTAATGTAAAAATGTCATACAGATATTTTACCTGATGCACATGAAGAGTTAGAAGAGTGATAGATAAACAGTACATAAACTAATGCAGAGTCACCCCAAACTGCTGGGTCTGCAACTTCGGGAGTAAAATTTAACAATGGGGGATTTTTTTACATATTTTCCCAAAGCAGCTGAACTAGAAAAATCTGAGCAAACCTTTAGTTGTTAAGCGATCTTGTCCATCTGCTCAGATAGGTTTTCTAAATAGCAGATGTGGTTCATAAACACAGACACTACAGTACACAACAGAGACAGAAAAATGATGTCTAATTCTGAACTCAGTCCAGTATATGTAAGATTAGCTGCTCAGAGTGGAGTTTATCAATTCCAGTGTAAAATCACAGCAGGAGCAAGAGCATTCCCAGGAACATCTGGATAAATATTGATCAAGACTTGTTTCTAAGGAAGGATCTGCTGTTGTCCTCCTGTCCTTTAGACCTTCTCTTGTCGACCAGGTGTACAACAGGCATACAGATTATTCATGGACCCTCTAGCAAAGCCACTCAACTCTCAGACACAGTCAGTACAAAATTTTCTCCATAAATAAAATGGAAGGCATTGAAGTGGTACAAAAACTCTCACAATGAACTCATCCTTATCAGGAAGATGTGGAGATTCAAGTGCCAAAAGGACTGTTTACCACTGTGATTTCCATTACTGAAAACTCTGAAGAGAGCCTGTAACAGTAAGTACTTCTCTCAGTATTTCCAGGGACTGCTTATGACCTGNCATTATTCTGCTAAGACAACACCACTTTAAGTGCTTTCCTAACTTAGCTCAAATATATAATTTATATTGAAGCTAACCAGCTCACAGTGAATTCTTTAGCTGTTAAAAATATCATTAGAGCTTCAGCTAAAGCAATAAGTTAAAGTGGTCAGATTTTATTTCCCTGCAACAACAGGACGCTTGTTTATTTTTTAATATTTCATAAATAGAGACTAGACCTGATCTGCTAGAATGCTTTTCTATTAGACACACTTCTGTTTTCCATTTGTGCCTCCTGCATTAAAGGGATGCTTGAAAGCTTTGGAAGTGCTAAATGATTGCAATACTATGTTTCAAATTGTAATTGAGGGGAAAAAAATTCTGTACTTGTAAAAAATAATGAAAATGAATTTTTAGCTACTGTCTTTGCAGATCATCAGTTAAATAATGCATTTTTCACATTTAGTGCCAACTGATGAAAATTATGCCATGCAGCGCATTAATTTCCTTTCTAAATTTTACTTTGGTTTTCTAGATCTGTTTTCCAGTGGGTGGCAAAGTAATGCAAAATTTTCCAAAGATTTTGTATTACTGCAATATCCACAGAGTGGTATCATGGTCAAATGGCACTTCATAATTTACACTCTCTCATTTGATTACAAAATATCCACTGCGGGTCTCACAGCTTGTCTTGAGATGACAGGAGATAATAGATGCCAGAAAACTCCTCACATGAGATGTGATTTTGTCAGCTGTCCTCATAGCATTTAAATTGAGATATTCCCATTATGGTGCCCCTGGTAGATAATTTCTGTGACAGCTTGGAGAGCCCCAAGATGCTTTTACCCTTAGAGGAAACCTGGTGTCTGATCAGCATCACCACAAAAGCTCTGGAAGGTGTCTCAGACAGTCTCACAGTCTCTGCCTGAGAAACCTCTTGACAAACTTCCTCTCTTCTCACACTCTCAGTGCAGTCAAAACTCATGGTCTCCTGTTTTTCCATTTTCTGTTTCCAGGGGATGACACCTGGAACACTTCTAGACCATAGAATTGGAAAAAGGAATGTCACAGAACAGCTGTTTGTCCCCAGGTGCTGAAAAAGCAGCTAAGCAGCAATGTCCTCAAGAAAAAATAAGAGTGAATGAGTAACAAGTGGTCAATTAGTAGATCACAAAATCATAGAACTGTTGGGCTGGAAGGAACCTAGAAAGACCTTGTAAGTCCAACTGTCCTCCATCATGGACCTGACAAAGTTGAAAAATGCCCCAATCAACCTGACCTAAACACTTCTAGGGAAGGGACACTCACATTTTCTCAAAAAACCTCCAATTTCTCTTTATGTCCTAGGTCAACCTGCCCTATTTCAGTTNAAATCCATTAGTCATTGTCCTGTCACTATATGCTCTGGTCAGAAGTCCCTCTCTAGCTTTCTTGTTGGCTTCTTTTGGAACCAAAATCTTGCTGTGAGGTCTCCCTGAGCTCTTCTCATCTTCAGGCTGAGCAGCCACAACTCTCTTGGGTCTCTTTTTCACAGGAGAAGTGTTCTTTCCCTCCAACCATTTGTTCAGAGGATTTCATAGAAGACAGTACTGACAATATCCTTTTTTATTGTACAGGAACACAAGCTACAGCTGGAGCTGTGTTTGTGTGGGTGTATAATCAGCAGCTGTGGTTTGCATCACCCTCCCTCTGCAGGAACTGGTCCTGGANGTGTTTCCATCTACATCTGTACTGCTTCAACATCCATCAAGGACATTCAAGTCACCCTTATATCACTGTGAATTTACTAATGTGAGTGTGCTTGGGAAGATTTAAGTCTATGCTCTTCACAGAAAAATGGGGTGTCTGTCAGAAGTGTACCAATCCTTGTATTGGTACCATGGTACCATTTGTACCATGGAGTGCTAGTACAATGAATTAGAAAGCACAGTATGCTCTCTAACTCACGTATAATTCATAAAATAAGCTGTTAAATGGAGTCCTGTCAAATCTGATAAAGAACTTTTTATTCCCATTTTCCCATATTCTAAAACATCTCCCTGCAGAGCCAGGCTTTTCTCACATGCTCTGCAATATTTTGCACTATCTAGGATGAGTACTTTGTGAATAGCAGAAAAATATCTATGATTAAGGACAAAAAAATTGCACCACTTAAAAAATTACTAGATTGTTTAGATGGATGAGATTTGTATGTACAGTTATAGGAAGTACTAAAAGCTATCAAACATATATTCATGAACTAGTTTGCTTCTTCACACTTCAAGGCAGTTTGATAATACTTTGTTGAATCTATCTAATGATGAGTATGCAGTAATGTATTTTATTATCAAAATGAGACATTTTAACAAATATTTTAAAAAACCTTATCCCTCAAAAAAATGTAGGTATAAAATATGGGGAAAATGTTTGGGGAATTCAGCATTCCTCATTGTCTTTGCCTAGCAATGGACACAACTGGACACAACCACTATTGTGCTGCAAATTACAGACCAGGAGGACTTACTTGGAGGTGTAGCTCATGTGTTCTGAGCACACAACTCAAAAATAGTGACTCACAGAGTTTTGCATAGATACAGTGCAAGTACTGAGATCTATTGAATGGAAATAACACCAGAAAAGAGTATTGCAAAATACTTACAGATACCATGTTTTGTTTTTTGTGAAAGTATTTGAAATGTGAAACTCAGATACTTTTTATTCCAAATTCTTCTTATTCACTGTAGATATTCAATTCTGGTCTAGCAAAAAAATAAAGCAAGGGAAATAGAAGTTACCCACTGTTCTTTGTACTAGTAGCCCTAATCAACTGAAGTTTGTGCTCAAGGGCTTTTCATATCAGTNTTTTGTACTATTGATCCTCCCTAAAAAGAGGTCCTCCTAACATGGTGCAGTTCAATAACAGAGGCATTTGCACTATTTTGAGCAGTACCTAGCAGAAGGGAAAGCACAGGGATGCATTAGATACTGCCTACAAGAGGATGTACATCTGGACAAGAACTGCAGCATTACAGTGGATGACTTGGGGAAAGACTATGCTGTGGACAACCCTCTGCAGGGGGAACTCTGAAGCCAGATTCCCTAAAAGGCTATTATAGTTTTCTAAGCCTTCAGAAATTAATCACCTAGAAGAATTAACTGAGATCTCAAAGTAGTAAGTGAAAGATCAAGATGTCTTCTGTCCTCTGTTTCTTTGACTGAAGCACGATGAATGGAAGGGCTTTCCTGCCCCTAACCCTTGAACTGAGAGGAGCTGGAAGAGAGGAATCTCTCTTAAGGATGGTTCTTTTGGAAGCCAAGGAGACTGGCNCACCACAGTGGGGTCTGTTCAGAGGCACTGCTTCTGGCAGAGGTGACTGAGACACCATATGCTGGTCCCTGGGAGCTGGAGTACATTTAAATACATGTCAGAGGAGTCAACCGCCTTCCTGCTTGAGAACTGACACCTGACTTTGCAGATGATAGCTCAGTTATTTGGCACTCTCATCAGGCAGTCCCTGGCTGCTGTTGAAGCTCTGCTCATTTATTATTGAAGAGAGAAAGAGAAGACTTCAGCTAACTTCTGGGAACAGATCACAGACTGCATTACACATACAGACATGCATGCACATGCCAGCAGTGAAAACTTTAATTCCTGAAATAAGCACCAATACAACACTCAATTTAGGCAAATATGTACACTGTAGTTATATGTAGTTGTATGTGCCTTATTAAAAAAAAAAATAAAATCCAAACCCCAACTTTTCTAAATGGTAGAAATATTGAAAATTAGCAAGAAAAGTTTTTTAGTGCTGCTGGTAATTTTCCAGAGAAGAGAAAAAAGCAAGCTCACTGACAANTTTTGGAAGCTAGAAGGAGGAAAACAAGCAGTGAGGGTCAAGCCAAGTAATTATTCAGCTAAGACTAACTCTGTGGTTATGTTTGAATTTTAGCAACAAACATTTTACAGTATTTAAATGAAAACAAAAGTATACTTATATTAATTAAGTTTGAAGAAATTCTCAGTTGCAGATCCACATATAAGAAATATTGAAGTTAACCATTTTTTCCCTCCTTCTTTTTACCAGGATGTCATAAAGTGNTACAAGGTGTCTATTCCTCTCTGATTTAAGACTTTTTATATACAAAAGGAAAAATTAGACCCTGTCTGTGGAGAAATGCAAGCCTTGCATAAGAAATCCTGATTTCCACAATGCAGCAAATAGGAACTGCAGTTTTAATTGCTCTTATAATATTGCATAACTTGAAAGAAAAATCTTATTTTAAATGGTATGCTCAAGAAAGAACTGAAATATAAGTGGGTCTTCAGTATCTCCTGATCTCCAGAAGAACAAAAATATGTGCTTCTGTGCTCTCCTGAATGAGGTGATTTCTGAACAGTGATTTTCCTTCTCCCTGCCTGCCATTTAGCACTATGGTCAATTGTGTTAATTCTAAATTATATTCATAGACAAAAAAGAGAAGTAGGAACTGAAGGTCTAAGGTCCCTCATCTCTGTATAGAAGGGTTCTTTTAATTTCCAGACAGTAAGGATGGCATTGATGCCACACTGTACCCTGGGCTATCTATCACACCATGCAGAGGTGCTGGCTCAGAAGGTACTAGACAGCTGGCAGAACCTCACAAAAGGGAATGTGATTGGGTTAAATAGCACACCTTAATCCTAAGACATGCAAACCTCATGAAATTAAACAAGAAGGTTTTGTTGGGGCACAGGAAAGGTCTGGGCAGAGATCCAAAGGATGGAGCACCTCTGCTGTGAGAGCAGGTTGAGGAAGTTGAGGCTGTTCAGCCTGGAGAAGGCTTTGGATGCCTTTCAGCTCCTGAAGAGGGCCTACAAGAATGTCAGATAGAGCAAGGATATATAGGACAAGAGGAAATGGCCTTAAAGTGAAACAAAATAAATTTATATTAGATATAAAGAAGAATTTTAGTAATGCACTGTAACAGGTTTTGTCCAGAGAAGGTGTGAATGCCACATACCTGAAAATATTAAAGGCTGGGTTGGATGGGGCTCAGAGGAAATTGTTCATGTGAAAGAAGTCCCTGCTCATGGCAGGGAGGGTTGTATTAAAAGGTCTTTCAAAGTCCCTTCCAACCCAAACAATTCTATGATTCTCTGAAAATATATTGTTCCCTGCCCAGGACAGAAGCTGTACTAAATCTTATCTATGTGACCATTAGAAGATGAGCACTGCTAAGCTAAACAGCCTCACAGCTGGCCTGCTCCAGTTTCCTCTACAATAATAAATTTTCTGTGCTAAGGATAATGAAAATCTGCTGGAAAAGTTGATTGAAAAATACATCTTGTATTCATGTGAGATACAAAANAGCCCACCCTTTTCCACAGTTCCAGTTTGGATTGCTAGCCTGAAAACAGAATTTAGGAAGGTTTGTGCATGTTTTTTCCCCCACATCTTTTTGCCATACTCTCCTCCCTCCGTTAGCACTAAAATGTTCTCCTCAAAGAGCAAATATGTCACTTAAAGCAGCTGGGCTGCATGCAGGAAAAGCCATCCCTAGTGCATTGCCTGCTCAGACAAAAAAAATGCCACCCTGCCACTGCCTTTATTTATTCCAATATTTATGGATAAATATAGGGAAACACTTAAAAATTCTTTAATCTGCATGACACAGCTCTAAAAGCACCAGTCCCTCTCTAATAACAACCCACAAATGCAAATCCAGTAGCCTAACTTACATACAAAGCTAGATTAGGCTGAAAAAACTGACAACTGCCTCTTTTCTGAAAAAATGAGCTCTCAGCACTCCACCCATACACCAAGAACAGAGAAAAAAATGCTATTTATGGGTAGCAGCTTCCAAGGTTGTTTAATATTCAGTGAGGATCTTCTTAAAGTTAGCTCACATTTAAGAATTTCACAGCACATCTGTGCATCATTGCATGTTTTAAGGCTTTTCTCGGACACCATAATTTTTTTTCCTAAAACCCTTGAGAAAATAAATTCAAGGTATTAATTGTTCTTCCTCCTCAATCTCAATTAGATGCATTTCTAATTACACACAATTGCAGCTTATCCAATTATTTTACATTGTACATTTGCACAATCTACTATTGTCAAGAGCTGCCACTTGGAAAGAAATTCAGAAATTAGACAATTTTAAATTTGGTCCTTCTTTTCTTCCTTCATCACTTAATTGAGACAGTATGATTTAGTTATGAAATATATTATTTTTATATTGCAAGTGTCTTTTGGTAGGTACTTAGGACTGCTAGGATGCTGTGACAAAGCAATGGTCAAACTCTCAGTGTCTTCTGTAACAAAATGGTTAAATGAAACTGAAAATACCAACCTTAATTTTTTTTGATGGTCTAAAAGATATGACAACACACCTACCCTATTTGTATAATAATCCTCTAACAAAACACTGGACCACAGCACATGAACAAAACTGTCCCCACACTAATTATCATGGCACATTTCAGCCCAAAGGGATTTTATCTGATTTATAAGCCTTTGGGAAATTGGTATGAAAATATAATTGAAATGTGACAGACTCCTAATTATAGAGGCAACTGTATCAGTCAAATATTCTCAAAACAATAGCACATGTAACTAACTTTGACAAAGTAATGGTGTTGTGAATTAATGTTGCTGACATTCATATCCAGCTTACAGGCAATTCAAGATATTCTGTGATGTTCCCTATCTGTGGCCCTATTAAGGTCCAATGTGATGATAAAATGAGGAGTGACAATCATAACTAAGACCTTTCCTCACTAAGGCAATCTTCTTTATGATCAGAATAATTGAATATATATTCATGTAGACTGTTATATAATAAGACTATCTTATAATAAAAATAAAACTTTCTTACATGGAATGTTTTCCAAGGACGAAAACTTTCTTCCTCTATTTCCTTATAGCAGTGACCTCTGCATCTACCAGAGAAACAAGGTAGTTATAGCAACTCAGGTAGTGAACAACTCTTGGCNGTATGTGACATTTCTCAGGAAAAAGCTAAATTGCAAATAGGAACACAAATTCATCCAAGTCGACTTCCCACAAGTTCATCTAAAAGGCTCTTAACAAACTTTTGTATAACCCAGCAGCACATNCCAACCTGGTGGGAGCTATTTTCTCAGATGAAGGAATCTGAGACCTGTATGGACATCAAGTCAAAAGAGCTGGAATAACCAAGTGGGGAAAGAGGGGCACAGAATAACTGTGCAATTTCTGGCAGTANTCCCTCACTGAGAATGGGAACAAGTGGGTCCCTCCTCAGCTTGGAGCACTCAGTGCTCTCACGGTGATGTGAACTCCAAGAGTTCAAAGGTACTCTCAGAAAATGAGATGGATCTGACACCCCAACTTTTCTTGTTTGGCTGAGAATGCTTCACTAGCTGTTAGGATGTGTACCTGTANCAAGAAGTGAATTGTGTGCCCCCCATTCCTTTTTGCCACCTGAGCACGGGCCATGATCCAGTCAGGAAGATGCTTGTACTGTGGCTTCTCAGGTGTGNGAGATGATTTGGCTCCAGTGTAGAAGGAATAACCTCTGTCCTACACCTCAACAAGCTAGAAGGTGGAGAGCTAAAGCCACAGAGAAGTGAGAGCAGATATAAGTGTCCAGTCCCCAAGATTCCACTAGCCAGGTATACAGAAGTCAAGGTGTTTCTAAGTGCCTTCTTTTATTGCATCTGGTTGCAGCAGACAAGTGCAGCTGATCTTGGAGCTTCCTCCCAGGGAGTAGCAGGCACAGGACACAAAGCCATAGTGCCTATTCAAAATAGAAGCTGTTTACAGCTGGTTTTCACTTTTGCTTTAGTAAATTGCCTTATCTTAGCCTATGAGTTNTTGTCTGTAGTAGTTTCTCCCGCCTGTACAGCTGAGAAAGGGTACAGATAGAGTGATTTGGAGGGCACCTGACATCCAGCCAATGTCATCCACCACAGAAGAGAAGCCAGAGGCTGTCCTAGATCAGGTGGGAACCTGTTGTGAATGGACTGAAAATTTTGTAGGGCAAATATCCAGTAAGATCATGGCTGGCTTAATCCACAGTATGAGTGGACAAGGAGAATGGATGCTCTGAGTTTAAACATAGAGGCAAGGAACATTCATACTGGAATTAACTCAGGGCTGCTTAGCTGACTGAAACACGGATACCAATGCTAGTGCTCTACAAGTGTGTGTTTTAGAACTATTCAATTTATTTGGTGTCTCCTAACTCTTCAAATACAGTTAATATTTTACTGCTGGCTTGAATAGCTTCAAGACTGCCTCATAGATGTGTAGTTACTACAAAGTAATTAATGGATTAAAAACTAGAATCTCCAGGGAAGAGAAGAACTCTGGGTAGCAAATACTGTATCTGAACCATTNCTCCTAGGAATGTAAGGAGATGGGTCTCTGGTAGAATAATGGCAACTGCTGCCACTCTGCTCTTATNGCCTTTAAGAATTTATACAACAGGGTCCTCCTCCTGGAGAGTCACAGAGGATGGGACAAGCTGTGTATCCTTTCCTCACAGGGCAATGGGTAATTCAGATCATGGGTTGTAGTGTGCCACTCAGGATGACAAAATCAAAGGAAATTCCACTTCAGTGTCNCCGTCCTTACTCCTGGTGTCACTCCCAGGCTTCTGCATTCACTTCCCCAATATAATTCTGCTGAGGGCCAAGTTCCTCCAATTTCTTTCCATTTACAACCCCANCACCCCTGTCTCCCTCCTCTTTGTGGCAAATTTGGATGAACAAGCTGGAGAACTACTCTGCCAGCTATAANGAGGATACATTTCTTTCAGTGATCTCTGTTGAAATGAAACATTATAAAACCTTTATATGAAACATTATAAAAATATGCACCAGCAGGGAATATTCCTTGCTTGCTTCCAAATTCTGACAGGAAAGTGGCCCTAAGAACTCATTGTGAAAGCATTCCTGTTCTACAGAAACAGGACTAAAAGCTGCAGAAGAAAGGTTGAAAATAGAATAGAGCTCTATAACATCCTGAGTTGGAAAGGATCCACAAGGATGACTGAGGTGCAGCTCCTGCTCCTGAGCAGGACAGCTCCAAACCACCCCATGNGCCCAAGCATTGTTCAGAAACCTCTTGAGCTCTCTCAGGCTGTGCTGTGACAGCTTCCCTGGGAGCCTGTTCAGTGCCCAAACACCTTGTGGGGAAAGAGCTTTTTCCTGAAAAACCTCCCAAACCTCCCTCTATGCTTCATGTCACTCACAAGAAGAAGGTNCAGATAGTAGGAAAGTTGGAAAAAATTCTGAATGTTTTATTTTGGCCATCCTGAAAGTGGTTTGAAGTTGACATGATTTTCCCTCTAAGCTAGTCTTCATGTTAAAAAGTAAAAAAATACGATCTCCTCCCTCAGACTAGCAAACAATTCAATTCACTTAAAAGCAATTCAATTTCAGTTAAAAATTGTCTTGACATACAGCCAAATTATTGCAGTATTCTATAATTCCTGATCATTAATCAATATAGCATTTAATGAGATCTATGAGGCAGACTAAAATGGAAGGGTTTTTTAATTAAAAAAANATATTTTTATTGAGTGTATGAAAGTATCATTATACTACTTGTTACATTGTGCCTCACAATTTTAAATCTTCCTTCAAAGGCAATGGTCCACTGTTTTATTGATAGTACATGTTCTTGTTCCTAACTGGGTGAACAAAAAGAGAATGAAATGAGATGGGAAATAGCTAATTGAGGTATTTTTAGCCGTTGTCACCAGAAATTCAGTATTATGAAGTTGTAAAATGAAGACTACTTTCTCAAACTTTAAAGATTCTTGTAATGAAATAGATCATTTTCAAAATCTAAAAAAAAAAGGGAAAAAAATACATTTACTCTTGTGAACAAGTATCTGAGTGTCAGCATTTGTAAGACTGAGGGCATCTTGTTTCAGCATTCACTGAAGCATATGATAAACCCTCTTAAAATATTCCACACTGATTGTGTCTTTGACAATTCATTCCAGTAAGGAACAAAGTAATGATTTTTCCACGAAGAATATTTGTAATTGACTTGATCTATTTATATTTATGTTATAAAAATACCTGCCTTTCCCAGAAGTATTTAAAAAGTAAGATAAAATTCTCATTGCATTAATTGAGATGGATGGATTGGATAAATAGGATTTAATATGGCCTAGTTTGAAAGAACAGCAAATTTGGAAAAAAGTTGGAAAGAGAAAAGATTGCACAAGGTGATACTGACAACAGCTTCAGCAGAATATATTCACCCCAGTAGACTTGGTCATGCCTTATTTATTGAAGCTCTCATCCCTTTTACAGGCAGAAAGTCCAAGCCCAGAGAAAACTGAATCTGTTTTGCATGCCCATGATTAATTTTATAAGCATGAGTAGTACCAGAAAACTTAACAGCACTGTTTGGATGATGAAATATTTGCACAGTGTGAATCACTGGTGGTACTCCACTTCAGTGCTTATAATTGCATTTCATCATTTGTACATACTGAAATGATCCTACTTCAATTGTATGAGTACCCATGGCATACCACACCTTTCTATTTCAATGTAGATAAGTGTATTAACCCCAGAGAGCAGAAACCAGAACAGACACTGATAATTTTCNTGTTCTTACAATCCACCAACCTGAAGTCCTGATTTTGCAAAAGATCCTTCTGCACCTGCACAGCCAGCTTTACATATGCAGCTCCATCCTTCCCTACCTGCAGGCTGAAATGAACATTCATCAGTGGCTCTCAACACTTATTGTTCCTTGCATCTAATTTTTATGATAAGCGTTTATTATTGTGAACTTCAATTCCACATTTATTTTCTAACAAAGTAATTACATGTACAGTTTAACTGTAGTATTTATTTTTATTTTATACAATATCATAAAAATGTTATACATAGCACCATCTGTTGGCTAAGATAGCTATAACAAATGAAAAATAGTTTATGCAGATTAGAAAAAGCAAACCAACTACAAAACAGAAAAAGGGCCATAAAAATTTAGATGACTAGACATGGTCTTACATGCACNTTTTTCTGTAAGTTAGGGGATATATTTCCAAATAACACATTTAAGGCTGCTCTACTCAAAAATTTTTTGGCACTTTTTGGAGGAAAAAAAGATGGATATGAAAAAGCTGCAACATTAGTAAGAGAAAGTGATAGATAAATTCACCTGCAGCATCACAGCTCACTCTGTGCTCTAGCATCGTGCTTCTCTGAATCCTCAGTGCTCTAAATGGCAGCGGAAACATAATTAACGCAGCAATTGATGGTGTTTTCTGCAGACACACATCTATCTGGCAGATTTCTGAGGCAGAAGGGAGTACTTCTCCCACACAGCCTCCCTGGCAGCCTGCAAGGCAGACTGGCCACAGGGGCTGTGGTTTCCTGAGGTCCACGTTCTGCGTGTGCGTGGCATGCCACCAATCTCCTCTGCTGGTGANTCTGTGTCTACATAAAGACAAGCCATAGCTGCACTCTAACAGCTCTGGGAATGTCTCCTCAGAACCAAAATTCTGTGAGGAGGAAGTCTCAGTGTGTTAGCACTTGTATAAACTCCACCTTTCCCACGCTTTAGACAGGATCATGCCTGCCACCCCCACCTGGTGTGCTGACATAGATGGGAAGCTGGACAGGGACCTGGTGCTGAGCAACCAAAAAACATCATGACTTTAGTCTAGCAGTTCCATGAGACAGGCCAGCAGTATTATCTAAAAACCCCACAGTATTAAAAACTTGTATGTCCAGCTTTTCCCGTTCCAAGTCAGGCCAGGAGAAGAGAGAACAAACTGGATTTTCCAGTCAAGAAATCATAATATTCTGTTTCTCTGAAACAGAAAAACAATGGATCTTGAGATAATGAAATAATGAAATATAATATATATAAAATAGATATTATAATATATTATATATAATGAAATATAATAATGAAATAAAAAATATTTTTTACACAGAGCTTATTGAGGCAACAGAATTAGGGCTTAAATCTAAGAGCTGCCTCTTTATACAAAAATAAGTTGAAAAAATACTTGTGAATTAAGAACTTCTGTCAGAAATACTCATTCTTAGGTCCCCTGATACCAAACCAAGCAGCTTGTAGCTGCCTCACACAGAACATTTGCTCTGATACAAACCCACCCAATTCAAATTTGGTGAAAACATTTTGACACGTTCACTCCGTGCGGGCGGGCTCCTTTGTGCCGGATGAGCTCCGTGCCTTGCTTTGCCTAATTCAACAGAATTGCAGTCATACATTTGTTCTGGATGGTTCAGAAGTGCTGGGGAGTGCTCCAGGGCCACGGAGAGGAGGCAGTAATGACTTGGGCACCGTAGCTTGGAGTAGGCTCTGGGATGAGCTTAGGCAGAAGCCCAGGAGCAGTTCACAGCCCGCACGTTCCGCTCTTGCAGCCAGAACCAGCCTGACAGTCTTTCAAGACTGACAACATATTTTATCTCCTCTGGTTGCCCTTTTACAGGACCAGAGGAAGTCATAATTTCTTCCACCTGCCACTGTGAAGGAGACATATTCACACAGCTCATCATTCAGGGAGCACAAGCCTCACACATCTATAACTCTGNAAATAGTCTTGGTGCAGATATAGCAATAAATACAACTTTTAAGGGTGTACAAGGCACCAGTCTTTCAAATGGTGTATTTTTCTGTTCTCTAAAAGACATTAACAAGTCCAGGACTATTGTATTCACAAGGCTAAAAGGCAAATGTCTTAATATGGTTATTTTTATAATGAAAAAAAGGATTAATGAAACATGTTCATTATATTCATTTGTCCATTTTTGAAATCTGGAAGATTAGTGGGGAAGTTCCACAGCAGTTGGGACACTAATGTTTGTCCTTTTGAGAATCTTTTGGAGGAGCTGATAAAGTTCTTGAGTTTACACATTTGTTTCTCACAAATTTTGAAATTGCAATTGAAAAAACAACCAAGGTTACTATGTGGGAATGGATAATAGACAATAGAAAGAGCAAAAAGAAAAGCTGCAGTGCACTGAAGTTTAGTTTGATTTCATTGTAACATCTTTCATATTCTGTGATGGATTGAAAAGTTTCAGTGCATATCTATGACATGTAATGGGAATTGATCAGCATGTGCTAGGGAACAATTATAGCAAAAATAACTTTTAATTCCTACACATTAGTTAAAACAATTTGTGCAAAACAACNATACTTCATTCTCCTGCTATTCCACTCTGCTCACCCACTAGAGCAAATGGATTTCTGTATTNATCTGCCTGAGGAAAATGCATGGAAACATGAATCATTTAGGTTAACATGTCCTGGCACAAATGAAACCGTGAATATCTTGCTTCCCTGAAGTCCTAAATGTCAAACAATGAAGAATGAGAACAGGTCAACCAGGGAGAAGATCTCAAGTGGTCTTGCTCAGTGAATCTGTGGTTGATAATTTGCACTGATATTTAATTTATATGAATTTGGGGACACAAAACCTTCCCTGTGCATCCTTGAGAGGCTTAACAGTCTTTTCTGCTGTTGGTCAGAGATCAGTATAACCTCTGCTGCATTTTGATTTTACTTCTTAAGGCAAAGGCAAGATATGTTTTGAGTCAATGAGTAAGCTGACTTTCCTTAAGTTTTCTGGATAGTTTATATGTTAAGTTGTTTTTCAATAAATTCACATACACAAGAAGGGCAAAATACAGAAATCAGGAACTGAATCTTTATACAGTACAAATACAATAATTATCTGTCAATACAAAATTATACCTGATCAACCTGGGACAGTAGCAAATAGAAGATACCTTGACTTCTAGTAAAACTCTGACACTCTCTCCAGTGTAATTTTCATCTGGAATGAATAACATACTCTAATGTTAATAGCCAAAAGTTTACTATCTGGCAATTAGTAACAAGAGAGGGGTTTCTGCAGCCTGATGGAGAAAGAGTTCATAGTTATTTAATGCCATACAACTTCTTTGGAGTATTTACAGACATTACACAGCAAAAAATCCTCAGTATTGGTGATATGGTAACAAAGAGCAAATTGCATCTATGGAGGTTTAGACTGAACATCAGGAAAAAACTTTTAATTGGGAAGGACACTGCAGCACTTGTTGCCATGAGACATTGTGAAGTCTCCATCTTATTCAAGACTTAATAAAATGGAAGCACACTGCTGGTAACAGCCTTGCTTTCAGCAGAATTCTGGAATTCCAACAAGTGTTTCTGTGGTTCTGTGATCCCATGTGAGCTACAAAATTGTCATGATCATATGACAGCACTGCAGAGCTATTAAAAGTGACCTAAATTCACTGATTAATTTCTGTAATGTTATAATAAATCTGCTGACACACTGGAGCCACTATTATGTTATTCTGAACAGGAGTAAAAGGCAAACACTTGCCCTTTCAAATACTTAGGTCCAGCATCAGCACTGAATTGGAGAAAGACACTCTAAAATCAGCACTGGCAGTTGCACTGGAAAGTGGGAAGCTTCAGTAGTTTATGCCCTGTCCAAATGAATCAAGGACAGACTGCCCATATTCAGTGAACAATGCAATGAACAGTAATAGATGCAATAGATTAAATAAACTATGTTGTATGTCTTCTTACTTTCTTATCTCCAGTAAAAATCAAAATAACTGATACAATTCAAATCAAAGACCAGGATCTGACAACAATAATTATGTGTCCTTTCAAATCCCCACTATTGCTTTCATTACACTCCACCCAACAGACCACCATTTGAGACCCTGAGTAAAAGACTGGATGTAAATTGAGCAAATCTTTATTGTTTGGCAAGGTGGAAAATCCATTATTAGTTTCTTTTGCTTCTGCACAGGGCAGTTCTGCTTCACTTTCACTGTTTAATGCAGTGTGACTAAAAATCTGTACCCTGCAGAAAGCTTTCAAGCAGTAGCTGAGTTGATGCATTTGTGATGCTCTGGAAGCAGTGAAGAGCAGTGAGCAGAAAAAGTGGTAGGGATCAGAGAACTGCTGAGCACACAACACACTGTACCTTTCCCCTTGATATTTTCTGCCTGTCCCTAAACTTAAGTTCTTGGCCATTCACCCATACCTGAGAGGAGCAAAGGTTCTTCAGCTGCTGTCTTTGAAAGCAACATAATTTGTTATCAGGGACAGAGTGACCAGGTTGATATTTATGAGGTCTGTGTTTCATTTCCTTTGCTAAGGTAAACAAGATATGGAAACTGCTGTGAGTATCTAGACTGACCCTAGAGACAGACAAATTTTTTTCACAGATATCATTAAGATTTGCTGCACTCAGGTTTCCTTTCTCCTTTCTCCTGTCTCCTGACTAACATGCTAATGTAGGCATANCATCCTAGGGTCTTATTATGAAGGCTGAAAAATCATGCTTTGAAGTTAATAATATTGCAGAAAAAGAAGCAGGTGTCTTCCCTTCATAGCAGCAGATACATATACACATGAGTGGAAACACAGGGAAGAGGAGAGGGTATGATGATGGANATGAGACACCTGCCTGACCCTACTCCTTGCTGTCAGCAGCTCCTCCTTTCCTTTTTCCTTTACTGTGATCTGGAGCTGTGTGTTTAGGCTCCTGCCCTGTGAGGCAGACAGCTGGAAGAGGTGGAAGAGAAATTTCCAACTGAGGTCAAATTTGTTTTTAATTATTTACATTGTCATCTCAACTATTGCTTTATCTAGAAGGCTGAAGGGTGGTGGTGTGTGTCTTGTCTAAGAATAAATAGGAGCTAGATAGAAAATGCACTAAGGAATGCCTTCCATTTGTTCCATTAGGTGTGTCAGTATATGTATATGATTTGTACTTAACTTCCCAGGCCAAAAACATTGGTTTTCTCTGAACATCTGGCTGGCATCTGCAAAATCTACAGTGCACATCATTAATCAGAATATCATTGTGAGGTTTGGTAATGAAAGATAGATCGGGTAAACTCACTATATTAATGTAATAATGCTCACTAGAATACCACAAAGCACAGCTTTTACTGTGCACTTGAAAAAAGTAATTGCTTTAATAACAGCCTAGAGTAAAGCATGGTATTTGTATTTAACAAAGTCATCTAATGAGCATCTGTTTTCATTCCTACAATTTGCTCTGCACAAAGTAGATATCACATTCTTCATTTTCTGTCATAAGCCTTTGCTTGCAATGCATGCCTTAGTAACTTTACATGGATATGTGCTACTTGTGCATGTACATATATGTCTATATATGTGTGTTCATNTATATATGTGAATATATAGAGACACACAGAAGGGCACATGGATACCTTTTCCTTTCTTCTGGCCCCTCTCATTTTTCTGCTAGCAANCTAATTATAAAGGATCATTTGTGCTTAAATTTCCATTGGACACAATTTTGAGTTGCATGCAGTGTGTCCCCTATTAATACCACCTACAGATTACTGGGATTTTTCTGCTATATGATTGTATAAACAAAGACAGTCACTTCTTTCCATATGTATTATATGGTGATGGAAAGGTTTTTTTGCCCCACAGCTCTGTGTTTTTGGTGAAATCAGAGCTAGAGGGCATCTGCAATATGTTTCACACATGAAAAATCAGTTCATTTTCTGCTATTTAACAAAGCTGTGGGGAAGGTATTTTAGGCACACTTTAAAGTAACAATCCAAACTGTGCTTGAAACATAATTAGTCCATTTCATACTTTTCACCTGGCAGAGCANTGGCTTATATATTTCTTCCTGTCTTAGCAAGATTTTAAAGATCAGCGTTTTTCACAATTAATGTCTCCATTTTAAACATAAAATACCTCCTTCTCCCACATGGGCATGCCTATTAACAGTTAAGAACACAGCTAGAAACACTAAAGAATTAGAGGTAAATTGGTGGAGGAGTTGTATTTTNTGTTGAATTTTAATGCCAAGAAAAATAATTTGGGTTATAATTGGCTTTTACTGGCTTTCACACAGGATGGAGCTTTTTCTCTTTACCTCAAGCCAAGTAGCTCTCAGACAAAGGAGTTTCTTTTCAGTATTTGAAAACATCAAAGAAAATCTAATCTAGACCATGCCAGGCAATCTTTGATGAGGAGAANATGGTTGGTGGTTGGAAGATAAACAGAAAAGAGACCTCATCTTTTGTCCCCAGAAGTAGCCTCCACACTGCACTTACATTTGAACCAGTTTGTTGGTTTTTTTTTTCTTAAAGAACTGTTTTCTCACGAAGGGTGTTTGGTACCAAAGCTGAATAGTGCAGGGATCACAATGGTAGAGGACATTAGTCCCTGTCAGTCCAAACCTCCCAGTGCTATTCTTATTTTGAGTACACAAGAGACTCTAAGAGCCTGAAAATACCTTCCTTCATAAAATCACTGCTCCTTCACTAAAGGTGAGCAAAAATATCTCTGGTGCTATGTAGGAATCTGATAATGTCATTCCTTCACAGGAATTATGAAGACACTGAGCAAAATTCATGATAAGGCCTCAGTACTTCTGCAACTGAAAGCAAGAAGCACAGTGACTGAGAGGTTGTTTTAACATACATGTCAGAAAACAAAGTTAAACATAAGCTATCAAAGGCAGAGAAAAGATGCAACAATGCAATAANCAGATAAAAGAAAATTACTGTCATTAGTCTGGATAGTCCCGTACAACCTATCCAGAGTGAAAAGTTGCTCTTAGAAAGATGTTTTATTTTGACTGGTTCCAAATAAAAGGAGCTTTCTATTTCCCAGCTCTCTCCTCTCACTATCCTTCCATGCACTGACTCAGAAACATTGCTGAAAAATGTGTATTGATTTTGTTAATGTGGCTCATAATTACCTTAAAATAGCGGGAAGTTATTTTTCCTGGATATTTGCTTATTTGCATTCCAATTTGTAAACAATCTAATCAGAAGTTTATTCTTAGNTATTGCTATATGTAAAGTCCTGTGCTGTCATTTGGCTTTGGGTGTTTATACCCAAAGTTTAGGAGTTTATGTCTTTCATTTATTAGGAGTTTATGTCTTTCTATGCCTTTTTCTCTCATGTGCCAGTTATCTGCCTCTGTTGCCAAATTAATTTCACTTGTTCTTTCAAAGGCTTGCTCTGGTTCCCCGATTTATAATGACAACTGTATTAGGGTACTGGACTTAGAAATTACTCCTTTCTTGGACAAGAAACCAAGGGGTCAATGGTNTGAGGTTAATACCTGATTTCAATAAAACAGAGATTTCTAAAAAGAGATGNATAACCCTATGCCAAGAAATTCCTTTTCAATAAACCAAACATTGCTCCTTATATAGTCTTTCAGATCCCCATACTAAATACCTCTTGTTCCATATTTTCTTCTCAAGCTAGTGGTAAAATACACATGTTCTCTACCATAAAGTACTACTTTGAGAAGTGAATTTTAAAGATAAAATATTGTCATCAAAGTTATCATCTTTAAAACTTTGTATGTGTAACACAAGCAATAGCAGAACCAGACTCTACTTCTGCAGAATTATAGCACTTTACAAAGACAAAAATCTAGCACAGAAAGGTCTTAATGTACAAAGCACGTCAATGTTTAGAGTAATTTCTCACATAAACAATGATAATTAATAATCCTAATTGATATTCACATCTTGGAAGTTTTCCAATCCAAAAAATCCTTAAATCCAAAACCAAACATTTTGGTACANTAAATCGAATTATAGGTGTTACAATCCTGAGAAAGACTGCCAACAGAAGGTTGCCATGATTGCCATCAAAATATGGAGCAATGGAAACAGAAGGATAGTCACATGCTCCCACCTCTGGAGAGGAAAGGGCTTGTGATGAATCACTCACCCACAGTCCTTGGCACTGTTATCCTACAGATCAAATCTATGCTTTTCTTGAAGCAGATACAAAAGCTTATGATTCAGACTTNGCAGTCTGAGATGAAAAAGATGACATTTTCTGGTTCTGGAAGGCTGATCATCCTGCATAATATTCTTTAATATAATTTTGCCTGCAACTGTAGTATTTAATACTGCATTTTGCACTGCTGTCACTCAAACACTGCTGTGAANGCTCAGTAGAAGTTTTGTTCCAAAACAAAAGTGCTGCTTGGCCTTGTTAACCTAGTTTCTGCTCAGAATTAATATTTGTATGATGACTTAAATTATCTCCTCAGATAATCACAATATGGCATGCAATTTTGAATGTCATGTTTGTTTCACTCCTGGGAAATGGGAATAAAAAATTGCCTGGAGCACTGTGAATGCAAATAAGTTACCTCTTGGCAATGGTCACCTTATATTAAATTATGACATTTTTATTAAAGGCACATCTAAACTCATTAAATATTTCCATGGAATTCNACAATCTTTTACAAATCCTGTTATTTAAAATGGGCACTTTACATAGGGTTGCTGATAGACATTTACAAGAATGAGGAGAGTAGGGAAAATTAGTTCAACTTTGTATAAACAAACTTCAATCTCTTATTAGGTGAAAAAGTAGTGTTGAAATTAATTATGAATTCACAACTGTGTGTATCCTTTTGATTAAAAGCAAATATTCTAAGAAAAATTCTACTATACCTTGAAACTTCATTTAATTGTGAAATTATAGTAATTTAATGAGAGTTATGAGATTTAAATCATATTTTCAAAATAGATGGATATAATTTTATATTATNATATATAATATATATAATTTTATATTATATTATGGGTGAAATGTATGGAAGATTTGTTGATAGANCCAAATTATTTAAAATTACAACATTTGTGNGTCATTCTGATACTTGTGCTACAAGTGTGAACAAAGTTCAAATTGTTCAAATTCTATCTTAACATTTAAAAATTTCACTTTTTCACTTGTACAGTGCTGAATCAGCATACAGTATTCCTGAGCATAGGTAGCCAATCTTGCTGTCAAATGCTGCAATAAGATGGTTTAGGCTTTTGTGTGAAACATCTGAATAATTAAAATGCTATTTGTTTTGTGGTGGTCACTGAGATTGTTCTGAAATCTTGCTAAGTTTACTAGGTAGTAGCATAGTACAGTCTGGGCAGTTATTAAAATCTTTATGGAATTAATATATTCTGCACTGATATTTCTAACTTTATCATTGAAATACATAGTAAAAATATGTGCCTGTTGGCTGTATGACTATTCTGAGAGTATAGACAGCTTCCACAGAGCATATTATGGGGAAGGACATGATCACAAACACATGGGGCTGAAAGAAATGTGAAGGCCAGAACAGGACAACCTGGAACATCATCCACTTTTATGAGCATAACCCACTGCACAGGTTTGCAAAAGTTTGGTTTCACCAATCTTTTTGTTAAATTTTTTCAGTGGAAGACATCTTCAGCTTCTGGATGTGCTGTGACTGTTTCNCCTTTTAAGAGTTGGGTATTTGTAAAGCCTAAGCTCAATCTCTTCNGTAAATCAAGCCTATATCTCCTATGTTTCTGCTCAGAAAACAACTGGGGATTCTGGGACCATTTTTTCTGTATTGGAATACTGTCTCCATACACTGCATTCTAGTAGGTGCACTGACATTTGACCAGCACTAAGCCCACTACATAAATTAGTGCCAAAANCCAAAAGAATTAAACCAGAACCACCGCAATCATGGACTTCTCTCTTAGGCTTTATTTTCAGTAAATGATGAAAAGCATCCATCAACCTCTCCTCAAAGAACATGTTTCCTAAAGCTCTATCATTGTTACATTTTCTGTCCGACCACACTTCTGGAGTTTAACAAGACTCAGTTGAATAGGGTGGCAGATAATCTCATCTAGGCTGCATTCCCCATGAAAAGTTGTACCTGATCTCCTGAAGTCCCTTTCAAGGGACAGTTCTATGATTCCTATCACCCACTCTTTGTATTCTTGCTAATATATACAGTCTGTCTTCATCATCTCAAGAGTCTCTTATCACTAATATTCAACTTACTCTCAAAAACTCCTTTTTTGGGGACTCTGTTTCATATCAAAGGTCAATATTTCAAAATAAATGTCCCACAACTGCTTACTAAAGACAGGAAAAAAATAAAGAAAATATAATTAGTTGTCATGAGTGCTTGACATAGGTTCCAAGTGTTTAAAAAAAGCAGTCATGGGCAGTGAGAGTTATAGGCCTTCAAGAGATCATAGACTAAGACTTTGATCATCTCTGCCATTCTAGCCAAAGCACAATGATAGTCCTAGCTAGCTCTGAACAAGACCCCTACAAACACACATTCAAGAAGTTTAGATGCAAAGACATCGCAATGATTTGAGGTCAGAGGAAAAAAGTTTTCTGAAACTTTTTTTTTTTTCTGAAAGGGTGATTGATAAACCAAAAACCAGAATCTTAATGTTAGTGAAGAATTTCTCAACTCTTGTTTTGAATAAAANTTTTTTCACTGATTTTTAGTTTGTTCTCTGTTTTGCTATGGCTATTTTATTATTATATAAAAATAAATACACAACAGTAACTTATAAGGAAATCCATTTTCAGATTTAGTACTAGATAGCTATCAAATTATCTCTCAATTTAAATGGATCTCCCATGCTTAATTTTTTTCCTTCTCCTTTACCATGAAAAATCTTTGCAAGACTGTTCTTCTTCAAGGATCATGGACGTAAACCCTCTGCTGACACAAAGAACATCCATTCACACGGGTTTTTTTCCATTAATCTAGTTCTAAAAGCAGTGGTCACTCAGAAAAAATAAAGTCATAGTACAACAGAATGATTCAGGTTGGAAAAGACCTCTAATCATCAAGCACCTCCAAATCCAGAACTAAACCACATCCCTCCGTGCCACATCTTCACACCTTTTAAACACAGCCAGGCATGGTCACTCCACCACTTTCCTGGGCAGACTTTTACAATGCTTGACAGGCCTTTCACTGAAGAAATTTGTACCAAAGGCCAATCTAAACCTCCCAGGTACAACTTGTGGCTGTTTCCTATCATCCTACAGCTTGTAATCTGGGAGTGCAGACCAACTTCCACTTGGCTGGAGCATCCTTTCAGGTAGTTGTAGGGAGTGATAAGCTTCCCCNTGAGCCTCCATTCCTTCCTCCAGACTAAACAGCTCCAGTTCCCTGTGTCTGTCCTTGCACATTTTGAGTTAATCAGACACTTCACTTGCCATTTGTAGTTGCATTAATGCAATCTGTATAATATTTTCAAAAAATATGTTTCTATGCTTCATTTATTCNAAGAAGAATTAATGGCAATTGTGAAGTAGAAACTTACTTCACTTGTTAAAATAAAAGTAAATTAGTGTTTAGATACCAAAATTTTTTTTATAATTATGAATTATGACTCTCTTTTCCACTTCCTAGAGCTGATGGCTAGAAGAATGATTGTTCATAGTTTTTATACAACAAAGTGTATTTCTTGTTTGAAGTTTGAACCACTTCTTTCATTATTCCTTCTGAACTTGAACAGGTGCCAGAGGTGTAACACTATATCTGAAAAGCTGAGACAGTTATTATTTTACTTTTTCGTCTTGAATTGATATGGTTATAATACTGGTTCAGACAGTTAAGTCTTAGCAAATCTTACCATTATTAAAAAGGGGGGGAAAGGCCTTTACAAGAAAAAGAACATTTACTATGGGCCTAAGGAATATTTACCCAAAATATAACCAGCATAATCCAAGAATGAAATACTTTAATAAAATATTTTTAAAGGACTGGGATTTTACCCTTTATAACTGTTCATCTCTTGTCATTANATATAAGAATTAGGAAAAGAAATATCATGAACAGCAAAAAAAAAGGCTGTTATATCCCAAGAAAGTACTAATATAGTTTTATTGTCTCATAATATCATGAATTAAGATCAAATGTAACTCCAGNAAAACACATGTACTTTTGATACATACATAAGCTTACTGCTGATACATTCTCACTCAGAATCTTCAAAAAAACTCCCCGTGAATGCTTCCTTACTTGATTTATTGCACTCATATACCTAAATATTTAGTATCTTTAGAGAGGTACAGATAATGGAGTGGCCAATGACCCTTCAAGGAGACACAGCAAAAACNACCCCACCTAATCTGCCAGTCTAGTAAGTAGTTGTTACAATAGCATTTCAGAAAAAAAACAAAACAAGTCTGCATATTCAGCTATTGAATACAAGCTTGTTGCCTAGTTTTAGACAAGGACTTCATTCTAACTAATATAAGATCAGTGGAGGCACAAGACTCCATCACTAATCCAGGAAATGTCATGTCCACCTTACAAAGCCCCATGCCAATGCAGAGAGGATTTCCACTGATGATTAGGTGGTTTGCAAAAAGGAAACTTGATATCCAACAAGCAAAAAGAAAACAATTAATTCTGGGTGTCTGTAACAAGTTGATGTATGAGAAGATCTCTTTCTCTTACAAGTCTCATTTTAGACTTGAAACAAAATTATTCTCATTCCAGCTGCTGGTAGCAGAGCTCAACCCTCTGTCCAACTGGGGCAAACCCCTGCGAATTTCTCAAGTGCATTCTACCTGCCACAATCTTACCAAATGTTAGGTTTTTGGAAAATTAATTCAAATTCTGGATCCTGCAAGCAACTTGAAAGACAACAACTAGGGAAAGGCAGCTGGATGCAATTTGATAGGGCTAACCACAGAAGTACTGCTTCTGACTTCCAAATAAAGGAAAAAATNCTCCTGAATATTTTATAAAATATGCACTGATTTGTTTGTTGACTTCTTTGTTGTGCTTCTTCTAGAAGACATAATTNCCCCATGGTGTCCACCCAAATAACCAACATAATTTATTCAGAATGATTCCTAGTCTACTATTTTCAAGCCTGCCCTTCTTTGCCCTAATTTTATTAATTTTCCCATGGCACATTAAAGATGTAATCTTGGCTGCAACCCTTGCCCCTATTTTTAAGTTATCACTTCATCCTGACTGCAGCCCTCTAATTGCAAACCATTTTTTGAAATCCTACCTGATTATCATCTAAAATGATGATCAGGTAGGATTTTAAAAATCTAAAATGATGAAGACATTGGAAGTTTCTCTTTTTTTAAAAGAAAGAATATTCTTATAACCTGTGTCTGCATAGAACAGTCTATAGGANCTTCCCTGGAAAATGTTCCTGTGGTATCTGTCCCATGACTAGAGGTAGAGTGTTACACAAGTGTGGCATAATTCCACATGTAAATCTCTCCAGCACTTCAGAGACTGCAACCCAAGTGTCAGCAGAGAGTAAAGCTAGTGGAAATTTTTAGTGGTAAATTTGGAACTGTCCCAAATGTTTCTAGCTACTAAGTCTACCCCTCTGGTTATCTGTTATCTTGAAAAATAAACAATAAGCACATCCAGGATCTCGCTTTCTACTCACCTTAGGGCCTTTGATAAAATTTAATGATTTACTACTCTTGAGATTGCAAACTTCTCCNAGGCAGAAATATAACTGCTAAGTGCAGCAGGGATCAATATTATCAATCCCTTCACACTTCCAAAAGCATGAAATTAGGATCTTATAAAATCTTCTTGCACTTCTCCAGCAGGAATAACTTCTAGTTTCTGTGTTTTGTTANAGCACGAATCAAGGAAGCTGTGATGATAAGACAGATAACTGCATTCTTGTGAGAAGTACTGTATGCCCTTTGTAGGATTTATTATATGAAACTTTTCTCCAACAAATATTCCTGGCTGTTTTCTTCATTGAAGCTGACAGCCTGATACTTTTTAGTACAGCTTTTCCTATACTTGAAATCTATATCTTTTTTGGTTTATTACATATGTTATTATTTTTTTCCTATCTTATACTCCTTTATTCTAGAAATTACCTCAATGCATTTGAGCCTGCAGTGAAGTCCATTTGCAATCTATTATGCAGGTACATAAAAGACTCTAGTAATTTTGAATCTGATTGCATTTTACATTGTCCTTTATTATTTAATGAGACTTCCAGTTCAGTANCATCGACCTTGGCTATGTCATTAGCTGCTGGATCTTTGCTCTGTTCTGCCTTTTCTGAGCAAATTGCTCACACTAAATGTCTTGACAAGTTCAAAAACCTCTTGTCTTGCCAGAAATACTTTTCAGAAGAGCAAAGAGAGAAAAAGCAAGTAGAATCCAAACCTACATGTATGGAAACTGAAAGAAGACAAGTTTGCCTCACTCAAATTTGGATTGCTGGAAATAACTTATATTGCAAAATCTTAGTTCTTTATNGTGAGTAATGTGTCCTGGAAATGAGCAAACTGAGTTATGGTAAAATGGGACCAGGTGATGAATTTATAAAAAACACTGAGCATACTCTGCTTTGTGCAGATGTGGTAGAAGACCTAGGATTAAGTGTCAAAGTATTGTTCCTTGTTAGAGAGGTTTGATGCTGNTTTCTTGTTTCTCTGTTAGCATGTCATGCTCAGAGCTAGCTGTCCTCAGTTAAATTTCCAAGTGTCAATTGTTAGGAAGGAGAAAGAGAGTGTCAGAGAGAGAGAGAAAGAGAGAGAAAGAGAGAGAGAGAGAGGGGAAAGCTTTGTAGAACTACATGCTTTATTCCTAAGATAACAGATGAATTTTTGTGAAATTTGAATTATTGCAGTTCCTCAAGAATATATGCCAATTAAATGTTATCACAACACGAAGTAAAACTGTTCCTATGCTTCTCAGATGCTTCAAAGCTTTTCAGTTTTGCAGTTTTCCCTTAGCAANGTCTCTGAATACCTGAACTGCTGACAAATGATCTATTTAATNTCTCACACCGATTGACAAACAAAAGTTTCCTGATCTGATTCTCAAATGTCCTCCCCCAGTAAACCTGAAAAGAACCAGAATTCATCAGAACTGGTGTGAGAGAGGGTGTCCCTCCTCTNCCTGCCAAAGGCAGCAGGAGCCCACCTGTATAAACAGTGGGTGCATTCATTGGGTTGTGACAACTTTTTCTGAGGAAAAATGCTCTTATAAAACTCCAGAGACAAATACCCTTTCTGATTTTTTTTTAATTTTTTTTTTATTTTTTTAATGTGAAATTTCAGTAGAGCTACCACAAGGGCTTTTTTCTTCAAGATTTCCTGTCTAGGAAATGAGACATCCTGGAGGTGAGAGTATTTGCACCTCTAATGGGAGAGGAGTTATGCTGGCCTCATGCCCTTATTGCCTTGATGCTTTTCTGAGAACTGGAATTGCCTCAGCTGTAGGGGCAAACCCAAAATATGGCAGCCTTGGTCTCATTTTATACTCCTTGAGTTGCTGGGTTCATCTGTGTGAATTGGAACATCTTTTCATCCCAAATGTACTAATGTATTGAAAACTTGCTGCTAGTTCATATATAATGCAAATAGATCACTTTAATTTTGGTTTGTTCAGCTGCAAAACAGCACTTCCTAAAAAGATTGTGCAAGATACAGTCAATGCTTTCTTAGTGTAGTGTTGTTCATTTTTGCAGGCCTTTCCCTTACAAGACATATAAGCCATGTAGAATAAAAGTACCAAAAATTACTGGTCTTGGGCACCTTAGAAGCAGCTTTGCTTTTTCTTTCCTTCTCTCCTTACTAACAAAATGTTAGATAACAGTCTCAGATGACTTAAGTGAGAACTATTAACTAATAAAACTTAATGCTTGCTCACATCCACAGTGGAATTTAGTAGTATGATTTAAGTTAAATATAATTTTTTTCATAAATCAATGAATTTTTAATAATTTTATGGAATTAAGGATATTGTAATTATTATGCACACTTTTAAGNGCAAAATATTCATGGCTCAGAGGAAAAACTTCATGCTGGATTTAAGCTCTTCTAACACTGGTTTATTCTGGTNACTACAGAAGTCCTTAGCCCCTTCCTCCTGTAGATTGATGGGCCTAAAAATATTGTTGAAGTTTAGGCACAGATGATATTTAATTTCTTGTGTTTCCTCAACTATGCTGTAATTGCATTCATAATTATATTTTACAGTAATAATTATATTTTACAGCTNAAACTAATATGATTGACTTTTTGTACTTAAGTAATGAGAAAAGTAAAATCATATCAATTATATTTAAGAATGTATCTTTGGAAAAAACTAATATGAGTACTGAATTATTAGTTACATAATTTAGAAGAGAAACTATAATATGATGTTTGAAAATTAATTTTGACAGCCTGAAAAGCTTAAACAGCACTGTTTATTAAGCTTTTTCATAAGAAGTGCATAACAACTAGTTTATGAGTCCTATGGAGTGCTTCCTTTCTCTCCCTCTCTTCAAGCAAGTGGTGACATTTAGTCAACAGAAATATCTCTGTATCATTTTATCAGGCAAAAAAAGTTATAATGGGTGCTTATTCACACCTTCTGGTCTGTTTTGGTGGCAAAATGACCTTTGGGAATAGGACATACTGATATGCTTATCTCTTGCTTCATCTGTCTTGCTTGATGGGAGCAACTCTTTCTTTTTTGGCTATGTAATATAAAAAGGAATTATTACCTTTTTAGGGATTGCATTTATCAATGAAATTTGAGATTGTGGACTTGTAAGTAAGAAGCATGACCAAAATGCACCATGGATTTGAAATGCTTTCAAAATATCTTGAAAATGTCAAAGACGTTTTTAGGCTTCAAAAAATGGGAATGTTTGTGTGTTCTGCTGACACANGAAAGGAATTAGTAAACACTGATATTTCAGTTTCTTGAAAATTGTTGAATTGTTGAAATTGTTGAATTTCTTGAAAAAAAANNNNGNNANANANANNTNNAAAAAGAGTACTTTTTTAAAAATAGAAAAAATTTAAATCTGAGCATACTGGTGATGGCAACTCTTCAGGAAAAAAAAATCTGACAATTTAGACTGATTATTCTGCGTCCATTTTTCAGCCTGCTATTTTACCCAGTTGTGTTTGGAAAGAACCTCAGCCAGCTCATGGGCAAACAGCCCTGCAGAGGCTGATTCAGCAGGAAGGACTTCTGCTCATTTTCCCTGGGCTTGCAAGGACCCCAGGTGTGCCAGACTCCTGTCCTCCAGTGAAACCCTGCACCTGCAGAGGACTGGTGGTCCCAGACATGCCAAGGGGCTTACCAATGGGGTTCATGATNCCACAGGATGAAAACTGAATCCCAGCTTCTCTCAGCTGCAGAGAATGTGCTGGGTAACTGGGAAAGGTAGTGGAGTCTTGCAAATACAAGTCAGANTTCCCAATGTTAGCGAGGTAGAAGTGAGTGATGTCCCTTTGTATAGCTTTTTCCAGTCCCATTTTTATTTTATTCTTTTATTTTTCCTCATATTGAAAGGATATCCATTNCAGGCACAGTAAAAAATAAATAAATTAAAATATAATAATGTGTAACAGCATAATTCTCAGATGTATTAAACCCAAAATTGAGCTACAAAGTGGTTTATGTATCTTTCTTCTTGTTTTACCATACCTGAATTTTTTCAAACATCTACTCTGACAATATATAATCAAACCACTCTATTTTTTCAGGGAGAATATTCAGAGCCTTGGAACACTCACAAAGAAATTTCATGCAAACTGTCCCCTAAATTTTTTGCAGCAAGTAGCTGNAAAACCATTACAACAGCCCCTGCAACAAGAGCACAGGGAGAGTTAGGAACCCTGGAACTCCTTATAGAGGAATCTACTGATCTAGTCTACTCAAACATACAAAAAAACCCACCACATATTGCCTATATCTTGACNTCAAAATAGTTTTAAAAATTTCGAATTTATTTATAGTATCAAGCTTTTAGTAGAGATTTTCAAGTTATTAAGAAATAGATACAGTTCCTACTTATGGAAAAGTAAATTAAGTTATCAAATCCAGANGTCAAACTCTGGTGGCACTCAAAATGACAAAAATCACCCCTTTCCCCCCAGTATCTAAATGGCTCAGAAGGAACTCCATAAAAATATGCTGACACCTGTCTTCAGGATAAGAGGATAATACTGAAAAAATCAACAGCTGTTTTAAGTATGAGAAATTTGTGCTGAGCACTATTATGAATTAAGATATTATGATACATGTTGATGGTAAACCTGTTACTAAGCCTTCTGTCATTTTGATTTCCTTTTATTGATGTGCTTATGTGATGTCAGTAGACATTTCCCCCCCTCATAACTATGGCTGCTTAGAAAAGGTGAATTATCTCATTTCAGCAGACACATAAACACCTTAGCATTTATTCTAGAATTTGGATCAGCTCTTATTGGCATGTTTGAGCATCTGTTAGGCATTTTCACAGTTAAGTTTAGCCAGGGTAGGTAAAGTGATTTTCAAAATCTCAGCTTATTTTATACAGATGATCCCAAAGGACATACATGCTTTCTCTTGGCATCACCATTTCATATCTTGCCAGATTTTATCTTCAATAGTTGTGCAATGTCTTAAGCAGATCCATACTGCAAGAGAAGCTGGGCTTTGATTTCATTAGTAACCTGAAGTCACCCACTACCTTTGCAGTCAATGCACTTACAGCTAAATCAATTGAATTAGATCATAGCTCAAATAACTGCAAGTGGACTGAGACTTAGACAATGTTGTAGCAGTCATCAGTGCTACTGGTTTAAGGAAAAATCCTCTACAATAACTTTTCACACTGGAGGACTAGGATTACTGNTTTGTATCTTGTTTTAGTTAGGGTGCTTTCTCTGCAACTTCTCTATAGAAAAATTAAAGGGTAAGATTGCTACATTGTCACTTCCCTGTTTTTTATGCNCTCTTGAAATAATGAATAAGACTCTTACAGACCCCCTGCTCCTGACTTTTGAGTTGAACATANGTCAGTCATTTGTAGCAGAGTTTAACAATGGAGAAGACTGACAAAGATCTCGACTGCTTTTGAGTGGTCTAACTGTATTTTGTGGTCAGCATGGTTTACCAAATGCTCATGGTGAAAAGAACATGCACATCCTCCCCATGTGCAGCCCCTCTTATTTGTTTACTGGAGTTTAGACATGAAAACAAAGAAAGTATCATGCTCAGTATTTCAGGCATGAGACAGNGGAAATTCTTAAGGCAATGTTGATTCCTTAGCCCACCTCCCATTCCAGTTTTTAATGTTGTATGCTGTGGGCCATAAGACATACCTGACTGGTGTTTAGAAGCTTCACCTTTACCTTGTGAGCTGAAAGCTAATAACAGGCTGGGGCTCTTAAGCCCAGCCCCAGAGAGCTCATCCTGCTGCAGAGCATGTGAGTGCCACTCTGTAGAGCATCACTGGAAATCACAGAAACAAGAAATTGCTTCTTATTAAAATTATAAGAGAAATAATAAAATCACATTAAGACCACATATATGATGAAATCTCACTGGTGGGCTTGAATAACACATGACAGAATTAAATCTTTATCCTTGTATAAATGAAAGTACATGAACTGAAATGCTTTTCAATGTACTCAAGCTGTGGTACTCTTATTGCACAAAACTGAAACTATGAAACTGTCCTAGACAATATTTTCCTTTCAAAAGATTGCTCCTTGAAAAGATAGTCATGTATTCATTGCCAAAATATATCCATAGCTGTAACTATGTCAAAAGGGGTACAGACAAAGGAGCAAATATGGAAATATATGATGCAGCTCAAGATTAACAAGAAATTTTGACTCAAAAGTTAAGACTAGATGTTGTCTTTCATATAGTTAATTACATTTAAAAAACATTACCTGCGATTTTGAAAGTTTCTAAAACTTTTCATGAATTTGTTTGTAGAGAAGTGATTTTTTTTTTTAATGTTAAAACCAGCAATGGATGATAAATGTAAAAATACTTGGAAGTCAACATCTGATATTTTTCTCAGTGTAGCAACAAAACATTAGAGAACAAGTAAATTGAAAAAATAGAGTAAAAATGCTGAGACTCTTAAGAATTAAACTGTTTTCTTTGGTTTAACAAAGTCTATGGTTTAAATTTTGAAGTATCTATTTTCATATTCTTTTCCTTTGTCTCAGAGTTCTATAAGGATATGGGGAGCAATTATTTTGTGCACACATAGTAACTGAGGAATAGTANTTTCTTGCCAGAAATATCCTTTGATTTTATAAATCTATTTCTAGCTTGCTCTTGTGTTTATAGACTTGGATTAATACCCCTGGCCCAGTGGTCATTTAGGCACTATAGTTAGCAGCTGCAGTAGATATCCAGATTTAGGGATTTAATTTATCTGTGTGAACAAGGTTTATATCAATTCTCCAAAAACATTTCCACTTTCTTGGAAATAAGATGGTGGGAAGAGAGAAGAAACATCTGTTGTGTTTAAATGCCTCAATGAAGCCAGCCCCACAGTTAATCAGCTCTGCCCTCACCAACAGATGTCACTGCAAGCAAAAGGAATTAATTTGTGAGGTTATTGGGCTCAAGGAGCAACAAAACTCTCTGAAATACAAATGTGAAAGAACCCCTCTTTCAGAGCATATGTTCATGTCTCTGTTCCTCTGCCACAAGCTGAGAATTAGCAGCAGGCAGACTGGTAAAAATAACAAAAAAGAGGAAGGAAAAAAAAAAAAAGTAAAAAAGAAAGTGTTCAAACTCACAGCCATGTGAAACAACTGAAACACATCAAAAGAAAATTCAGCACCCTGCTTTTAATTTTATGAATTATTTAACTGAGAAAACAAAATCTGTTAATTCATTGTGTATATTTCTGCAAGGCACACTCAGAAAATTAGACACTCCATCCACCTGATTCTGTGGGTAAAGATGAGAAAAGGAAAGTGTCCATGCAGCAGTTAAAGCAGTTCTACAAATTTTTCAGATTTATATATATATATATATAACAGAGTACACAAAATCATCATTGAAAATATTAAAATAGAGACATTAAAGACTCTTACTCTCAGGATTATTCACGTGCAATCTTAATTTCCTATTTTTGCATGCATGCTCTGATACAACCTTTAATTGCACAGTCATATTCTTGTTTTGAGCTTCTGAAGACAGCCTTAGAGAGAGATATTGGAATTCTACCACAAAAAGTGATTTTGNCTCCTATGCCAGCAGACACTAAAACAAATGCAAGTTGCAGCTCTCTCTTACATGTCCTACCACCAACACTGGCAGCAAGTGCAACCAACATCCCATGAGCTTGATACCCATTTTCCATACCTACTTGAGGGCAGTAAAGGCTTAAAGAAATCCAGGGATTTTGGGACATTACCCAAAGCTTTGAGGATACAAAGAAACATTTTGTCAGAGCAAAAGTTCTGTCCTGGCTCCTCACAGCTTGCTGCCCTTGTCTCTCTGAGACACCTCCTTCCAGTTCCTCTGTTTCTCCTGCCTGNTTTAGTGTCATTCCTGTTTGTTTGTCTTCCTCTCTCTGCTCCGGTTTCTGTTTTCCTGCTCCATGCTAATACTTGTTAGGGAGGAGCATGTGAAGGTTGAGGCTTTTCTCTGTTCACAGTTAAGCATCTTGGGTGCCAGCAGGAAGAACTGCAAGGCTGTCCTGCCAAGCCCCAGAGCCCTTCCTTCTCCCACATGGCTTTGTTGCAGCAGGAATCGCTGGCAAATTTAGCTGCCAGCTGACAAACCTCTGCTAAGCACTTGCAATTTGAGGTTTGTTACTTGCAAAGCCTTGCAAACTCAGCTGACATTTAGCTTGGTATTTTAGTATTATTATTATTGTTATTATTTTCCTGGGGTAAACCAGACACAAAATATCAGTCTTTGTTTGAAAATACAGGAACACCACAGGTTTTTNGTAAAAGCAATAAAGTAATTAAGGTCCACAGGCAAACAGTTTTTTTATCTCTCTCATCTGATCTGAGATTATCATGTTGATGGTGTATGCTCTCAGGAGAGGGACACAGTCATTATGGAACTCATCCATCTATGTGGAGAAAATACACAGTGTTCTCTAAGGCACATAAACAATCTCACTACATGTGCTAAATGGAACACGCCAGAAAGATAATTTTTAAAACTGGAAATCAAAATGTGACTACTTAGAGAACCACTGGCTTTGAAAAGTATCATTAATTCCC
This sequence comes from Saxicola maurus maurus, assembly GCA_900205225.1. Classification (NCBI taxonomy): domain Eukaryota; kingdom Metazoa; phylum Chordata; class Aves; order Passeriformes; family Muscicapidae; genus Saxicola; species Saxicola maurus. Next base: position 2,220,416 of record OAMK01000703.1, on the reverse strand, counting down.
ACTGGCTTAGTGAGTATTTGCAAATGTTTTTATGCTTTTCAAAGTATTATCACCACCCACAAATTATAAAAGTTTTTAAGACAAGGCCATTTTTGTTTCATGAGATTACATGCAGAATAGTTGTGCAAGCTCTGAGTTAGGTTTATCCACACCAAAGGCTGATGCCTGCCTTCTCATGCACTCTTACTGCTCTGTTCAAGACACAGCAAAAATTGCCTTCTTGCTAAACAGCTGCTTTGTATCTTGTGATATGACAAAATAATTCAGTGAGGGTGTGGGGGCATGGGGTGGTGTGTGATCTCCATTTCATAGTCCTGCATATTTCCCAGATTGGAGTCAGTGGGCTTTGGCAGGAAGCTAGACAATTCTTTATGCCTTTGATTTTTTATTTCTTTATTTCTCTCTCTCTCTCATTCTTCTTTCCCATTGCACTTTTCCTTCCAGATGACACCTAAAAGCCAGTCTGAAACAAGGCAGCACTTAGCCTTTGCTTTCTCCTTTCTGGCTTGTTTTTGTCTTCCAAGTTACATGGAAAAACTGTAAGCATTTCAGCTGGACCTCAGAAATATATTCAGTTTGAGTTACCTTTCAGCAAGATACTTTTTCCTCTTATCAGCAAATATAAATTGGTAGTTCAGTAAAAGAAAACCATATTTTNATTGTAGCCAGCATAAAGAAGTAATTTAAATATTGATCTGTACTCATTAACAGAAGAATGGGAGCTTCTGTCACATAAAAAAGTCTCTNCTCCCCTGTGTACAGTGTGAGGAAATGCAGCAGAAGCAGTAGATGGAAATCAGCAATACAAACAAGACTGCAGCATTCCTAGAGTTCAAAGGAAATCACAACACATCAAAGATTCCAGCCACTTTGAAAGATCCAGGAAAATACATAAACAATTGGCCACCAGCAGAGCTGTACTCCAATATCTTTGCTCTCCCATGGAGGTGGGGAAATGCTGCATTTATTTCAACATANTTGCCTTCCACTTAACACGGAGAATCTGGCTGCACTCCACGGAGGGGAACACTTTCAAAAGTTCAGTGTTGACATCAGCTGCTCGGGTGACCAGTGCCTGCTGTGGTGGACTGGGTTCTTGCTACTCTAAGCTGAGCTTATTTTTCAATGTGGCACACTAAAGAAAGAAATTCCTTCCCATCACCTGAGGCTCCAGGCTTCCCAAAGCTAAAAAATCCCCTTCATATCTCTCTTCAGGTTCCAGGCAAAAGTGCAAGCAAGAGAGGAAGCATTTTCTCCCAATTCGCTATTGAAACTCACTCAGTATTTTGAAAAAGAGATCCGGGGAAATTCTAGACATGATTTACAGGTAGGATGGAAATAACTGCTGTTGCTCAGGATGTGAAGTAGTATCCATAAACCTAATACAAATAAACTAATAGGCAGAGTGAATTTGAAGTGATACAAGACACATTCCATACATTACATTGTTACTGAAGTGCTAGTATACCAAACTTTTGCTCACATTCCTCATTTTAATCAATCCCTCTGAAGTCAGATAAGGCAAATCATTAAAGCTGCAGCTTGAAAAGTCTGGGAGCTAACCAAGGAGACTGGTGTTGATTTTAATTTTTCACCAATTTAACCATAGCAACCTGAAGTATGTTAGACAAGCTCGTGTTGAATTTTAATGTTGAGCTAGGTACTGTTGCTACTTTTCAGATTAGGCATATTATTGTCTTCACAGTAGATACATGCTGCATGCAAATTTTTAAAAACAAAGGAATCTGAGCTGTCTAGAAAAGCCATTTATTTCTTACCCACAACTTAGTTTAAATTTTCCTCCTTATTTTTCAGTATGCAATAGGTACAAAATGGCCAAGCCTCAGACTTTTTAATACTTAAGACATGTTTACCACATTCTGGTGATTATATTATCAAACTTTTTACTAACTATCATTTCACAGTATTAACATATATATATATTATATAATATATAAAATATATATAATATATATAGATTTTATAAAACCCCATAAATCCAAAAACAAAGAAAAAATACAAAAAACAACAAAACAAAAANAAATCCCCCCCAAAAAACCAAAAACCTCAAAAAAAATCAAACAAACAAAAACTCCAAAAAACCAAAACCCAAAAAACCCCTACAAAAAACCAAACAAATGAACAAGAAAAACACAAAATGAAACAAAACAAAAGAAGAAAATAATCATCACCCAAAATAATCCCAAAAAACAAAGGCAGGCAATGCAGGATACGTCCATCTCTTATTCATATGTGAAATAGAGTTGACATTCTGACCTCCATGAATGGAAAAATTTGCAAATGTTCAGTTTCCTTATGAGAATTCACCATTTCTAGTAACACCAGCTGCTTGTGTCACTGTTTACACATACAATACACAGTGAAATGTCCCTGCAAAAAAAATCAATAGCCATTATCATTGTTATTTACCATCATCATAACCCATCATCTGCTGTTGTTTCACACCACGTTTTCNGTGCCAAGTGTGGGTGTGCACTACCATGTTTATGAATAGCTGAAAATTGCTGTGACAATTTGCTGAGTTTCTGCTGAGTTTCTGCTGGCTGACATCAGTAAAAACTGAATGATTTTTTTACAGCAATATGCATTAATACGTGCTGCAAAGTTCATCTCTCAGTTGAGAGTTTCCCAATTTTGTTGTGTCCTCATTGTAAAATGCTAGTGTAGTTAGCCTCCAGATAGAGTAAAAGAAAAACTTATATTGCAAATAACAGTTTGTAATAAGATAGTAGTATCTTCCTATGAGAAGTATGAGCATGTCTTTATATTTTTTTATTTGCTTACTACATAACAGACAGTGAGACAGAAAGATTAATATACATAACACATTGACTAAGGAGGAAAAATAAAAATTCAGGACGACCTTTAGCCTTATCTTAACTTTCCTTTGGCATGGCTGCTGCAAACACTGTGAAATCACCTTGCTAGCACTTTTCTGTAAATAGTGTATTGCCATGCTTTTCAACCTCTTCTCCATCATGGAAATTCCTCCAGAGGCTGCAGACAGTTTCCTATCTCCACAGCTAAATGGGCTAGATGTATATGTTAAGGAACTCCTAAAAAATTACTAGTGATATAATTGTTTTGCTGCTTTCTTAGATTGTTACCTGNTTTTATTTTATAAAATATTGAAGCAAGTATGCTCAAGATCAGCATGGAGAAACTCTTCATGGAAACCTGCAACCCCAGANTTGCTCAGAATATCCTGAAAATACTTTCCATTGAAAAGTAAAGATCTTTATGCATTTACAGTTTCACATATTGACATCTTACTTTCTCTCTGGCCTCAACAATTAAACACCCAGTCTTGCCTCAGCCTCCTGATGAGAAGGCTAGGTANCAAATTCATTTGATTTATCTAGTGCACAGATGTGAATGAGTGCAAAAATTATAAACCANGAGGTCAAGCTAATTTGAACACTTTCCTCTAGCAGAGGAGAGTGTTGATTTTTAGAGAAAATGCATCTTGGTGTGGTAGGGCTGTGTGTTCCAGCAGTTCCATGCCTTCGTGGTAGGACAGGTAANGCCAGAAGCAGAGAGGTTGTTGTACCTTCTTCTCATCTTAGAAAAGGTTCATACTCAGCATCCCACAGCAGCCACAAGGTTGAAATCTGATTTCTGTTTCTGTATCTCAAAAGCCAAACCTGGGTTTTTGCATGGGGAAGTGGTAGTCCTTGTCTGCTGGGTAGAGGATCTGCAGAGGAGCACCTTTCTGGGCAGGACATCTCCTGGGCACGGGGGCTGCTAGGCTGGGTCTCCTGCATCCTCTGCAGCTGACCTCTCCCTAAGCTATTTCCCTAGTTGCTGTGTAGAGGGCTCACCTGGTATCTCTGAAGTTTGGGACTTTATCCTTGTGTTGTGTAGGCCACTGGCACATAACATGGAACTTCAGAGTGAGATCTGAGAAACACAATCTCTGCATTGTTTGACTCCATTAGTAAGGAAGAAAGAGGCAAATCCCAATCTGTGTGAGTGCNGACCCTGGTAAAGGAAGGTATATGAATAAGTTTCTTTTTAGCAAACTTGGAAAACAATAACTTTCTGTGTTTCACACATGGTATTAAATTTGCTCAAATACTGAATAGCTTTCTTCATTAAGGACGTAAATCATAGCCAGGTCATAAATGAAAAGTATACAGTGACCCACTTAAACAAAAAAGAAACATTATAAAGTTTTCCAAGGAATATATTATAGTCACAAAATATGTATTCTGTCTAGCTTACTATAGTTCATTGTTAATCAGAATTCAAAGTGCTTTTTAGAGAATCCTAGGAAAGCTGGTGTGGATCAAAAATGTAAGGACAATGGCACGGGTGTTCTCTTCTCACACTCCAGTATGCACATAATTTTTTGAAACATAGGCCATATTCCTGAGCTCAGGACTGCTTTCTGAGAAATACTCACTTTTTCTCCAAAACACTATGTATGTGACTATATGTGCACTGAATGGCTTGAGTACATAAAAAGTATTTTAAGAAAGAAATGTTGAAGTTTGGAGTAGGTCATNATTTTTCGCCATTGTAAATGGAATAAACTGTAAATATAAAGAAATAATGTGGNCAATATGATGAGAGTAAGAACTGTATTGCTTTCTGCAACTGCCTGAGAGGAGTTTGTAGTGAGGTGGGAATCAGACTCTTCTCCCATGGAACAAGTGACAGGATGAGAAGACATAGCTTCAAGTTATGCCAGGGGAGGTTTACCTAAGATATTAGAAAAAGATTCTCCACCAGAAAAGTGGCCAAGCATTGGAACAGGTTGTCCAAGGAAGAAGTCACCATCCTGGGGAGAGTTCAAAGACTGATGTGTGGATATGGCATTTGAGGACATGCTTAGAGGTGGACCTGAAGATCATGTCAGGTTGGCAGATTCTTTTAGGTCCTTTTCATGATTCTAACATGTACTGGTTCTGGCCAGGACAGAGTTAAGTTTCTTTAGTAGCCAGGATGGGGCATGNCCAAGACCTGGAGGTTATTCTACACCATCTCACATCACTGCTGGGGTGTAGGAAAAGGACTCTCCTCTGGGGAGAAAGGGTTACTTCCAGTTCAGAAAACGTGGCAGGAGGAGCCAGCTGGTACTGTCAGTGAGGGTGTGCTCAGTTACTGCTCGTTTTCTTATGCCATTTGCAGTTTCCAGTAAGTTTTTCTTATCTCAACCAGTGATCTTTGCTTTTTGTGCCTCCCATTCTTCATCCCCTGACAAAGGTGAGGGGGAGGGCAAAACTGGTGGGAGAGACAGAGACCAGCAGCCTGGTTTTGGAGTCTTGGTGGGGTTCTGAGTCGGTGAGTACCATTACCCAAACCTGTGTCCCCAAAGACACAACAGAAAAAAAAAAGAAACATATTTCATAGTGATGTCCTACAAAGCCATGGTAAAATTCTAAATTCTAAAACTTAAATTCTAAGGACAGAAACGTGTTCTGATTACAAATTAAGTGTTACTCTCTATCTTAATTGCTCTACAATTTGGTTTGTAAGCTGTCGCTGTTCATACTTGGCCATGTAGCTCTTTGGACAGGGGAAAACAGAGAAGGGTCTGCAGTGTCTCATACTGAAGTTAATTGGAAGGCTATGTGTGAAAAGGTTAAATGATTTTTCTTGTCAAAAGTGGCTGTTGGCTTAGTATAATGAACTACCTCCTTAATGGCTGTAAATCCATCANCCTCACTAGGCCTACCATGTTTATTTTATCTGTCAGACTGACTCCAATGCAGTCACAGAAAAAGAAAGTTTGATGCCTNCTAACATATTTACTACTTTTGTTCAGGTCAGCAAACCAAATTCAGAACATGTGTTCCACAATATGCTTAATTGCTGTTTTTTTTCAAGTTACACTGGGCATTCAGTTTACTTATCTACATTTTCAAACAAAGCTTGTAAGATGAATGGAAAAGGCAACAAAAGAGCCATTCTAAAAGGAAAGCTGCACTGGTTAGGCATTCACACAAGCATGTTCTGATGCAGTTCTTGACCAAGTAAACATTTTTTTTTAGTTTTTCATCTAAACAGCTTTTAATTTTATTAAAGGAAGGACAGAGTAAGGGGATTGGAAAGAGGCTGGCAACCTGAGAAATGGAGGTAAAGTTCATTTCCCTTGGAAGAGGCAGCATGGAAGCTTTGCAACTATCAACAATTCAAATAGTTTTTCTTCCTTTGAAGGTTTTCCTTCATTCCTTCCGCTGAACTCATTTGAAAGAAACATTTTTTTCCCTCCTAGACNTAATGAAAATATTTAGCTCTAGTACCATTCTGTTATGTTATCTGAAGGCTTCTCTTAATTTTTCTCCAAACTTGCATACCAAAATTACTGAATAGAATATGCCATCTTCATTATTTTCTGCTGTGTTTGCAAAATTGAGAGTTTTTTTTACTGCTGAATTGCTCATTAAAGATATGCTTAGTATTCTGGGTGCTTGGTGAACAAGTTGTCTGTTTCAGAGAAAATGCACATTTCAAAAAAAATACTTTATCTGCAATACTTAAAAAAACCCCACAAAAACAAAATAAAAAAATCCCAATAAAAACAATAACAGGAAAAAACAAAAATCCCCCAAAGCCACCAAAAACCAAGCCAAGCTAAACCAAACCAAAGCAAACCAAACCAACCAAAACAAACAAAAGAAAACCAAGATGAGAAAATAAACTACAGAGACAGGTACAATCACATGAAATGTATGCTATATAGCTACAGTAGGGTAATAATGCTGTCCTGTTGGAAGAAAGTACCTGAAATGGATCCTTCACTTGAACATTTCTGTGTTGAACCTGATGAATGTTCATTATTGGTTTTTACATAGAACTACACTATTTAAGAAGACTGTCAGTTTTTACCACCTACAGAGTTTATGCTCTTACTTTAAGTGACAATACAAGTTCTATAAATAAATTGATAAATTAGAGCCTTAGCTTACNACATAGATACAACTATTTAAGAGAAATACAGTCATATTGAGGGCGAAATCACCGATTTTTTTTGTCACAAACATCTATTCTTCTTACCTTAACCAAAACCACTAAAATCCAGTTCTTTAAGAAAACACTATTCTTATCTATCTTGAATTAAAATATACTATGTTATATTTTTTAATGAAAAATATGAATGCAACGAACTTATCTTCTGTGTGTGTAAATAGATAAAGAGTATTGTTATATTTTTTTTCAGAAATAACACCTATTGAAAACTTTTGAGTGATACTGGGAAGAATGAAAGATTTCTCTGGATTTTGAGAATCAGAATTAATNTTAAAAAGTCAGTTTGGCTATCAATTCAGAAATAGTGTCCTATGTAGACAACACACGGTACAAAGCTTTTAGTACTTTAAAAAAGTACCATTATAAAAGGGAGTAAGTGTGGGTGAGAACCAGTGGAGCACAGCCTGCACACTGCTAGTCTTGGTAAAAATATTATCTGAATTTCATTGGTCTTATGGAAAAAGATATGAACATCAACTCAGAATTAAACAGCAATTTCATTTTTCTGTTACAATAACAAGAAATGAAATGAAAGAAAGAAGCTTGCATCATGTGAGAATAACATACTTCATTTGACTGCATGATAATTCTCCAGTTAAAACTTCTTGATCACATCAAGGTACATAGATACTTCAAAGGCAATATACTGTACATTTTGTCTGTGTATATATGTAAATTNTGAACCTTGCAACTTTTGTGTCTATCCCTTTTTGAAGTGTCTTGCATTCTGCTCATCTCCCTATCTTTCTCTAAAAATTAGTCTNTTTTCTTTCCTCATAAAATTAATTGTAAGGAAGCTCTAACAATATATTTTTAAGACCCAAAGGTGAGAAAGTTATCTACTCTATTTGTCTTTCTTCATTGACTTCTTTTCTTAGTATTTTATCCTCNCATGATGACCAAAGTAATTTCAAGAGAAAATGTCAGATCACTGTAAGAGTTTAATCTTACTTGCTTGGATATGAAATAAAATGTTCTTCTCTTTATACTGTCTTTTTCTCCTTTTAATCTGAATTGAAAGCAGAATCAAGTTAAACAGCTGTCACTTCTTTCCTTCTGCTAGCAGTGTCCTCCACCATTATCTCTCAAAGCTTTGAAGCTCTCCCATANATTTCTATTTTAGTAAATTTAGCCAAAGGAAAGCTTTCTCTCTTCTTCCTCCCCAGAATATTCAGGAACAAATGGAGGGAGCAGTCTGCCAAACACAGGTTCAAAACTGTGTGATTTCCTTCACTTATTTCAGTTTTGTGAAGGTAGTGGATNCAACTCACTGTCATTCTGCCTTGTCTGGTTTTACCTTACAAAACTAGGGTTGATACAACAAAAAATAAATAATAGCCTTAACTTATTAAGTTAATTTATCATTAAGTTAGCCTCTTCCTAGATTATGCTGCTGAAAAGGAGTTAGAACTTCCTAAATATCCGAAATATCCATGTAAGACCATTCAAATGAATAAGACTTATTTATATTTAAACTTTTGGTTTCATGCATGTTAGCTTCAGTGTGATTTTGTCATGGCTAAGCATCTCTAGATGTCTATAGTACTTTTTCTTTTTGCTTTTGAGTAGAATTATTCCAAAGTATTCCTTTTGTTCTTTTTTCTTCCTNCTAGTCAGTTGTTTGTGAAATTAATATCTGCCAGCATGATCCTGACCTTCAGTTTTGGCCTTCCCATTCTTCCAAAAGAAAAATNCCCTTGCCCTCGTGTGACTTACTTTTCCAGGAAGGTTGTTTGAAGGAGTAAGANTATTTACCAGCTTCCTCCTAAACACTGAAGGAAAACACAAGATTAAGCTAATCTTAAAGCCAGATACTTCCTGAAGGAGCAAATCTGAGTAGCACGGCTTTAGGTTTTATGCACATTCTGAAGGGAGTAGAAAAAGAAGCAAAATTGGAAAAACAAATTACTTTGCCCTATCTTCCAGTTTTTTCTAATTTCATAGGAGAGCAATGTTATGAAACATTTATTTGTCATAACAGAAATTCAGCTACTCATCAGAGACCCTCACTTAGATTAATTTTAAATTTGAGAGAAGATGGACAAAACATCTTTCTGTATTTTCCTAAGATTTTGCTAATAAAGGTTCTTTCCCATTTCTCAGTGTAGCTACAATCTTAGCATCTGCAATGCATTTGGTATTACCCCACACATTAAAATAATTATACTTCATATTCTAGTAAATTATGCAGAACTTAGCAAGGTAAAACAATGTNACGTCTGCTTTGATTCTAATGAATTCCGGCTTAAGGGTGTTAAATCCCTACTGTCCTGCCTGACCTGCCCATGCCTTGTCTGGAAGCACTTTTTTCATTCTCCATNTCTCTCTCTTGCTTCTAACTGATTACCAATTAGTAATATCCTGGGATGCATCAAAATGAGTGTGGCCAGCAGGGAAGGGAGGGGATTCTGCCCACCTGGAACCCTGCATCCAGCTCTGGGGTCCCAGCACAGGAAAGACATGGAACTGCTGGGGAGAGTACAGAGGAGGGATAGAGCATCTCTCATATGTAGGAAGTCTGAGACAATGGAGTTTGTTCAGCCTGGAGAAGAGAGGGCTTTGGTGTGATCTAATTGTGAGCTTCCAATACCTAAAGGGAGCTGACAAGGCATGACTCACAAGGGCATGACAGGGTAAGGGGGAATGGATTCAAACTAAGCTTTAGATACTGGGAGGAAGCTCTCTGTTGTGAGGATGGTGAGGCAGTGGAACTGTCTGCCCAGAGAAGTTGAGGGTGCCTCATCCCTGGAGGTTTTCAAGGCCAGACTGAAAGGGCTGAGCAGCCTGGTATAGTGGGAGGTGGCCCTGCCCACAGCAGGGAATTCATAACTAGGTGATCTTCAAGGTCCCTTTCAATCTAAATCTTTCTGTGATTCATTTTAGATGCTGGAAACACGGGTCCACAAAAAGAAAATAATTTTCCATATCTCCTATTTTTTCTTTTACCCAAAAGAGAATTCCAGAAAAAGTAAGATATCCCTTTGCCTGCCTTAGGTCATCATTTTTATACTTCACCAAGGCAAAAATCTTTCACCTTGAACATCTTCCTCTCCATTATGTGTTCAAATTATAGTATAAAATGTAAAGTGAACATTAGTAATTTCCTGGCAGCAAGCCTCAATTATATATCTTTCCATCTCAGAAATTATGCTGAGAGAATTCCCTCCACACCAGGAACTACGAATCTCTGTATTTTATTTTGGTGAATGAAATTCGCATCTGTGCTTTTTACTTTTTGTTTTAGTTGCAAAAAATGTAGAGATGCAGTTAAGTTTTATGAATTAGTTGCAGTATTCTAACTTCTGTTCCCCAAATGGACAGCAATCCCTTCACATAGCAATGTTTTCCTACTCTTAAAATATGCCACAAGAAGTGCTGAGCTGAAGAGTCTTACGATAAAAATGTTTCTCAGATTTATCAAAGAATTCCCTTTGTCTGAAAACATAAGACAGTCTTCTAAAGAAACTGTTAGATAATCTTGGAACATTTTTCTTGGATTATTAAAAGGAAATTAAAAATAGCTTGGTCAAACTCTTTTNGAAACAACTTTCACAGACACTGAGTATTTTCTCACCCTACTAAATCTATCTCTGCTTTATAAAAAACACGAAAATGCTGTAAATGTGCTAGTGCACCCACAAGTAAAATCTTATCTGCTGCCATTTGTTTATTATTTTTTCTCCTCCGTGAAGCAGACCATGGAAATAAACAGGAGTCTGCCTTTTGTATAAGAACCAGTGGAAATGTGTTTTTCTGTAGAACACTTATGACAAACAGGCAGCTGGTANGAGACATGCATTTAAGAAGGAAGTAGATATATCAGTGAGAATTAGAAGAGTCTTCCTTTTCTGTCAGCTCCTTCTGCAGCACAAAATTCCTGCCCTGTGCATTTAAAAAATATTAAATCCTTCCCATTTTTGCTCATCTTTTTTTTATTTTCCCCCACTTCTTAATTTTAGTTTCATGTCCAAAAATACTCCAGATGTTTTAGTTTAGTTATCAATTTTGCCAGCTGGCTCAAGTTGGTAAATGTATTAAATGAAGCAGATAGTGAGGCTAGGAATGGTCGAATTAGACTTCAAAAAATATTTTCAGTGTAGGTAGCTATTTGTGAGCTTTTCTTTCTTTATGGCCACTTTACGTGGCCAAGACAATCACCAACCACAATTTCACTCAGGAGACTCTGTTAACCAGCAACAAATTTGGGAGGGCACCATTCCTAGTTGATTTCCTTAGTGTCTGTACCATGAAGTGATCATCCAGGTGTTTGAAGAATCCTCTGTACCTGAAGAATCTCCTGTGCCAGCTGTGTGATATTCCCAGCTAACCTCTGGCAAGATGAAATCCCTGACAAGAGCAAGGAAATTTGATTTGGAGGTGTTCCTCTGTTCCTTGAAGAAAAATTCATTGGTGCCATCATATTCCATCTGCATTATCGGTTTGTCCCTTAACCCTTATCCCGACCCTCTCAACCACTGAGAGCCAGAACTGTTGAATGCTGACTGTGTGCTCCCTTCACACACAGTGACACCCCACTGCCCCACCTGCCCTGCCTGTCCCTCCTGAGGGTCCTGTAACCATCCCTCATCCACACCAGCTGCAGGATTCGCTCATCCCAACAGGTTTTGCTAGTGCCAGATTTGTCTGGGCCAAATCTTTGAGCTCATCAGGCTGCATGTGCTGGTTTCANGAGTGGTTTGTTGGTGCCAGTACTTCATGGGCTGGCACTGTCAGTCAGCTCCTGGAGATCTGGTGTGCACCCCACTGCATTTCCCTGCCAGCACTGCTTCTGTGCCTTTCCCCCTTTCAATCCAGCTTTAAGATCTATCAATGAGTCTTTCTAGCTCCTGTGCTCCCCTTTCTCCCCTCTGAGGAAGGTGCATCCCACCAAGTATCAGTAGTCCAGGTGGTGTATAGACCATCTTCTGGTCAAAACCCCCAAAATTCTACCCATGGCTACAGCCTTAAAATCCTGTGTTGATTTGGTACAGGGCCTGCCAGTTCCTTTCAATATTCTTCAAATAGATGACAGTCTCCTAATATTTGATGACAGTGAAGTCCAATGTTCAAGAAAAACATGGCTGTACCTTCAGGTGGTGCATCTGTTCAAGATCTGTTCACAAGCATTCAGATTTGATTAAACAGAAAACAGAGGCAGTTGGCATGTTATGGAGGAGCTCATAACCATATTTCAGCTGAAAGACTCAAACTTTTAAGTTAGTAAAAGTGTCTAAATGCTCTAGAAAACATTTTTTCAAATTCCACTTATATCTCTGTCTGGCCTGTAACATTAAGTTTAAAAGATCAGTAATGTGTCACCTGAATTAATAGCACTACAGTGAAAAGATTTATATATTTGTTTTGCCAGTTCTAGAGGACATTTCTTTCTTTCTGAGAAGGTGTCTGATGATAGCAACATATTGATTAATTTCAAGCTCTTACATAGTTTAAAAATCAAATTACAAATCAGTATGCAGTTCAAGTTTCTTCTTGAAAGTCAGAAACCTGTACTTTTGCCTCCAACTGCAAAACAATGCTTTTTCCTTAAATCAGAGCAGCCTTTCCTTAAAAGAGCAGCCACAGGTCTGCTTAAAGCCAGATAATGCTTGGTGCCACTCTGATTTTCTGCCATGCTTAGGCTCTCAAGTGGCCCTAAATATGTTAATAACATGTGATGTGGAACAGAACTGTTCAGTTTAATCTTGCATTCTAGTTTGAACAAAGCTCCTAGTTTAAGTCTGCTAACTGGAAGAAGGCTACTTAATGTTGTTCCTCATCATCTTACAGAATCTGTGTATTTTCAGACTTGTGGAGCTCTTGATTGGGTCATACATTTAGGTCAACAGCACAATAAACCAGGTGAGATTGTAGTCCTCCCTTGAGGGGCTGGCTTATCCTGCCAGCAGAGTGACTTACCTTTGATTTGAAAAGAGTTTGATAGAAGGTCATGAAAATGTAATTTCTGTTAATGCTGAGAAATCTAATTTTGGGGAAAAAAGGAAAAAAAAGTTGTACTTGTCCCTTCCTGTTCTAAAACCTACTTGGCTGTATTGACAGTAGAATTGTTACCTCCACAGAGATGAAAGTGTTAGCTAACTAACAATACATGGAGTTAATGCAGCCATTAGAGTATTTGTGAATGCTAAAATAACTGTCCATTCTGTCTTCAGCATTATGTCTGAAGAATAAAGAAATAGTGTATAAGCACATACTCCCATTGGATAAAGTTGCTCACACATGCCTTCTATTATTCCAGTGCCAATATGTCAGTAGCTGTTTTTTGCATTAATTTGCACAGTTATTTACTTCTCAGAAATTTATTTCAAACAACCTGCAAGCCAAATTTCCTTTATGATTCAGACAGTAATTATAAAAAGGCCTAATGTTCTGTAGAGGAGAAAAACAAACTCCTTTCTTACTGGTATTCCAACAAGGGCTTTCTTTTATTTGGGAAAAAAAAAAAAGAAAATTTTTTAAAAAATGAAAGAGTTAACAGAATTCTTTCTCTACTATGGTATGGAAATTTTTAGACAATTTTAAAACTAATTAATATCAAGCCTTTCATTTAAAGATAATCAGAGAGGTATCCCACAATATACTACAATGAAGATGTTTCTCAATCCAGTATGATCAAAGACATGAAAAAGTCCAATTTAATTTGGTCTCTGCAGTTTAAATTATTATTTTCAGTAGTCATCAAATAAGTTGATACTATAACAGGAGACTACCTAACTTTTTAGTGAATCAATAGTGGTAAAATTTTCTTTATAAGGCTTAAGCAATTTATTGATACATTTATTCAATTCTCCGTGGACTAAAAAGGGAAGCCAATGAAATAAAATGCTTTCAATGGAGAAAAACAGTAAGAAATTATTTTCTGCCAAGCACTATTTCCTCTGCATTAAGCCCTCGTGGGAGGATCTTGCCAGAATAAATATTTTCCCCACATGAGGAATAGATTGAGTAACTGATGCTGCTGAATCAGTTACTGGGCTCAGTGCTCCAAAATAAAAATCCTCCCCCTCTCCCTTGACATTTTGTGTTTATCACAGACTCTGAATTTTACTGAATTCATGCCCTCCATGTTCAAACCCCTGGTTCATAGTTTTCATTGAATGAAACTGCTGCCAATAGCACTTACCCTTGAAGATGTTCAGTGTTTCAGGTGCTTGAAAAGCCTTTTTGTGGTGTGTTGCACTGGCTGTTGCAGGCATCTCTCTTAGCACTTCAATGCCCATCCAGGGACAAAACCCCTGATGATATTTGGCCCTCCTGATTTTGAATATGCTTGGCTATAAAGCTTTGAAATTGTGCTCACAGTATGTCAAGAGATGAGAATTAAGTCTTTACACTTCATTCAAATATGGTCTTTCCAATTTGTGCTTATTTTTCCAAAATGGATATAGGCTGTGATCATTGAAGCCAAACTCCAGCACTCTATTGCTTCCAGTTTTGAAAGCCCAATGGACTCTGAATAAATACCCACAGAAAAAAAAAATCAAAATTGTCTAGATTAAGAATATAGAGCCATAATGATATTTTTGCAGTTATTATGAAGCTGATGATCAGTTTAGCATGCAATTGCTAAATTTAACTGCCTCTTTGAATGATACTGCTTCTGTGCCTTTAAACCTTACAAATTATTTGCTGTTGTTATTGGAGAGACAGAAAATGTTAGAATTGCCCTTCATACTCCCTGTTCTTTCTCCCTGAGACATATGGATTTGGTGGCTTATATTGCTTTGGGGTTTTTTGGAGTGGTTTTTTTGTGCAAAAGATTAATAGTGGTTTCATGTGCTAAAAGGGTTTTGTGGACTTATGCTCTTTGAAGATGAAATTTTCTATTTATGGAAATTTATTTTAGATGTTCCAAAGTGTTTTTTAACTCTTTCATCAGACCATCTTGCCATATTTATTGATCAGATTAAATGACTTATAACCATGTTGTGTAAAGTAAAAAGAAAGAAGATAAGCAGTTGGGAATTTGCTCATTGTGTCAACTAACCTTTTCTTAACTGAGCCATGGTTGGTTTATTTTTTTTTTTTAAAGCAACACAGAAAATGTGGTAACTGGTAAAGAAGGAGAAGGGATTCCTGTTTAGAAGAATATTCTAAAGCAGAAGTATGGTTTATTGCCTCCTTCNTGGTTGCATAATCACCTAGGGGATCACATCAGAGTCTCTTTCACAAACACATCTCTCAAAATTACCAATATTTTCAGATAACAGGACCCATGATGTCTTCTAGAAGCTAAATCTTATGAAGAATTATATTGTAACTTGGTATGTGCCTTAGATCTCTGTTCTTACTAATTAGTTTTCACATGGAAGGANGTCTGGGTTTTTGTTCCATTTTCTTCTGGAAAATTTGAAGTCCAAGGAGATGAGAGAGGCAGAACAGAGCAGATGGTAACTCCATGCCTGTTTCTGGACCATAACATGCAGGATAGCCTGGAGAAGAAAAGGCAGTGGTTTACTCCTAGGACAGGAGACCAGTAAACTACAAACTTCTTTGGGCAAGGAGTGAGGATTGTAATTCAAAAATAGTGTCTGACACACTCTGCCCCCAGTGTCTAATCTGAGTGTAGAGTAAGCATCACTTCTATTCAGCACTGTTCCAAAAATTGACAGACTCTTCCAAATGTGTAATTCAAACTATTGAAATATAATGCTCTTAATTTCTTCNTATTTTTTCCTTAATGTTTTTTTTAATGTTCAGCATTACTGATAATAAACTGCAAGAATTTCTGCTCATTTTTAAAGGAAATGCTTTTTTTTTCTTCTAACAAATTGGTTTTGTCTTATTTCCAGTTTTATATATGAACTGTTTGAATCTGCCTATGACACCTCAATTTTGGAACAATTTGAAATAACATGTCAGTGAAANAGTTGCTGCCCATTTTAAACACTTCAGCATTTCATAGATTTCTATCCTTCTTGAATATTCCACAAAACAATTTAAACTAGCACTTGCAGATAAGTTGCTTGACACTGCAATTCTATTTAAGTGGAGATCTTGGTAGCCTCTGACTATTCCTCCAGTCAAGCACAATATACAGTGCATTAATATATCTATTTTTATCACATTACACCTTGAGAGAATCTTTACATGTATTTATACANGCATATACACTTGTAACTCCTGTTTCAATCAGTAGCAAATTGCCAACAAGTCTCTCTTTGCTTCTACTACATAAAGTTGTGTTGGTTTAATATTTTATTTAGTGACCTTTCTAAATTACTTGTTCTATTTAGGAAAGCACAGATAACTGCCCACAGGAAAAGACAAAACAAAGGGGTGGGGGGGGACCAATTATTGATGCAAAATAGTGGAAAAGCTTGTGCAAAAGAAAGGGAAACTTGTATTTTGAGAATTGTAGAATTTTTTAGCTTTATTGTCTATGTTGTACAAAACATTGTTTGCAGCAGCCATGCCTGGGAAAAAGTATTCAGTATATTTATGTGAATGACAAAACTACAAGCATGATTTCATTTTAGCTCCTTCTATAAGTCCTTAGCTTATGTAGAGGAGTGTTTACTACAATCTTTTATTTCACAAGCAGCTCTTGGGTGTGTCAAACCCAGCTGAAATGCTCTCCNTGCCTCTGATTCTTGCACGATGCTGGACCACATTTCAGCTCCAGTGCTCCCTTCACAAACCTCCTCTGCTCTCCTGAGCAATGATTTCTTGCCTTTGGTAGGGCAGACCTGGGAAATCTCCTGCTAAAGTCTGTACTGAGACAAATCTTCAGCTTGCATAAATCAGGCTAATTCCACCAAAGCAGTGAAGGAAGCAACATGGGTTTACACACGTGCAAAACCCTGACCTGTAAATCTGTGGGGTCTGATGTTTCAAGGGCCTTTGTACTCAATCTCTAGGACTAATTTAGAGCTGAAAGTTGAGAGCTTTGCTGGAGCAGAGCCAAGCTGCTCCTCAGGATCAAGAACCCACATATATTTCCCATTAATCCATGATTTCTCTCTATATTCAGGATGTTAACGTAAAATAAATAGAGCAATAAAATGTAAATAACTCTTTGAAATCTATTTATTTTTTAAAAGAAAGTGCTGAACTTGTTCTGTCATAGCACCAGTAGTACATTTCATATTGATCATTATCAATGCTTAATTAAAAAAATATTTTTGTTATAGTATAATTTGTAGACAGAATTGACAGAATTAAAGGAAATAAGAAAAACTCCTGCAAATACTAACTTTTTGACAGACACCTCCTTCTGTCAAATGTTCATGGATGTTTCCCTCTACTCAAAATATCTTGCACGTGCAATTTATTCTCAGCTGCTACATCCCAGATGCTAAGACTGACCTTTGAAAAAAACCAAGGAACACCTGTAGAGGAACTGAACAGATACATTTTGATAATTATTTTTCCCTCCAAACTCAAACTACTTTTTCTTTGTCTAGCCTGTTAGCACCCAGAGTATTTCCTTTAACTCAGTATTTCCTTTAACTTATACCTAATAAAGTTTAAAGGGTTGTTTTCAGGATCTTTTCATTCACATTGGCATTTCCAGAAAGGAAATCACACATTATTTTCTTCTGACTCAGCTACAGCAATATGTGGTTGTACTCTCAGCCAGTAAATAGCAGAGGGTTTTTATGAAGACCACAAACTTAACTCAAGAGCTTTGACCCACAACACCTTGGCTGTGGTCCCCGAATGACATTTTTGGTGTACACAGTCTCACCCCTGCACACACCTCATTAACAGAGCAGGCATTGGAAAATGCCAATTAATGCTTCACACTGCCTGTGAATGCCAGAAGTAAGATCTAGCACTTGAGATTTCAANACTTTCCAGTTCACTCCCCTGCCCTACAAAATCAGAAGAGCTGCACCTGGAACAAGGGCTGCCAGCTTTTCTCCTTCCCAGGTTGGGAGGGNTGTTCTCTACAGTTATAAAAAAAAGGCAAAACCAAATAATCTTTATGTTATCTGGGACTCCTCACATCATTCCCAGCCCTGTATTTTAAAATGAAGAACCCACTTTATAGGCTAAATCCTCTATCTAATGGCTTCATTATATATCCTTGAAAAGTACCATTTAGTAACAGAAAGAAATAGACAAAAAAAAAAATAAAAATCTGAATTTATTACCAGACTCCAAATTAAACCTTCAGGAAGATTTCCTGCAAACTTATATGCAGAATCACTTTGGGTTTTTCATGCAACTCTGCAGTTGCCTTCCCACTGACAGTAATATTTTCCATTGGTTGCTACTTTGATGACTTTTAAAAATTTTTAATCTACAGATCATATGAACCATGAAGCAGGAAGTGGGTGGAGCATTACTAAACATACAGCCAGTAAATTCAATCTTCACCTGAGACCATTAAGATAAACCAAAATGGTGCCTAAAGATGAATGAAAAATTACCATACTCCATATAAGACAGCTACTTTACAAGAGTTCCCAGAATTTATGACTTTAAAATAAAAATTAAATCAAACAAAAAAAAAAATCCTGTTCTATTAAAAATGTCATTAAAGCTAACTTGCCCTGCATAAGTTAGTTTTTTTTGTAAAAATGTTTGACTCATTTAAATGACATTTAGTCTTTTTTTTTTTTTTAGATCTTCTTAGATTTAAAAAAAAAAACTTAAAAAATATTTCCAGATCTGCAATTTCCTATTGAAGGCTTTCTATAGATGCTTGCCCAAGTTTTACATAAAATCTGCCCTCTTGCTCATAGCAAGTCAGTCTTGGTACCCAGATCAGTCCTGGTACCTGAGGTACCATTGCAAAGTATCTGATAGAAAATTCTAACATGCTGTGCAAAAACCTGATGTCCACAAAAGTAATTTCCACAAAGGGCACTTTAGCCTTACCAACAACAGAGGATGGAAAATTAAATTGTTTTGGTTTTAAACAAAGCATAACTGGTTTTTACTGTCAATGTTCTGGGATGTAAGTCAATAAAATCTGTATTCTTTGGTCAGCAGCCAGAGGGAGGCAGGCCCACTAGTGAAAATACATCATGAAATCTAACCAGTCACATGGAAAGAGAACAAGGGTTTGGAGAACTCATCAACAGTTTGAGCTTGNATAGGAGTAACAAGTAGCAAATAATGATCAAAAGCTAAACAAGTTTTTGTTTTAGTCCAACTTTTAATAGGCATATGTCTACTTCACACAAGTCATCTCCATCCCTGGCACTGATGGACACCCCTGGTGTCACTTCCAGCAGAGAGGTCTGTGATTTCCATGGGCCTGAAGGACTGAACCAACATGCTGAACCGTGGCAGTTGCCCTATTTTATGATAAAAGAGTTGTATTTATAACAATGTGAGCCCAGTCCTGCACCCAACAATGACAGTGCTTTGTGAACCTGATACTGCTCCCCAAGATAGAGTGCAGCACTCATGCAAGAGCAGAGTTGTGCTCCACTCATTCTAACTAACAGGGGGATGATGTCCTAAGCAACAAGTCATAGGATTTTTCTCTGAAGACTGAGTATGACAATATAATTAGATGGGCTTAGGTTTTTACACCAGTGTGTTTGAAGACAGGAGAGTGTTGACAATGCTGCACTTTACTGTCACACCTTCTGTAGCAGTAAGACACTTATGGTGTTTAATGAAGGAGTTTTAAATTTCTTATTGTATATAATGAGTGTAGAGCAGAAAAACTAAAATTAANACAGAAGACTGAAGGGAAAGACCAATTAATATTTGATCCTAACACCTTTTGTGCTATTCAAAAACTTGGAGTTTACTGGTAAATGTATCATTTGCTTATATTCTTTCAACAGTTATGTTATTGTGCATGTGTTAAGACATACACAGCCTTCATCACTTGAGTCCTACTTTTCTAGGTAAGTAATTTTTGTTCTGATTTACTTGATAGTACAATTTTAAGCCCTAAGGGTTTTTTAAAGCTGACAGTGCTGTTTCACATGGATATTATTTTATTAATGGAGATTTTATTTCATTCTTCAAAGTTTTTTTTTCTTTCAAATAACCTTCAAATTTAGGAAAGTTATTCAACAGAACTTCATGTCTGAGATAGTGTAATGACATAATGATCACTTGAACATGCAGCAGTGGTTCACATATGAATCTGAAGAAATTGTCAGCATTCATTAATAAAAAGCAGCAGGCCATTTATAATACATCAGATAGAGCCCTTCAGGAAAGGAATGGGATGGGGAAAGTTTGTTTTATTTTTTATGAAATGAGATAGTGAAAGACAAGGGTTTTTCTCTTAAACAGGATTTNATTTTGGTCAGTCTTTCTTTATTTGCAGCCTAAAAGCTATTTTACATGGGTTGCTAATGAAATTGTGAATAAATCCTACATAATACACTTTTGTAAATTACATTCTTGTAAAGAATGAGTAAGATATACTGCAGAATAATTTTATGTTGCTGTGAATAGTATTTCACTGTGAAGTACATATTGGAATGCACCAAAAATAACCAGAAGCCTGCTTGCAGAGCTTGTTTTTCAGTCCTCTGATCACAAACAGCAGCTTGTAGTTGCTGTACATCAGCTGCACAAAGGATTAATTTAACTTAGAACACTAAGTCCACATTAGCTTGATGCTGTGCAAATGTAATAACTTATTGAGCTATAGGGAGTTGTAGACTGGAATGGCTCTGTTTTGGTGCTGCTGCTTCATCTGTTGTTAATAGCCTCAGGTCTCACAAGGACATTGAGAGGAACATTGCATCCATCAGGTCAGGAAGGGGAGAATCTCCAAATATTATGATTGCCTCACCTCTGCATAAGAAATTGCCACTGCAATTCTAGCCCTACACTCTGCCAAATAAAATCGAGATTTAAAACCACTGAAGAGGTGGCCAAGGCTACCATTTTTGAGCACAGCATGTTCATTTGAAATAAATTGCTCCCTTTAGGCTGTGGCTGTGATCATGTAGTACTAGAAAACTGCCTTAATTAACCAGTTCCTAATCTCCAGCTATCATAGAGTTAAATAAATTATATAAAGAGTTAAATAAAATTATGTAAAATTATGACCACTCCTATGCAGTGCCCTCCAGTGCAAATGTAAGAAGTACTTAAAACAAAGCCCTTTTCAAACACTTTCTTACCAGTTGTAAGACAAAAAAAACGTTGTTCAGCTGTTGGTACCTGGCTGAACCCTTGTTTTTAGCAATTCAAACTATAATTAGAAACCAAACATTAACTTCAAACCAATATTAAATATTAACCTATCCCTAAGGTACTTCTTATTCATGCATTATGTAGCATTATGTAGTTTCCTATTTTTAGCCTTTAAAATCTAATTCAGCTATCTGAGACTGTAAAAGAAATAATTTCTTCTATCGCATTAATCTGACAACAAGGATAGTAAAGCTAAAACTAAATCTTGATGTGATTAATTTGAAAAATTAATGGCACTGAGAGCTTATGGCATTTGTATTCAGTGAGAAAATCTGAGCATGCTGATATCATGAGCATGGAAGAGCTTGATAGATAAAGAGTAAAATCCATTTCCTTGTCGCCATTAAAACAAAACCAAGATGTTTCTGTTTGAATTTTGACAAGAAACCAGTGGTTATGTATTCAAAACACACATGTGATGGGTTAACCTCAGCTAGCAGTCAAATGCCCACTCATCTGCTCACTCACTTCCTCTTGTCAGCAGGACAGGAAGAGAAAATAGGATAAGAAGGCTTGTGGACTGAGATGAAAATAGGGAGATCACTTATTAATTGCTGCCTTGGATAGACCAGTCATCTTGGGGGAAGTTAGATTACATTTACTTCCAATTAAATTACATTTAGATGGCAATNCATTATTAGAAACCATAATAAAATATTATTAATAATGTTTTTTTTTAATTTTCATATTTTTAAAAAGAGATTAAAAGACACCCTGTCTCCTTTCTCAGTTCTGGCTTCCCTGCTGCACTCCCAACTTCACCCACATCAAAAGGCTCACAGTGAATGGTGGATTATGATAAGTATGTGGCTGTTTCTTAGTGTTACCCTTTCCTCTTTCCCCTTTCTCATGCTCCAGCCTGGGCTTTTCACAGACTCCATTTCCATCAGAAAATATTCNCTGGCTCCAGTGTGAGGGTTCCCCATAAGCTGGGTATCTCCTTCACCATGGAGCACCTCTATCTGCTTGTGGTGTTCTCTCTACTTTTCCTCATTTTCTCTTTTTCACCTTTTTTCCCCCCTCCCCTTCACTTGGCTGGTGTGCTTGGATCTTTCTGGAATGTTCCCTGGCTGCTGGGCTGTGACATGTCTGTTGTAGACACAGTGATTGTGTCTGGCACAGGGCAGCCCCTGCTCTCCTCACACAGGTGNCACCTCTGCAGTCTGCACATGGAGCACAAATACACACAAACTTTTGCTGCTGTGTAGCACTTCAGAGTTTATTGCAGCTCACCTTAAATGTGTTNCAAAATTTCCATGTTCAAAAGCAGAAAAAGATCGAATTTCAGCCAAATATCTATACCTGTGCTCCAANCATACAGGTAAACTGAACTGACTAGCCCCTTACATTTTATTCTGTCTCTACCTGCATTTACTAGAGCCATCTCCAGACCATGTCCTGTTGCCCCCAGCAGTGGAATGGCTGCCTGGAAGAGGATTGCTACCCCTTCACAGCCTGTGCATTTTTTCCTGGTTTTGGAGTAATTTGGTCTGGTAGTTTTCCTTCACTGGTTTGTTTCTCAATGAGGAGTGCCACTACAGATTGCTATCAGGTTCTTTTGGGATATGGCAGATGAAAAAGGAATATAACTCACCTTCTGGAAAGAAGTTTGGACTCAGAGCTGGAATGGGATGATTGCAAGACCCCTGTGGGGCAGCAGCACCTTAATCTTGCTCCTGCCACCTTCAGTTGTGCCAAGGGAGTGAGCAGGTACTAAAATAGCAGATAATTTTGAATAAGGGATATGGCCACAGCACCGAGGAGTATGCATGCCAAAACAAAATTGGAAAACAATGTCTTAACAGTAATCTTTAACAATAGTCTTTTAAAAAAATCAAGATACCTTCTGGGGTAGCTTTCAAATCTCTCAGCTGATGTTGTTTATTCCACTCTCTCGTGCTCTGTTGCCCTTTCCTTTAACAGATAACTACAGCCTTTATAAACAGGCCAGACAAGGAAACAGCAATAAACATTCTTTTCTAATCCACACAACCCTCCATGTCTTTCTGTAAATGGATCAATTTGTAGGAAATACCTTTAGGTCATGCACAGTCACCTCTAACAATAGGGAAGGCAGCTGCATGCCCTTTTGCACCAGAATCATTGTACTCCATCAGTATGGTGTTTTGTTACAGAGCATGTTCTTGAGGCATCAGAGGAGAGAATTTATTCTATAGCTGAAGTTAATTCTTAATCATCCTTAAAGCACGATTTTACCATGAAAGGGCTTGTAGTTTCTAGGCTGCAACTTCTAAAGCAAATTACTTCAGTCCTGATGGACAAAGGAGAGCTATGCCAGAGAGGCAGAGAGAGTCAATCAGCAGACAACATTCTTAAAAACACTTTTATAGAATATGCAGAATATATAAAAAATATGAGAGAGAAGGACCAACCTTCTGTCATCCTAGGATAGCCTATGTATCCCAAAACCACAAAAAACAGAATTAGATTACAACACCATGTATTTTTTTTATAACCCTTCTGCCACTTTGAGCATGTTCATCCTTGGAGGAGTTGCATTCTTCTGTGTACTGTATTTATATGCATTAATATGCTTAATTCATTCTCTTTAAGCTCTGAATGAAATAAAAAAAAATATATTCAAGGTTTATATCAATTTTCTTACCCTTATTTTGAGATCAAAAAAGTTTTGATCAAAAATATTTGGCATTTTTGTCAGATCATCCTACAACCTAATTTAAAAGAAAATTATTACCAAACTGTCAAGAGGAATTATTTCTTATATTTTTAAGTGTATTTTATACTTTTCACATTTTGATTTCAAAATACGCTTTTAATAAGAAGCTTTTAGATTCCTTATTGTTTTAGTAATCTGCCTGTTTTTCNTTGAAAAGTTTTATCTCTCTGCTGATATTTAGCTAGTGGCAAGAAGAGATTATTTTTGCTAGTCTAAGACACAAAATCAAATACTGAAAACAAGCCTCTAAGCCTCTAGCCTTACAGTTAGAAGAATCACTTCTCTAAATCACTAACTGCCTATAAGTGGTTATCCTAGCTCCTTCACAGATACTTGTATTCACATATGGCATTAACTCCACAATCCAAATCTAAGTTCAAGATGATTATGTGAAGTATGATTAATTTTTAATGCGACAACAAAGCCAAACATGTAGGGTAGAAGTAGAGCATGCAGTTTGGCCAAACACTAAATCATCATCTTCTTTAAAAGAAAGAATAATCCCGAAATGTTTGGCAGTGCTAAAGAAGCACTTGTCATCACATTTATAAAACAAAAAACTTTTACAGAAAGTTTTTGTAAAAGAAATGGTGAAATTCTAGGTGTTGAGGGGTATTGATACCAAGGTAGTTCTTTTAAGAAATATTTCTAAATCAAGAAGGTACCACCTTCCTATTTAGCTTTACAATTATTCTACCAGCATCATATCTGACAGCTGGTTTTTGGCTGGCTGTTTTGGGTTTTTATCTGCCCATGTGAAGTGATAGTGGCAGCATAATTTGGGCTGATATGAGCAGAAGAGATTTGCAGACAGAGCTAAGCCCATCTGTTGGACAAGCAGGGCAACTTTCTGGGCATAAAGACTTGCATCTAAAATAATCGGAGTATTTTACTCGGCTTCTGTTTCAGACCTGAAAAGGAGCTTTTGCATCCCAAGATTTGTGCTGGTTTTCTATCCATATTCTCTGAACTAAGAAAATTAAATTACCTTTCCCTTCCAGCTGTTGCTTGTGAAGAACTCTGTTTTTCTATATCAATTTAGATTTCATAATATATTGTTTCCTTCTGCATAAATTAATGCAATGGGTTCTTTCTGGATTTTTAACTACAGAATATTCATATATGTACTAGTCCATAAGATCTTGACTTCATTTACTCAAATCTCTGTCCAAAACAAATTTAAATTATTTTTCAAGGAGTCTGCATCACACATCACACAGAAGTCTGCACCAAACAGAGAAATACATCAACCAAACACTACTTTTTCTGAAAAGTCNGCATAGTTTTTTTTTCCCTGTTATGTTTTGTCTAGAATAGGTAAATAGATGTGGGNTTTTTTTCCCTTTGGTGAAATTTAAAATAGAAAACATGGAAACAAAACAGAGTGACTGGCACAGGCTATAGTAGCAGAGGTATTGCTAATATAAGAACTACTTAGTGAGCACCAGACCAGTGAAGATTAACCCTTACAATGAATCTGAGTCCACACATTTTGTGTGTGGAAAAAACAAGAGGCAATTAGAACATGTTTTTCATCATGTTACAAGAAAAGCACAATGGACCTTCAATTCACCAGCCAGGCTGTTTGAGGTTTCTCCAGTTTTGCTTTGCCCTCCTTGGCAGGTCTTGGGGCTCTGAGNCTTTAATGTGAAATTGGAAGTGGGGAGCTGTGGCTGTGCTGGTGGGAGATACCCTCCCTCACATTTTCCTTGCCCTGTGGGCTCCTAAGGGTGCAGAAAGCATTGATCCACTTGTGTCCCTCTCTTTATGAAATACAAGACAAATTAAGGAAAGCACTGTGGAGAGGGCTGGGTTTAGCAGATGCAGGTGTCCCACCACAGCCCAGCTCACACTGTGTTTACAGGGCAGCATGGCTAGACTGCACGGATTCACAGGACAGGGATCATTTGGGAAACAAGAAATGGTTCATTTCTTTCTTATGGCATCTGCTTGGTATCTCATCAAAGCAATTCTTATGAAACTGTGAGGTTTTAGCTGTTTTTGCAAAGTACTGCAGTGTGGGCTGCCCATCCAGCTCTAGATTTTAGCCTATATTCATTTAGGCTCTATTATATGACAGCAAGCCAGATTTTGCACTTCCTTTAGCCAGGAATGACTGATCTGTTTGGCATATTTTAGAGGTAAATTTTAGAAAGCTTGATTAGTGTGTAAGTAATCTCATCAGTGAGTTTTATTTGAATAATGATGCTTCTGATGATGCCTCAGTACTAACCAGGTCCTTTTTATGGCTGGTTTGTGAGCACAAACCCTTATTCAGTATTCCTGGGGGTTTTGGTAGGTCTGTACAGTTTGCTAGTGCTGAAGCTTTTGTATTATTTGCCTTTTTTAACCTGTTGAAAGCCTCTGCTCATTCTTTGAACCAGTACTTTTCATATAGTCATTGTATGTCTGCCTGTACAGAAAAGCATCAGCCACAGAGTTATTTATGGTTGTTCAGAAACATGGACTCAGAAGGCTAGAATATAGAGTATTTTATCAATATAAAATCTGAAGAAGGTCCAGCTCTTTCTGAGATGTTTTAGTCTCATTTCATTGTGCAAAAGAGGCCACCATGTAATAATTCTGTACTTCTGTAAAGTTATGTATGCAGTAAATACTTATAGAAATTTTGCACTNTCGAGGACATCACGTCTTTTCTTTAAAACATAAATAAATAAAACATAAATTAACATTAAACATTGAACCATTTAATTTTTTTCATAATTTTTCAAAGGATATTTAGTGTACATTTTTACTTTCAGATTTTGTCCTCTGAAAACAACTGCAAGGAGTCAGTATCCCAATGTACAGGGATTCATCAATAAACAAGCCAAAATGTTTTTCCACCTGATTTNCCAAAGTGTTTTGGGACCATTTGGGTATAATCCAGACACTCCTAATGCCCTAGACACACATGTGAGCTTATATCATAATTTCAAGGGGTCCCATCCCTCTTTTGTCCTGATTCCCAAGTGTGAATGTGAGAGGTCTNCAAATCAAAGAGGAGAGGCATTTCCTGGAAATAGACCAGATGAACTAAATAGGAGAGAGGGCATAGTGAAGCAGCCTAAAGAAAAAGAACTTATTATGTTGTAAGAGGAATTTCTATCTCTCAATTATTCCAGAATAGATTNGGCTCATTTAGCTTAATGCTCCTAGGACAGTCCTAAATTCTTTGGTTCCTGCAAAAAATGCATTTTATCCTTCAAGTACAGAATCAGCCAAGTCTTTTTCTTGGAAGCAAGGTTAGCATGCACCTGATTTTTGTGTTTAAAATATCATAGATTTTGTAACCAGTCTGCAACTTTGCCGATTTCCAGAACAGGAAGGGATGGTGTGACTTGTGACTTTGTGTGAGCAACAGAGAATGGTAATCAGGACTTGGACCTGCCACCTGCACAGAAAAGGTGTTGCAGTGTGTTAACATTTGACTGTGCCTGTTTCTCAACCTGTGAGAAGCACTGATCCATTTACAGCATGCTNTACACATGTCCTGTCATGTCATTATCTGCACCCTTTCAGCTGTCAATAAACAGACACTCAGTGGAAAGCAATCAAGTTATGAATGAGAGGCAAAGAAAAATGGGCAGACAGACTCTAGACATGAATCTTGAATTTTGTTGATTAGCCTTAAAGTCAGAAAGAAGGAATCTATGAATGGCTTTCAATATTATCATCTTTTCATTTCTGAAGAAATTTTATATTTCATATGCATCCAGAGATTGAAAATTAAGAATTTAATCAGCCAATACATTTTCTTTATTTGAATTTATTTCATATTGACTGTTTTTCCTCAGACTGCTTTTTGTACTCTTGCAGTGACTACTGGTGGCAAAGAAAATTCTGTTCCAGTGAGTGTCCTTTTGCTATAGAAAACGTTAAAACTGGAAAGTTATATGAAATAAACGCAACTGAGATTTTTTCCAAAGCAGAGTACCAGAATTTGCTGATGTAAATAAATAAACAAAAGTAAAAAATTCTTAAGAGTCTAGATTTCTAGTCATTTNTTTATCTGACTAGTTCGTATTAGCCTCCTGACATTAAATTAACAATTACTAGAATTAAAGAGGAGTATCTACAGGATATCTGATAAAAAGTTGAACACTTTATTTTGAAATATTGACTGAATCTGTAAATAAATCTGAATCTGCATTATTAAAGTCAATTTGTGTAACTAAAAAGTGTTCAGCAAATATGGTAGCACTACAAAGACTTGCTTTTAGGGTGAAGGTTTTCCTGGGTATGTACCACTGGAGCATAGAAGATGTCCTAAGTCTTAGAGTTCTGGATTAATTAAAATNGGTTTTTTTGGCAGTGATGATAATTGCCCCATAGAATGGGTACCCAGAAAGGCTGTCCAACCTCCATCCTTGAAAAGCTGCTCTGAGCAAAGTGGTCTAAATTCAATATTGGTATTGCTGTGAGCAGCAGCTTAGCAGCAGGTTACACAGCAATTTTAAGTTGTAAGAGATATTAAAAATTGATTATGTTGCCATGAGTTAGGTGAAATTTCATATGTACAACTACCACTGAGAACTTTGTCCTATTTTGTGTAATACATGACTAATTTTGGATGGTCTACTTGGAAAATCAAAGAGTAAATCTTTGCTTAAATACATGCTTTTCAGCCAGAAAAGAGCACAAGAACCTTCATTTATTTTCCTTCTTCTTTTCCTATGGGTGTACAGGAAGATAAAAACTATGAGGGTTGATAAACCACTCCACAATTTAATGAAGTTCNAGTAGAAAAATAGGTTCTATAAAAATAAGAAAGCAAAAGAGCAAATATTTTTTTAAAAAATTAAAATTCACAGTTTAAGATACCTTTCTGTCTCATTTAGTATTCAACTAAGACTGTTCCATGCTGCCATGGAAGTCTCCTCATGGCCAGGTGCCCTCTCCTGTGGGGTGCAGGGTGCAGGTCCCAGGGCTCCACGCCAGGTGAGTGACCACCTGCACTGACCAGCACAGAGGCAAAAGTAAAAAGCCATTCTTGACCAACATCCTGCTATTTCCTTTTGGGGGGACCTGATCCATCTTAGCTTGCTGCTGTGACAAACCCCAGTTAGCTTCCTTGGAACAAGATGCATTTTGGTCTAATGTATGTCAGAAAAGTCAGTGCCTACATATTAAGCAAAAGAGAATCATTTGCCTGAGGCATTTTCAGATAAATTCTGAAAATTTCCTGTCTCAGAATGGCTTAATCTCTCAGCTGGTGAAATAGGTGCCATTCACTTGTGAAACAAAATTACTCCCTTGCAAGTGTGTGTTTTCACATCTAAGGTAAATTGCAAATGTCATAAACTGCACTTTTAACTTATTAAGCTCTTTGAGGTTATCTTTACCCTGATATGTGAGGAAGCACTATTGGCACAGCTTTCAGATACACCTAATTTAATATATTTTTGTGTGTATTTCTGTGTGTATTCACATTAGAACAGCANCTACATACCTGCAAGTCACATCATACCTGATAGATATAACATGCCTGCTATATGTACCAGAATGTTAAATAGATTGCAACTAAATACACAACCAAAGACTCAGCTCCATCTGAAACTAAGATAATTGTAAAATATTAAGCAACTTGATACAATTAAAACACCTTCTCAAGTAGCATCAGGCTAAAAACACAATGACATTTATCAGAGTAGCTGAATATGCTGTCACTGTAAGGATGTTCAGGATGTTTCCCTATGCTGGAATACCCAGTTGTCATTAGATGCCCAAAGGATATAGGTACAAATACCTGAATATCATTATCCCCTGTGCTGCCACATTCACCAGGATTTTCAGTGAATGCAGATAAAGCCAGCAGGCAGAGCAAGCAGCTCTGATTGGGCAAACAGGAGAGAACACACAGCTTAGTGCTGAGAGTGAACTTCCCTGACTTTTTAAACTAAAGAAGCTTTATGTCTATTAGATATAAGCAAGAAGTCTTTTCCAATGGGGCTGGAAAAACTGGAACACTGGGTTTTTCAAGGACATGGTAGATGCCTTGACCCTGGAAACACTCAAGGTGCTACTCAGCAATGAGGTTGGACCAGATGACCTCTTGAGGTCCCTCCCCGTTTCGGTCTTTACATGATTCTGTGATTCTGCAATGCTAAAGCTTAGCCATGCATCTGTAAAACTGTCACAGGGAATGCAGAAGGGATTTGGGATCTTTAAATTTTCCTTCATTCCTTTGTGGCATTAGGCAAAATTGTTATCAAGAATAGTGTAATGGATTTTAAGGCCAGAGGGGACANTTATGATCATACAGGCTCACAACACAGACTGTAGAAAGCCACAAAGTAATTTCTTCATCAAAACCATGACTACAGGATAGAGTTTTGAAAGCAATCCTGCTGTTACTAAGAGGCTGTAACTGATGAAAAGGCCACCATGTCCCTGAAGTACACCCTTTCAATGCTTAAATTTTCCAAGTTTTTAAAAATTTGTGACCTGAAGCTTAGTATTGAATGACTTGCTGACTAAGAAAGGCTGTTCTCTCTGGCAGGTCCCTGACCCACATGCAGGAGACTGATTTGGCACCTGGGCTCTGCTGCCTGTGCAAATCCCACCTGCATGTAGCTCAGCTTTATTAACAATATTTCAGAAAATTTTTCTTTCCTTGTATAGGCATAATCTTTAGTAGGCAAGTACAGGAAAGTGCCAGTTTTAAAAGAAGGGAAGAAACACATGCCATATTCCCAGAAATATTAGAATATTCTAAATTGAGAGGAGCTCACAAGGCTTATTGAGTCCAGCTCTTAAGTGAATGGCCCATACAGGATTAAAATCCACAACCTTGCCATTATTACTAGCACCATCATCAGACCAACTGAGCTAATCTCAGCATCTGCATCTCTACCTTGATTTACTGCCTCAAATGTTTAGAGAACAGTTCATTTATGAAAATGTAAAAAAACAGTAAAATCACTATACCAGCAGTTTGGAAGCACTTTATTCAACAAACTACCAACCTGCTACATGTGATATTCAAGAGAGAAAGAAAAGAAAAAAAACCGGTTTTAACCCAGGACTGATGCAATAGACCAAAATACAGAACTAGTCACAGTAGACCAATTCAATTATAATAACTTCCAGGTACACTTTAATTTCATCTCTAAATACCATATNTCTTCAGCCCATTATTGTTGTCTTTTTGATACAAGAGCACTTTAAATTCTAAAACCTGAGCTAATGTTTTTTCATAAGAATTATAAAGACAAAAGTTGACATAAGAAGTGTTATATAGTGCCTATATAAATTTATAACAAGTTCAACAGATCTGCTGCACAAGTTTTGAAAATCAAGACAATCTTTGCAGGTACTACTAAAGAAACAAAGCCTAATCTACAAAATCAGATTTNTGGCCCCAGTGAAAGAGCTCAGAACTGAAACTTGCTGCAAAAATTAAAGACAGAAAGAGTTAAGCTAAAATTCTACAATATGCAGGTGTCTGTAAGGTGAGTCACACTTTCTCTATGTGGCAAAGGTTAAGGTCAGAATGAGGAAAAATTATTAAAGCAACCAAGACTCATGTTCACTGAGCCCATCTGTGTAGTTTACAAGTTTCCCAGGTGATTTACATGGCAAGAACCTTATCAGAAGCATCTTCTGTGTACACTAATCCAAAGACACAGTACCTTGCGTTTTGAGGAGCGGTTTTTGGAAACCGAATATTTTTGTGAAACCAAATATAAAACTTTCCATTTGAAAATAAACTCTGTACATACTACTTATCTCTCCTAAGCTGTCAAAACTCAGTAAGATCTCTCACAGACAAACACCCTGTACCCTTTCCTTTACCTCTGTGACCATCTCCATATGAAATAACACAGGCAGTAAGCACAGGTGTTTCTTTTTTCCCCTCCATCTCCTTTACAGAGATTAAAGTAGCTGTAAACAACCTAATCCCGTAACAATATTTTATTACCTTTTCAGTTATTAGAAGCTTCTGTAGGAGCATGCTCAGTGGTGGATTTTTTTAACCTTTATTACACTTCAAAGCTGCACTTGGTATGTGCTAATGGTTATACCAGGCATTTTGCATTAGGCATAGAGATTTTGGGAATAATGAAAGTGGCATATGCTTACAATAAGTCTTTATGTTAACTTTCACTACTTCCACATCTGATTTTTATGTGTTGCCCAAGAGACTCAGTGAGTAAGTTTTAGCTTCTTTGCAATGGCAGAGAAATGCTGGGCAATGATTTGGCAAACATTTCAGACATGGACAGAGAAAAAGAGAGGAGTGACAGTGTGGCTGGCTTGGCTGGTGAAAACAGCAGCTGTCTGTGCAGGGCCTCAGGGGGCAGGCAGCATTCAGAGAAGGTATCAGGTTTTACAAATTACCAATATAACATTATATTCTAACCTCAGGTCCCCAAAACATGCAATCAGCTATTACTTTTATTGGGAGAGTACTACTTGTGGTAACATGAAATAATGCAACTGCAGGCAGCATTTGCATTTATCTATATAGCTTTAGGATATCTACAGTGTTTCAATCTAAACAAAATAAAACCATTTATTTTTCTCTGCCAGAATTCATTTTTCCAAACATGAAGAATACCTGAACNTTTGTATTATTTTTACTAGAGAATAAATTGTGATTCCAGTTGAAAAGTAAAGAAAAANATATAAACCAGTATCAGTTCATTGAGTACTTTATTATATGTACATTGAGTACATATAATTTCATTTTCTGTTTATCATTCAAACCATATCTCCCTGTTCTTCAGGCTGTCACACCTCTAGGTATCTGATGACTGATGTAATCATTGTGCCATCAGTGGGATCTCCCTGGCAATTATCTAACCCTCTCCAGCAGTTTCTTGGGTCATGTTGTGAAGTAGTTTAGCTNTTCCTCTTTACAAATGACACTTAGAATCCCCCATTGTGTCTCTGAGAACTGACAACAGTTCCAGACCTGGATCTTCCTAATCTCAGTAAGGGCTTGTATAGAANNACAACATTTTAATCTNCTTTCATTGCTCTCCAGAAGCCAANACTANTTATGATTTTTATGGGGTAAAATTTAAAGTATATTTTTTGTCAGTTCTGTCACAGAGAAACTTTCTTTAGATCATATGGTCCTTGCAATAAAAGAGGAATAATGTGTGTGTGTGTGTGTGTGTGTGTGCATTTGTGTGTTTGTATGTGTGTGTTTGTGTATATGTATATTTACATAGATATGTATATATGCAGATGTATGTATGTATTTCCTAGTCAATAAAACATGCTTCTGCTCCAAAATTCTGTCTCAAGTCTGACTAATGTGAAAATCTCCATTTTCTTTTAGACAAAATATCTGGTGTCTTTGTGGTAANCTAGCATTCTAATCCAAGTTTTTTTATATCAAATGTTTTTTTAACCCCTTCTGAACCTACAGGCACATTGGACTGAAATTTGAAATTTTAATGTATTTTTATCAGATAAAATGAACTGATTTGAAAATTGATCTACTTGGAGAGGTAAGGGAGAATACCATCTCTTTTGGGTANAGAGATTCATCTGAGCTGCCTCACTCTACTAAGCAGATTTATCATATTGACTTAGTCTGTAATACTACAAGTGAAACAATNCACTGAGTTTTTCCATAGTCCTTCATGTCACAAAAAACCAAACTGTTAGCAAAACTCAGCCATCATCATGTTCACTTGGTTTTGTTTAGTATCATGAGGAGAAGGAGGAGGATGTTGATGAGGAGGATGATGCAAAAATGCATCTTAGCCACTATGCATATAATTGACAAAGAGATCTGTAGCAGAGCTCTCTATAAAGATGACTTCTGAAAGCTTCAGGTGGATTGAAGGGTCTGCACTATAAGAGTTCTGACCTCAATACACACAGCATTCAAAGAATTAAAGGAAGAACTTCTGCAAATCTATTGTCTAAATCAAAAGCATTCTGCATTTTAGTACTCTCTATTGATTTGATGTTAGTATCAGAATTTATAACCTTCTTTTGGCAAAATTAACTTTTCTCTATCTTTGTCTGTTATCTTAATTTCTTTAACTGCCATTCTATTGTTCCTCATATCTGTTTTCTTGAAGGTTTTTAAATTGCTGCAATCCTACCCTGTTACAAAATTTCAAGCAATGGAAAATTCATCAGGGTCAGACACGCAGTTTGTAATAGGAAAGCCACTTGAATTATGATTGAAACTCCTGACTCCTGTTCTCCAGACCCCTTACAAACATTTTAATTTTGCACACAAATAGTTATATGATTATTTGTGAGCTACAGCAATTCTGAAACACTTCTCTTTTTAAAAAAAAAAAGCCTTTTGGCTTCACTGTAGTGTATTAAATTAAATTAAATTAAAATCAGATCAGCCAGTGCCTCATTTAGTGCCATACAGTGAGCTATGGGGGTATCTGCCACTTGGAGGTCAAGAATATGCACAAAAACCTAAAAAAAAGGAATTGAACCTATGACCTTCTCTGTGGCAGGACCACCAAGCTTTCTTCACCACAAGGTTTCACACTTCAGTTNCTGAAATATTTCATGCCAGCTCTGAGAAGTCTGCTGATAAGATCTTTTGGACTCCTGACTCTGAAGAGACAAGTACAAAGCAAATAATATCTCCAGAAACAGGGACTTCTAAACCATTCAGGCAGTTCTCAGATTACTTTCACTCTTAGGTATTTTGCAACTTTTTTCCTGAACCAGTTCCCTAAATGCCCATGAAAAATGTCCCAAAGCTTAAAACCCTTCACTTTTAAACAAACTTTTTTATGTACTTTGAACCTGTGCAAGTCTGTCTTGCAACTTTCTCCCAAGCCAATATATGGATTACTCTAGCAGGAAGTGCTATAATGAGAAACATAGGCACCAAGTTTTCTGGGGTTTTATATTCTTTCTGGGTTTTTTTCTTTTTTTTTTTGTTTGTTTGTTTGTTTGCTTGCTTTGTTTTTTGTTTTTTTTTTTTTTAACGAGTGCATAACAATTCTGATTTGCACTTTCTCAAAAAAATAATTTAAAAATAGCATGCTGACAGTAAAATATAATAATGCATGAATTGTTCAGGTAATTTACAGTACTATCAAGAACAGAGGAGTTCCTTTTTTTTATTACTGTGAACATCTAATTATCTCTAATTTCCTCTGATTACATTCTATGAGCAGGAGGTGCATGTTTTTGTTTCACATAAGCACTGGCTGCAGATGACTCCAGTACAGAGTCAGGCAGCTTCTTCTGAATTCTCTGATTTTCTGTTCCCAATGGAACTGTCTTTGGGATTGTCACATCTGGAAGCAAAGACTTGTGAAGCAGCAGTGGGCAGGAGTATAAAGCTGTGGTATAAAGATTCAGAAGGTCTGTAAGCCTTCCCTTTTATTACATGTAATCATGAAAAATGAGTTTTATTATGCTTTGAGATTTGCGTTGAATATNTCGCATAAAAATTAATTTAAAATCTTGGGAGAAGAGCTAGGACTAGCAAAAGGTACTGATATTAAATCAAGCATTGTCTAATTTTTTATTTGGGGAAAAATAACCCAAGAATTTATGCACCTGTTAAATACAATGAAGTGAAGAACATCTGGGTAATTGGCTGTAGATTGTTAATATTCCTGTGCCTTCCTGCAAATCATTAATGAAAGAGTTTAGGGATTGGAATAATAAAGGCAAATATATAGGGGAAGGCAAGGGGGACATTATGCCTTTATCCTATACTGACTTGTCAGACCTGACGAAATACAGGGAACTCAGGGCTGTACTCTCAAGAGGAAAGGTGAAAGATACTTTTCTTTTTTTTTTTCCTTTTCTGCTCCTTTTAAACTGCAAGGCCAGCTTAGACATAAAAAAATTATGGCAGTAAATTCCTTACGCAGATTTCTCTTTAGTCATAGAATTTCTTAATACCTAACAAACTTGAAAGAGCATCTATGAAGAAATCAATTCTTTGTCACCATAAAACAACGATTTACAGTGACTCGAGCTTAATTGAAGTTGAGGAGCTGAATGGGTTGACTGTATTTCTAAATGCAGCACATATGTGTTTCCCAGCATGTCACTTGAACAGCTAGCTTTGAAAACTTTCTATCCTCATTTAAGNCCTCAAAGAAGGTTCTGTGGAGGTATGCAGTGTTTCTGAGCTTCCCTCCATTTAGTGAGCCAGAAAATCTTTGTTCACCTGTGCCCTAAGCATCACTGTAAATTAGCTTCCCAACTGGAATTATAACAAAGAGAGTATTTAGGAGACATCTGTGGGAGTTTTCTAGAGCCCTTTTTTTCCACTAGGTGAATACAGTGATTTTAGTGGAAAACTTTGTATTTGGAAACCTCAGCAGGAGATTTTTTTCTCCTTTTGAACTCCCCCTGAACTTCTGCACTCCTACTGCTCATTCCTCTGCTGCTTCTTATAGGACTCTCTTGCATATTCCTATATTCAAGGGGTGGTGCAGGCTGTTAATTTGCTGGACTCAGGGATCTTAAGAGACTCCTAACAGTTTTACAATGGCATATGTTTCAGAATAAGCCATGAAAAACTGTGTGCAAGGGAGAGGGCTTGGCAGGTTTTACATATTTTTGTTTTTCATCACATCCATTTCAGCCTTTCCACCACTTACAATGACAAAAATTTATGGAGCCCGGGAGTAAATACAATGAGAACTGTTCAGCTTTCAGCCTCACATCACTGCAAGTGTTTGAACTAAACTGTGGGGCTTTTAAAGCAGTAGGTAACAACAATTGTTTCACCCCTTTTGAATAGCCATCACTTTGAGACATTTCCGAGTTGCTTGTTTCACTAAAATGGCCTTGTCTATATTCTGTAGGGCATACTGGATGATGAACATTTTCAAATTACATGGTTTGCAGTTCCTAGTACCACTGAATTTACAGCTGCTTTCAGACTCAGTGAACTGCATTTGATAGGGCTGTATTCAGCCCAGAACCTTTCTTTAGGTACGTAATTGAAACTATTCTACCAAATCTGTTTCACTTAGACTACAATCATGTTCTGCCAGCCACTCAAAAATCCCCATTCTGCCATGAGCAGTTAGCTAGTGGTGGGTGTATAATATCATTTAATCATTTCCCTCTAAAGCTCTGGCATGTGAGAACAATACTGCAATGATGATCAGGTATGCATGCAGGCAGTGTGTCAGGCTATTCCAGTGTGTGATCTTGTGGTGTGGCAGCTATAAATTCAGAGACACAGATGTCCCATTAAGGGGCAGTCCAGACTTAGTGCTGTCATTTAGAGGCTGGCATGTGGCTGGTAAAGGACTCAGTGGAGTCTTCCATCTGTTTGACCAGCTACAGCCTGCATGGTGAACACTTTCCCCTTCTCTCTGTCATGTTACAACTTGGGAGCTATCGCTTTTTTTTCATTCTGTGCTGCAGTAAAGGGGCTCTGAGAACACATTTTTCTTATACACTGTCAAAGTTATTTGTTTACTAATTTCTTNCCTCTGTCACTGCAGAATTAATCTTGCTTTACAGATTACGGCATCACTGTGTCCAGATATTTCTGTGATAGGAGATTTCNACTTCTTTCAGCAACCAGAGTAAACTGAAAGAGAAAAACAATTACNGTGATATTCACTGCACTCCAGAAAACTTTCAAAGCAAAAGAAAAAAAANCTGGAGTTTCTTTTTGTTTGCTTGTTTGTTTGAGTGACCTGCTAATTGAGTTACTTAAAGAAATGGGATTATGACTTTTAGAAAAGGGATTATGACTATAGTCAGAGAAGGAAATGAATGAAGATTGTATAAAACACTTTCTTTAGAGAAGGATTTTCAGATACATAGGGGAAAAGGGAGCAATCTTCTGAGTTGCAAATGAGAATCCTAGAAGTCTAAATCTGTTTTTTATTTTAAGAATACTGATACTTCTTTCTTTCAATTTTAGAACTATACTTTTATTAATAAGTGTGTTAAAGCAGCTGAGCTTATGTTTTATTTGAAAGACAAGTGTAAGAGATGTTCTTGCAACACCACAAATTTTATATTCTTCCAACCTGTCATAATCATACATTTATTATTTAATCCAAAATCTGTTCTGTTTATTGCTTTGTTTGGAGGCAAGGGATTTGTAAGAATTTCTAACTCACTATAAACCCACCTGTTAAGTTACCATCAGCAGCACTACAGAGAGTGACTTTCTTTTGAGGGAAGACTGGGCAGTNCCAGGCTCCCTCAAGGAAATGTTTTCCTCTTTCCTCAAAAAGGACAAGGGATTAGTTTTGGGATAGATGAAGGTGCTCTGCTTCCACAGAAAGCATTGCAGCTCTCCTGGGGAGCCAAGGCAAGAAGGCATCATCTGCATNGTGGGCTCCACTGCACGAACTCCTCAGGAAGTTCACTCCTCTGGGCTCTTCCTCCTGGGCTGTGATGACATTTCTGGGAATCAGGCACTCAAAAGCTGGACTTTAAGGAACAAATATCCTTTTCTGGAGGTATCATTTTCATTAGAGAATTTCTTCAAAAATATTCCATGAGGATTTCATGTGTGAATTCCTCATTGCTCAGCACTCTTCCTGCTCCTTGGCTGTCATAAGTAAATGGAGTAATTAGAACAGGAAATGGTCTAGCCAAAGGAATAACTTCCATTTTCCTTTTGGGAAATATTAAAATATTGTATCTTTAAAAAACTCATTGGAATAATAATTAATTAAATAAATACAATTAAAATTTTTGTACTGTTTATGTCAGAAAACATCTGAAAATTAATTATAATGGAAACAAAAATATTTGTGTATAGATGTCTGATAGAGCCACCCTGCTGGTCTATAAAGGCTGAAATAACGTGCATCAAACAAAATGTTTCTGCACTGCCATTGCACTGTAGAAGAGCAAAGACAGGGTGAACACTTTCAAAAAGATCAGTATTTCCTGTGGCTATTCTGAACCTGGATCATCTCTATGCCCATCAATAAGACAGAAAAAGCAGATACAAGTGGAAAGATATATATATCTGCACACTTAATAATATATATGCAATATATGGTCAGTTTTACCAAACTTTTTTTTGAGTCTTTCATTCTGAAAGTAGACAAAACAGATTTATCAAATTTCTCTTTTACAGCAGGCAGAAAATCAGGCCTTAGCTAGTACCTTTTATATAAATTTTACAAACTCTCAGACATTCATTAGATATATAAAAGGAATGGCCTCTGCAGGCTATGGAGCAAGGGTGAAGAGGATAGCAAAGGGCAAGGGAGCCTGATTGNGCACTTGGAAAGTTGAAAGTAGGATTTGATTGTTTTATTAGGGAGAAGGTTGGGGGGTTATAAGACAAGGAGAAAAGATAGCTGCTCTGACAGGATATTTAGAGACCCACAGAGCCAATTAAGTGTGTGGAGGACTTTCCATGTGGGGGGAAAGCTGAGTGNTGCTGGGGGCTGGCACCAGGAATGGGAATAGAGGAGGAGGAGTGAAAGGATGTGGGGTCTTTCAGCAGCCAGAACAGGGAAGTCAGNGCTGTAAATCACATGAACTGCCTTGCTCCCACATGGAAAGCAAAGGAGAGGAGGTCAGTTGGCTTTGCTTGGGGTTTCACATGGTGTATTACCTTGTGTTATCAAATAGAGCTAGAAACAGTGTCTGTTAGAGCAATTAGGGACAGGATTGTAAAGTCAGATGTTACCTTGATGTTTACAGAGAGTAGATTGAGGCTGCAAGGAAGATGAGTCAAGCAAATGTACCTGGGGGTTCTCTGAAAGTAGATGTCCTTGTTTGGATTTTTTTTTAAGTAATCAGAAAATACTCTCTTTATACTCAGATTCTGTCACAATCTGGTAAATATCTTGACTCNCCAGCTTCAAGAGTTTCAGCCTTAGTGTTTATAGTCCTCCTTTTATCTTTCAAAATGGANCTACAGGATACAGTGGGGAGCAGAAACAGTTCTAAATAACTAAATAAATACAGCTGAATAGCCATGATTCTCTGTGTTCATAACTGCCTCGTAGGGAGATAATGTATTTTTGGTCGAATGCCTTGTGTCTGACTGTTCCCCCTGTGGAGCAGTGATGTGTTCAGGTAGTAATGCCTATATCTAATAAAAACTGCNAATTAACAACTCTATTCCTGAAAAATTAATCCTGGGTCTAAAACCACATCAGAAATAAACCTTCCCAACATACACATACACGAAAACCATCCCACTAAGAAGTGCCCATTGCATTTTACATGAATAAAAACTAGTTTGGAAAAGAAACCGTAGATTAGATATGCTTAAGAAGATGTTAGTATTGTTTTGAAAAGATCATAACCTGTGAAAGAAACGCCATAGCCAGTCTTCATAACCTGAAAGTGNTTAACCACAGGCCTTTGTGCACCTCAGCTCTGACCATGAGCTTCTCAACATNAATAAACTACCAACAAAGTCCCACCTTTGGGTAATGCCAATTTAAAATTATATGGCAGACACAATGCGACAATCTTGATAAGAAAATACTTATAAATCAAAGAATACATAATTATTTAGTTTAGAAGATAGAAATTGATGAATCACAAAATGATTTAAAAATAAAGGGTCTTCTTGAATTTTCGCAGTCCAATCTCTCTGCTCGAGCAGAATCAGCCAGAGTAGGTGGTGCAGCACCATGTCAAGCTGGATTTTGAATATCTTCAAGAAAAATACTCCACAGCCTCTCTGGAAAATCTGTGCCAGTGAAAAAGGTATCTTCTCATGCTCACATATAGTTTAACATATTTTAACTGTCCTGTTAGTGAGTGCCTCCTCCTCTCCTTTCCTTCTTGTCTAGTATACATACATGTTAGATTCCTAANAGCCTTCTCTTCTGCAGGGTAAAGAGTAATGGCCTTCTTTGCTTATGGAAAAGGTGCTCCAGTCTCTTAAACTTCTTTGTGGCCCTCTGTGTGACTTTCTCCAGCAAGTTCCTGTCTTGCTTACACTGGGCAGCCAGAACTGTAGTCAGTNTGTCAGGCACTGGATAGGGAAAAGATAGATCTCCCTGGCCTTGGAGGCTGCTGGCTTTCTTTACACTGCTTTCTCATGGTCAGCTTGTTGTCCACTAGAACCCAGGTCCTTCCCTGCTGAGCCTTCCCATGGTCCTTCCTGGGCCATCTGTTCCTTGAATTTACTGGTGGCCAGGTTATTCTTCCCAGGATGCAGAAATTTTCACATCTCTTTGTTTAATTTCATGTGGNTCCTGTCCTTCCAAATTTTCTGGCAGGTTTCTTCAGTTCTATCTGAATGGCAAAAAAACCTTCTCATTTTTCAGCCACTCATTCCAAACTTTTTGTCTCAAAATGTGTTGAGGGTGTAGTTGGCTCCATTTTTCCTCAATGTAGATATTAAAATAAGAAAGTAATTTAGGCAGATGTTATCATTATATTCGTTCAAACAGAAATTTAGCCANACTAATAAGGAGAATCACTGGCATAAATCTGCTGAGGGTCAACCATGCCTCTCCAATATAATTACTCATATGATAATGTGACAGGATGATTTGTGGATGAGAGGAGAGTAGTTGGTATTTTCCTCAGTTTTTGCAAAGCTTTTGACTGCCTTTCATACAGTACTCTCAAATTCAAGGAAGAATTTTACTGTCTGCATGTGTTCACTACCAGATGGAGGAAACCCTGGCTCAGGGGATTTTGGTTAATGCCAGTGTCAAGGGGACTACTGCAGAGATCTGTACTGGGGTATGTCCTCATCGTGATTAAGTAACCTGGAGGAGCAGAGGCTCTGTACTCATGTCAAGCTTGAAGCTGATGCTGAATTAGGGGAAGTTTAAAACAAAGAATTCAAAGAGGAAAAATGGAAATTCTGACCCCTCCAGCAGACTGCTTGGCTGGGAGGAGCTCTGGCAGAAGGACTTGGTATCTGAGTGGGCAGGAAGCTGAGCAGAAGCCAGCAGTGTGTTCTGGCAGCTGTGAAGGCCAACTGGACTATATGAACTAGACAGTCAGTTAAGGGACAGGATTTTCCCCACTGGTTTGGCACTCACTAGTCTACACCAAGATACTTCACAGAGTTTATGACCCCTAACACCAGAAAGAGATCAATAAAATCAAGCCACATCAGCAGAGGGACACTTAGGTTACTAGAACAAAACAATTTCAGCAATCCCTGAGACAATATCTAGGGGGAAAAAACATGCCACTATGTTTTACAGAATGGTCATGTATATTCTTGAAAGCAGTGATCTGGAAGGATTCAAGGTCATAGGAGACAAAAAATTTGTATGGACATCTATCACTTAAGTTCTGAGATTATATTTACACGTATAAGTAGGGAAATAAAGAGTCAGGAGAGAAGAAGAAGGCACATAAACCACTAGGTGTGAAATATGGCATCACTGTCCACAAATATCATGTAGAGGACTTTTTCCCCATATCTTTAAAATAGGTGGAAAATCTGAGAAAGCAAATAATCACAATCTTGAGCAAAATAAGTTATTTTTTATTGAGAAACATACAGACCTTAATCAATTTACTTCATCATATCAGTGAAGAGGCAGTTTGATTATGGTGTGCAAGTGCTTTAGAGGGACAACCTACCTGAAATTAAAGAGCCTTTTAAACCACCTGTGAAGTGCATAACGAGAGCAAATTGCTGCAAGTTAGAGCCAGTCACATTCAAATGACCAATACAGCACATTTTGAAATGATGCTGNTTATCCAGTAAAATGGTCTACCAATAAAAGTGAGGAAATCTCAATATTTGAGTGAGGAGTTATTCCTTTCTGGAAAATGCTTTGTTGGGCTTTTGCATGNGATTGCAGGTATGAGACATAGGAAATTTAGAGAAATAACAAACCTTCAGCTGGAAGGTGTGATAACGTACAAACTAATCCTGAATTCAGACCAATTTGTTGCAAATGTGCTACAAAGTGGCAAATACAAGGCCTTGCAGTGGACTAAGATCAATACGTTGTGGAGTATGATGGCTTTTACAAACATGGTAAGTCAAACATTTGTAACTATGTGAGCATGCTCTTAGTTAAGAAAGCCTGCAATGAATTCTGTTGAGTGGAATGTTTCATCTGGGAAACAGATGAAATACGATGGATAAACAGGTGGTATNATGATCCTTTCTGGTCTTAAAACTTCTGAACTTGAAAAAAGCAAAAATTCAATTTTATAGGTGCTTTGGGGTACCCAGCTGTATGTTATGCCTAATAACATGAACACAATTTATTTGATAATTTCCAAGTCTGATCTCAGAACCTTAGACAAAGTCTGAGTCATAATTGTCATATTTATTACAAGTGAAGAATCNGTGTCAAACAAATCTTGGATGATAACATGAAGTCACAGTGGGAATCTTCTGTGTTTTTTGAGGAGGGTGTTTTTGTCTGTGTATTCTGAAAATCACCTTTTCTGTGGCACCATTTTCAAGGCAGGCTCACGTGAAATCTCTGCAAGGAGGAGACACCACAAGCACACAGCCCAAGGAGTCTGGCTGCCCCCAGACATCCCTGACAGCTGCAGATGCACATTGTGTCAGCCTTGTCTTAGGTTGCAATACAACATGTGACCAAAAG
The DNA here is from genome assembly GCA_900205225.1 of Saxicola maurus maurus. Lineage (NCBI taxonomy): Eukaryota > Metazoa > Chordata > Aves > Passeriformes > Muscicapidae > Saxicola > Saxicola maurus. Next base: position 2,177,120 of record OAMK01000703.1, on the reverse strand, counting down.
TATGNATTTTATCACCATCTGTTGAAACCAGGTGGAGCAGTGATCCTTATCTCCATGGGAGATGTTCTCTGCTAATGGGCAATCTGTTAAAAACCAGGTGGGGCACTCATCTTTATATTTTCTACAACCCATCCTTCCTCCCAGGAAGATATCATCTGCTCTTAATGGGCCATTAAGTCCCACTGTATGACTGATAAAATTACATCATCCCATTGGGAGATGCTCCAGCCAGGGGGAGGAACCAAGCCTTTCCTACCCAGATAAAAACTGAGATTTTGGACAGTGAGGTACCTTCTTTCCACTGGATTCCAGAGGAAAGCTGGACCTTTCCACATCATCCCTGGACCTTCAGGGAAAAACTGCACCCTTCTACAGGAGCACTGCTTCANCTGAACCACNTCTGNCACTGCAGNNGGACTGTAGCCACCATTTAATGGGGCTGCTACCAACACCCTGACTGACTGANNGGGTGTCAGGTTGTATTCTGACTCTGTCAGTGTTTTTGGGATTGTTCTTTGTAACACTGCATTTCTATTTGAATTTTCCTAGTAAAGAACTGTTATTCCTAATTCTCACATCTTTGCCTGAGCCCCTTAATTTCAAATTTATAATAATTTGGAAGAAGGTTTGCATTCTCCATTTCAAAGATAAGGTCCTGCCTTTCTTAGCAGACATCTGTCCTTCAAACCAAGACACTGACCATGCAGGGAGTGTTGTCACCTCCCTCTGCTTGAGGGTCTGGCAGATAAAACTTGCAGTCAGAAGGTCATGACACCAAACCTGTNGGGAGAAAGAGTCTTCATGGATTACGCATATTAATCTGAGAACTCTAAGACAATTTGTCACCATTGAACATTGTTTGCTCTAGTTGAACAATCTGAGGCCTCTACCANTTCACATGAACTTCCTTGCAATTTAACAAATAAAGAGGGCTGTGATAAAAAAGGTAAGGAGTGGAGGCAAAAAGTAACAGTAACAGGGATATAAAATCATGCTCAGCCCCCACTAAATCAGAGTCTAACATGCAGGAGGAGGCCCCAGGTGCCCACAGCTGATATATTGATGGATTTGCCTTCTCCTGAATACATTAATTTCCTTTCTACTGTGACTGTTTCAAAGAGAGGTAATTTTTGTTCTTTGGGATACTTTCCTGCTGTCACCCCCACACCTCTGTTCCGACATTATTCACTGCAAATAGCCCTCACAGCAGCATTGAACAGACAGGACTGTGCCTGGTGTTCTCACAGCTTTGGAGAGATGGACATGGCCACATTGAAGACCACTGCTTGATTTATAGTTTGTGCACAAAACTAAAATTTATTCTGGCTGAGAGAGTCAGTCCCTCCCCGTCAATACTGCCTGTTTCTAACCTTTGATTTTTCACTTTGCACACTTGATGGGTGGATACTTTCNTATTTTATGAAGCATTTTGTGTCTGTGGCACTTAAATTTCTCTTTTATGGGCTGAAATATTCCCACAAAAAATATATTTAATATGAACACATGAACAGGTACATAGGTCCTCATTGTACATAGAACTAGATATATATATAGATATATATTCCCTTGTACCAGCAAAATTTGACATACATTACCTAAGAGAAGGCTTTAGTCAGAATTGTATCATAGTTACTCTTTTTACCCCTACACTAAAAAGAAATACTGAAAAACAAACATGCAAGGAAAAAAAAAAACCAAAAACCAAAAACCCAAAAAAACCCAAAAAATCAAAACTATAAACACCACATTTTAAACAGTAGGGACACTTATTTTCCTCTTTGATTTCTGTTTTTCAGAACATTATTACTAATGCAAATTTACAAAATTTAGAGTTGAATCTTTCACTATCAGCAGAGTGACTTTATCACTTTGGCTAAATAAAAAGAACCTGGGAGGTAAGCCACCTTTGCAATTTTAAGAAATTTGGACTCGCATTTCTACCTTTTGAGTATTTGATTGTTTGCCTGTTGTTTGATAATNATTATTCAAAAAAGGTTACGTAGATAGCACCTTTTAAACCAATCTTGTGTGCAATAACCAGAATATGCAACATTTTAATCAACTTCAGGTTGTGTAATGGAGGTGCAACCATGTCTGTCCCTTCAGCTCTCTGAATTAGCAGGAGAAAAGAGGAAAAGTANTAGAAGCATTTTACCATTCATCTGTTAGCTTCCCTCTATTCTCTGCTAATGCACTTGAATCCTTGCCCACAGTAAGTGCAGGAAGGTGCTGAGAAGGTGATGGGGTTTATCTCTGCCCAAGGTCACTGCTCAGCACTGGTGCCACCTGACATGATCTGGTCTTTTAGAATGGCTGCAGAAGGCAAGATGAGGATGAGATGGATTTATTCACTGGGGGAGTACTTATTGCTGAAAAACNCAGTTATGAATACAATAGCTTGCATTTCAATTTAATCACAAAAAGATTTAAACAAATTGAACTGCTTTGGGGATATGGGGAGTGTAAATCTTCTGATCCTTAGAGGTAGCTGGAGGGGTTTAGAGAAAGAGAGTAGGTCAGAGTCATGCACCTGCAGAGAATGCATTGTGTGTTTCAAATGTATGTCAACATCTCCCTTTGCAGCTAGTCAGAGCTGCAGCTCTCTCAGCAGAACCGTAACAGAAAGGAGAAAAAATTAATCAATCCAACAAACAAATGCCAAACAAAAACCCCCAAAAATCCAAAACAACACCCCCCAAAATCAAACAAACAAACAAGAAAAAAACAAAACAAAAAAAAAACAAAAAAAAACAAGTCAAAAAACCGACCAAAAAAAGCCCCTAGACCAGCACCGTTCACTTTAAAAAAAAAAACATTTGATACAGATGAAATATAACAACTACTAAGAAATCAGACTCCATTTATTTACAAACATACAAAGGAAATTTTATATTTATCCTCCTTCTTCTTGTTTTATTTCTAGAGCACATCACAGCATGAAGCAGCTCCACCCTGAAAATGGCACAAAGAGCCTTAGCAGTGGCATCTTAACAAGCCTAAATGATTTAGAGTCTGTAGTGATCTTGTTATTTGATTGGATGCAATTAGTATGGGAGATACATGCCTGAATGCACTGAGTTGTGCACTCTAATGGTCTGACCCATTAAGGGACTTCACTGTGAACTGTATCCTGTTGTACTGCAAGCAAGTAGGGCAGTCAATGATTTCAGTTTTGTCACTGAAAAAGGCAAGAGGTGAGCGGTACTCAGGTGATGTTGGCTCTGCCTTTCCCCACTGTGACTTGATCTTTTCTGATTGTTCATGTAAAATTTGTCAACAGGGAGCTGGCAAATAACATGACTGCAGTCAGAATCAGAAGAGGAGGAAAAAAAGATCAATAGAGAGAGTTTACAGAAAATGATAAGATATTANTAAAGATGATAAGAATGTGAAGCCAGCTTGGTCCTACTAGTAGGAATCTTAGCCCCAGGTGTCATCCTAGTCAGTGACATGCAATGCTTTATTTTGTCTTTTTTTTTTTAATTTTGAGAGAACAAAACTGAAAATGTCACAGCATGTTGGGTGAGTAACAGTTCTTTCATTCCNCTTCAAGTTCCAGAAAATCAAACCTATTGAAAAAAATGAACCCTATGAAATTTCCCAGCCCACTTTGTTTGGTTTCAAAGTGTTTGCCTGAATTGATGTGTGCTTTTAGAACTGAAAAAAAAGTTGACTGCTCACTGAGAGCAGTGTTTCTCCTTATCTGTATCACGTTATTGCCTCATATGATGATGATTTGGTTAACGTTGTATTTTCATTATTCACAGTGCCTAGACAAGACAGGTTTCCGTCCCATTAACATAATTTCTATTCTCTGTCTTAAAACATGATGTAAACAATTAATAAACTTTAGGCCAAACAAATGAATCCACTGAAATTGTATTGATATGACCCCAAAACAAAAGCAGTATTTGCTAGTATAGCTATTGATCTTCTGTGGTCTCAAAATAAAAACACACAAAAAGGATGCTCATCATTCAACTTTTTTTCAGCAAACTGCAAGTAGTTACAGGTTGGNTTGCAAAGATTCTTCTCCAGTTTGTGCCACGGAGACTCTGATGAACAACTGAAATTGCATGTAGTTTTNATTGTTTTGAGTGTGAATAGAATATTCACAATAATGTCTGATGAAATATCTGACCAAAACATTCACAGTGCCACCACGAACATATAGAAATATTCAACACCATGATTGTGTTCAATCACTAGCACAAGTACAAAGCTTGAGGCTGGCTCCTTAAAGAAAAGGAAATAGCAAGCTGGAGTGTGCAGAGGGCGTGAAAAGGCAGGAGGGAAACTGCTCCTTGTGCCAGATCTGATTTCATTATAGCCTTAATAATGAAGTGATGGTCTGAAATACTTAGTTCTGCAAGATTCAGAACTAAACCTCAACAAAGAAATTAAATTCCTGGTGGAAAGTCACTCAGCACACTCAGAAGATTCTGGAAGAAAACATTGATGAGGGTGACATACCAAAATGCTGCAAGAAGACAACTCACCATGGAGAGCAGACAGACTGAGTTTGCATTTGAACTTTACATACAGAAAAAAAGATATTCAGCAGGGCAAACTAAAATAATTTCCATCTCCCTAGAAAAAGGAAAAAACAGGCATTTACATAAACAGGGACTAGGGCAATTTGCAAGCTTTTGCTGAAGGTAACACAGCACAGAGAGGGAGGCAGTAGGTGGGCAGTAGCAAGGTGGGATGAGCTCTCTGTGGACTACCAGACAACATTACAAGCAAAGAAAATCAGACAGGCAGCCTGAAAAAAAAATAGGGTGTGTATTGATTTTTAGCTGGAGACAAATCAGTGACAGTTATTGCTATTAGAGTGAAAGGCATGGTGTGGAAAAAGCTAAGAAGAGGACAATTAAATGCATGCAAAAAGTATGTTAGAAAACCAGAAAAATGGGTGGAATAGAAGGAAAATACTCATTTGGAGCTTTAAAACTTTTTTTGTCTCCTTCCTCTTTTAAGACTGCACTTCTAGGAAGAATAGGGAATAAAGATATTCAACAAAGTTTGGGAGATATCTTCTAGCCTTGGAATAGTCCTCAGGAGAGCACTGCTGGCTCATCCTGGTTTCTGAGCGTGGGTCTTATCTATACCATTCATTTACATTGTGTTAATAGATTTTGGCTTGGAAAGTATGATAATAGGGACAGTTACATCAATGACCTCTGGAGATGACAGATGGAGCAGCAGGAAAATATCTATTACAGACTAGTAAAATGAGCCAAAATGAAAGGTCTACATGTAAGAAAGAATGATAAAATAAGTACTGAAAAGCTGGCAATTAAAAAAAAAAGGAAATCTGTAAAACTCAAGATGCCATGGGAGATAAGTAACATTGGGAAAATATGCCAAAGTCTGAGGGGGGTTTTTCAGAAAAAAGTGAGAAATTGATTTGACTGATTTCTGAACCTGATGAGCTTTAAAATATTAACACATTTCCCTTTCATTTGCAGGATTCTTTGGTACTGATAAAATAATATCTGTAGGGGATTGCCCAACAGAAAATGATATAATTTAGGAATTTGCTTTGGAAAGACTATAGTTATTGCTTGGAGAATTTCTGTGAGAGATCTGGAGAGGAATTAGTTTTAACGAGATATTCTAATTACCACAAACAGGTGAGAATCTGTCTGAGGGCTAAGCAGACCTGTACACCCTGCAGATCTTAATGTTTTCCATTATTTGTGAGGAAAAAAAAAATTGTTTTGCTTTTTAAAAATAATGTAATTACTTAAATAGTCTCTCAATAGGCAACCTTTATGGTTGGTAACTTATTTGGATTCTGAAAGTCTTCCTTGGATACAGTGAGATTCCTAAGGGAGCATCAGGATTTCATCAACTGCTTTATTAATATTTTATTTTTCTCTGTAAAATTGGTACTGCTGCCATGGGTGATTTATACAAATATGCAAGTCCTCAAAAGAGCACATATAAAGGGATAAACCTGGATAAGTAGCTATATTTGAATTAGAAGATATTTTCTCATTTAAAACCAGGAGTACATCAAACAGTTTACTGCAAAAGCAATCTACTAGCCTGCCTGTACTTTTGTTGTCTCCACATTGCCTCTAAAAGGACTCTTTTTGTAATTGATAACAAATAGTAAAAAGTAAAAGCATTTCAGTGGAGTTCCCTCCAAAACCAAAGAAATCACCTTATTTTTGACTCCAGTTCTTGGCATTTATTCCCAATTTAAAAAAAAATAAATAAATCCTTGGTGCTGAAATTGCTGTATTTTGAAATAGCTTTGTGGTGAATATTTGGTCCGTTTCTGCTGATGTAGAAAATGGATATTTGTTACCTTTTTANATATTGCCTGCAAGTTCTTTTCAGTTAATTTTTATCTCTCTTGTACAGCTTATGTGTTATCAAGGAAAAATTATAGTCTATGATTTTATAATTTGGAAATGGAAATCACCATGTAACAGAGTGTCTTGTTATTCCAAGAAGTTGACAAGATACTGATAGCAAGTGAAAGTTCCCCTCTGCTTGTTCCTGTGTACCTCATGCCTACCTCTATAGAATATCTGTATCTGTGTTGTGTCAGTGGACCTATCTTACTGGAAGGACATTTTCACCAAAATATTCATTCAGTGAAATATTATTTTCTGCAGCAGTTTTGAAAAGCCCTGGAGCAATTATAATGCTGTATGTGCTGTCACCACAATATGCATAAAACCACTTTTAAACTTGATAAAATATGTCCTAGACTTCCTTTCTAGGGCAAAACAATGCTGTTATGACAAGAAAAAGTATGTAAGACATTGCCTTCTAAACAGCCACTATGTTGACCTAATCATTTGCCCTTTTGAAAGGAAATAAAGTTATATGTGGTCACAGCTTGAGTTGCCTTCTCTAAGAAGTCAAAATCAGACCCTCTTTAAATGGGCTAACATTTGATAGATAACATCAGTAGATGCCATTTAGAACCATTCCTGTTGAAGCAAAAGGAATCAAAATCACACAATATGAGAAGTTATGAGGTTGCCTTCTGTCATGCACATCTATCTCATGCATGTTTTGACTGCTTGTAGAGTTTATTGCCAGCTATTTCATTAATTGTCTTCAGGTTGTGGATACAGGCTGCTGTGTCCACCACAACTTTCTTCTGTTTGGCAGCACTTTGACAAACATAAGAGAGAAAGTGATAGCTGTTAATTTTTCAGAGATGTCTTCACACCCCCGTTTGGATAGGAAAAACGCAATGACGCTTACCTCTCTAAAAAATTTCCTGTGGAAGGAGTTTAGTCTGTCTGTGCTAAAGCAACAGGTTGGTTGAAATACTGGGAATTCTATACCAAAACCACATAGCTGTTTTAAAATGATATCCAATTAGGACACAGTCCACAAGGACTCATGACACTTATGCAAGTTCAAATGCAGCCAAAGAATAAAAAATGAAGACCCTCCCCTCAATTCCTCTGCAAATTTTACTGAAAGGTCATGTCTCAAATAAGCTTGTTCACCTTCCAGTGTTTTTGAGTTTTGGATGAAATATGCTATGGAACAGAACTGGATGTTACAACAATTGTTGTAACATTCCATTGAAATGTACCATAATTTTCCAAGTTGTCTCTGCCTTGATATCCTTTTATTGGAAAAAGGCACCATTCTGATTTTAATGTAAAGAATTTTCCAGAGCTCATCTGCAGAACCCTGAAAGTCATCAAGAGTAACAACTGACTAAGAAAAAATACTAATTCTTCTTTTGGGGTTAATCTGACTTGAATTATTTAGTGTTTACTGAAAATTTAAAGTAGGTGGATGTGCAATTTCTGTGGATCAACCAAGATCCAATAGCTTCTTACTTTACAATAAGCAGTTTGCATGTATAAAACTATTATTGCTTGCTTTGCATGGCATCCAAACATTCAGTTTTCCTTGGTTTTAATGTGGAATATTGAAGAGCTGGTGTTCTATTATCTCTCTTGCTTGTTTCAAATAAATTTGTACTGCTTATGAAATTTTTATTTGCCCTCTGCTTTTTGCTTTCTGGAGACCTGATGNGAAAATGATTTTCTGTTTCATGGAATTATGGAAACCTAGAATCATTAAGGTTTGAAAAGACCTCCAAGAACATCAAGTTCAATCATTAAGCTAGCACCACTATGCTCACTACATGTCCCCAGATTCCAAAACTATGTGCCTTTTGAACTCTTTCAGGGATGGTGATTAAACCACTTTCCAAGCATCCCGTTCCAGGCCTTTACAATTCTTTCAGTGAAGAAATTTTTCCTAATATCTAACCTCCCACAGCACAACTTGGGGCCATTTCCACTTGTCATATAAATTTTTACTTGGAGATNTCACTGCCCTGGTCCTCCTGGCCACACTGTTGCTGACACAGGGTAAGATGACATTTGCCTTCCTGGCCACGTAGGCATGTGCTGGCTCATCTTAAGCTGCTGCTGACCAGCACCTCCNGTTTCTTTCCAATCAGTGCCCCTCTTTCCCCAGCCTTTAGCACTGTCTGGAGTTGTTCTGACCCAGCATTTCACTTGGTTGAACCTCATCCAACTGGTCTTGCTCCAGGAATCCAGCTCCCTCTGTCCAGGCCCCTCTGCAGAGCTTTCTAGCCCTCCAGCAGATCAACAATCTCACCCAGCTCTGCAAAGGAGAGGACACTCAATCCTCTCACCCAAATAATTTTCAAAGATATTGAACAGGACTGTCTCCACCCTGAGCCCTGGGGAGCACCANCAGTGGCTGGACACAAGTCAGGTTTAACTCTGTTCACCACACACTCTGGACCTGGTCATCCAGCAGGTCTTTAACTCAGCCAGCAGTGCACCCATCCAAACCATGAGCAGCCAGTTTCTGAGGGAAAATGAGAGTGTGTTAAAAGCTTTGATGAAGGCAGGCAGACACATCCATAGCCTTTCCCTCTTCCAGCAAGCAGGTAACAGGAGGAGACCAGGTTGGTCAAGCAGGGCCTGCCTTGGATAAAACCACGTTGTCTGAGTCTGACCTCATGCTCATGCTACATGATGACACTCAAGATCTCAAGATCTGCTCCATTGCCTTCTCTGGCACTGAGGTCAGACTGGAAAGTCTGTAGTTTTCTGGATCTTCTTTCCTGTCCTTCTTGTCNGTGGACATCACATTTGCTAAATCCCAGTCACTTCCAGTCCTCCCTGGTTGACCAGGACTGCAGGTAAATGATAGAAAATTTTTTTGCAAGCTTTTCTGCCAGCTTCCTCAAGGCTTGTAGCTGGGTATTTATCACATTCATCTTATTCTGTTCCATTTTTAACCACAAAAATAAAGACACGTGCAGGTAATGAAAATTAATCAAAAGAGGATTTCTGAGGAGGCTTAACATTTCTGTAGCCACAGAGGATGTGGAGAAAAGTTTATCAGATTTTCAAGAAAAGGTACTGCATGGATAATTGTCATCACAACTAACTTAATCTTAAGGAGGGGTTATGATGAACCCAAGTCTAAGACTAAGGCATATATTTAGTTCTGGCACTTGACTCAGAAATTAATAGAATTGGCATCTGCAGTATCACGGGTTTGATTTTTTAAAATACATATTTATGACTGACTAATTTGAACAATTTAATAGAAATTCTAAATATAAAATATAAATGGAAACAATTACTCCTTCATAATTACTTGCTCTATTCAATAAGATAGTTCAATTTATAAACTTATTTTTCATATTTACATCAAGATATGCATGGACATAATGTATGTCAAAAACATGATTTCCCCAAAAAGTAAATTTAAGAGCAAAGCAAATATAATTTGTAAATCNTGACTGACCTGTTAAGGTTCAAAGCCATTCTTTCTCTTCAAAGCCCAGTGAGAGCTTTCAGGAAGCAGTAAAAAAGGGTGCAAATCTTGCTTTATAGAGCTAAGCCTGTCATCACCATATGGACATTTTCATGAGAACCATACATGATCAGAATGTGAAAAAACACAGNAAGAGGACAAGAAATTCCTCAGTGGTTTGGTTACAGAGTTGTTATTGTCCTGTCCTAGTTGTGAGAAGTGTGTGGGTGCTCTGGATAGCAAGCAGACCTTCTAGCAGGCCCATGATATTCTCTTTCACTATGGCTTTGCCAAGAATTGTACCACCCATCAAAAGGAAACAGGGTGAAGAAAGAAAGGAGCTGCAGGTACTCCCCTTAATCTGTTTGCTGTGTCTGCATCTGCAAGAAACACAAAGGATTATTAGCATCCACTCACTTGACTAAATTAATTCTATGCAAACAGGCAAGAAATATCTTTAAAAGTAAAATATTTGCACAACTGAAAAATTTTCAAGATGCAAGAAAATCAGTGAAAATATACTTGAATGTTTTTTAGAATGTTTACCTTTAGAGAAAGTACAGTTGATTTTTTTTTTCAATGTTTTCTTGATAATACAGTGTACCTTGCTTCCAATAAGCAAATTCTGTGTTCTTAAAATGTCTTATTTACATCCACTACTTTGGATAACTTCTGTCCTACAAAAAAANCCCAACATATCTGTAAAATCATATTATTCTCTCCTTCTCGTGGTACTAGTGACCCATTTGGATCAGTGTATTTGAGTTTTCCTAGATCCAAACCAATTTCCAGCCCTTGAGGAGACAGTCCTTCTTTCTCTGTTTCAATGCAAGTCACATTATTTGGCCATTCAATAATAGAAGTAGAAGAGCTATCACCCAAAAAGCATAACTAGATATTTTATGTGGATGATTATGCTAGGAAGTCCAGATTAAAAACCCATTTTCTCTTGATATATGTGTACAAAATCAGAGTTGCTTTCCTGCATTAAAAGCTTTGAAGATCACTCACTTTTTAGAGCATTCGATTCCTGAATGAATTCCTGAAACTTTAGGCTCTTACCTATTATTTACATTTGTATTTTATTAGCAATAAATAGGCACACTGATAAGGAAGGATAATTTTTTAGAATTCTCTGCAGTTTACATATCAAGCAACAGCCAGCTCAAGGCACTGGCTGTTTTGAAATAAAAACACATAATCTCTTAGTGAAGAAATCTTGCAGTTAAGGGAAAAGTAGATCCTGACAGTCTTATCAGTCCTATTTGCCTAGGGATTATACCTTTCAATTCCATTTGGGTTGAAAGACGGTTTGTGATGATTTGCAAGTCAGTTATAAATTCAGATTTGAAATTTTAAGGCTAATAACTGTTGCAGTGGCCAAGTGATAAAGCCTCAAACAGACTTTGAGGAGCTTTAGCCTGATGCTAGCCCCAGGTCAAACAGACATCAGACATCAGATCCACTTTTACTGTGCTACAGACCTTAATCTAGTGGAAGAAAAGGCTACACCCCCCGGGTACCCCTGCAATGTTCATGCAAGGACTGCAAATCTCTGCATGGTACAGAAGATTTTGTAGGAANTGTAACCATGCAGGAAAGAGCAGGGAAGGGAAAGGGCCTCACATGGAGAGAGGAACAAAGTCTCTGCTGGGCTTACATTATATTGACCTGAGTCTCGGGGCAAACCACCCATCAGCCAAACACAATCATGATGACTGTTGAAAAAAATAAATATAAGGCAGAAAAGTAAGGGGAAGAGGAGTTGTACCTTTAAACACTCTACACTCCATACATACATACATACATATGTATTTCATAAATGTTTTTCATAAATATGTTTATCATAAGATATAAGGTCATTGATCTGGGTAATAGGTTCAGATTATGAAGACGGTGGATTTTATTCCAAATTATTCTCCTAACTTTGACATGACCAAATATCCTGAATCGCACTATCTGATACAAATCCATCACTTATGGACATGTATTTGATTTCGGGGTCTTTTTGACTGAAATTGTTTCTGATGAAGCATCTGTAGTTTAGAACATTACTTAGCCAATCAACTTTTGGGAGGTGTGTTTTGGGTTTTTTTGAAATTCTTTTGTGTCTCCTCCCTAAACAGAGGAAATATACCACACCACTGTTGACTTCAGAGATCTCAGATTATAATACCACTACTCTGATGTGAAATAACATTAAGGTAGATGTAGCTGTTTCTTGAAAAAGTTAGCTTTATGTTTTGATACAAAAGTATGGAAATGAAATCAAATTTGATAACCTGTTTTCTATCATGAGCTTTACACTTCAGTGATGCTGGAGGGTGATCAAGTCTGATGATAGAGTTAGCAGAAAGACCAAGTTTTTCATTATGTGTTACAAAAATAAAGATAGTGTATCCAGCCAGGATAGGGAGAACTTTTCGCAGTAGGCAGGAGGGGGTATGCCCAGGAATAAGCCCAAAGTTATTCTATACCACTGCACATAATTTTCTGGGGATGGGATGAAGACTGTCTTCCAGGTGGGATCAGCATGGCAGCAGAGAGCAGCTGGGTATGATCAGAGGTAAATCATTTGTAAATGTAAATGTAAATGTAAATGTAAATGTAAATCAATTGCCTCTATCTTGTACCCTCTGCCATTAGTATTGCTGCTGCTGCTGTTTCTTTTGTCATCTCACTGCATTTTCTTGTAAATTGTTCTTATCTTAACCCACGATCTTTACCTTTTGTGTCTCTAATTCTCCTCTCCAGCCTGCCCCAGAGGAGGTCAGGGATCGGTGAATTAGTGAGCAGCACATAGTTTGGAGTGGTTTCAGTGGGAACACTAAATTGTAGAGTACCATTCTAAACTATAACAGCCTTACTGTTTATCCATGGTTGCAAGCAAATTGACATCAACTTTCAAATACTAAATATGATGAAATTCAAGGACTTGAAACTGGTAGCAGACAGTTGGCTCATTATGTGAAATATTTGGGGCTGTCAGTCTGTTCTACTGAGAGTTGTACAGGAGAGACTACTAATAATAATGATCCAGACAAAGCAACAATGTCTAGTCCAACTCTAGACAACATATACACTTTTTAAGGATATATAATTCAATCTCTTAATTTAAAACAAAAACATACAGCAGACATACAAAACCGTTTACAAAGCACTTCATCATAATATTTATCTCTGCCTGAAGCTAAGTTTAAGATTCCAAAACTCTGTCCATTTTTGAACTTTACTTAAAACAGTATCCTTCAATACCCTGTATATTTTAATAAATAATATTTCCATCAATTTTCTGTGGCTGAAGACCCAGATGGAGGTTTATCCATATATTAATATAGTCCCTGGAAGACTATATTATCAATAAGTTTTTCTTAAAAGCATTTATCATTTTAGAGACCACAATGTTTTTAAAATGTCATTTTCCTGTACTGAAAAGTCCAGGAAGCTATTGCATTAATTAGCTAATTTTAAAATAAAATGCAACCCTTGTTATGACCTTGCTTTCTCAANTAAATCAAAAATATCTCGGTTATAAAGGGACTAGTCAATTGTAATGAACTCAGACAGTTGTATTTTTTCTCCTTCAGGAGCTGTTCCTGGCAGTCTGAAAGACTATTTTCATTCTCTTGTATAAAAAGGTGTAAAGCCTGAACAGCTCTTCTCACTAGACAAAGGGAAGAGCCAGCTGTGGCTTGGCCTGTGGGATTTGGGGTCCCAAACACACATGGTTTTGTTAAACTGCTGCTTCTGTACAAGCCTGTGTAATCTGGCATGGACAANTTTCACAGTCTTGTGAGGGTTGCTTCACTGAAAAAAACAGGAGAAATTAACACCTTACCAAGAATAATCCAAATTAAATATAACAAGAAGTTGAAACTTANGTTATCACTGAACTAAAAAAGTAAGGAAAGGATTAGACTGAGGGTGTTTTTTGCTTTTTTTTTTTCACATCCGTCCCTTTGAATGTACATAAAATTATATAAATAGAGAAAGGANTGGCAGGGAAGAAACTTTTTTGCCCTCCAAAGATGGAAAACACTACTGGAAGATGCTCTCTTCTATGTCTATTGCTGCATTCACTAAACTTTTACATTAATCATGCTCATTTTTTTTTGCCTTTTGGATGGCAGTAAAGAGAACATCCATTGTATTGCTTTTTAAATTAATATATGCACCTGTTGATACAGCTCCCCTAGTCACTGAAAGGCTATTTCCTATTGACTTTGAAGAGTAATTTCGTCAGCAAAAATCCCATATGAGTGGAGAAAGAACATGTAAGAAAAGCATCTTGGAAAACACAGGCCCAGCAGCTTCAGTTTAACCTCTGTGCCCAGGAAAATCAAGAAATAAATCCTCACAGAAGCCATCTCTAAACACAAAAGGACAAGGAGGCAATTAGAAACAGCTGGACTGGATTTTCCAATACCAAAAACAGATCCAATAGCTGGATCGATAGTGCTTGGTCAACCTGGTTTAGGGACAAATTAGCTACAGTTTTATGAAAAAATATGGAGAACNAAAAAAAATTTTTTTTTTTGTTTTGATGTTACCAAGGGTTTCAGTAGAGTAATAAGTTACTTATTTCAAATAGATACAAAGTGAGAAAAACAAGTNAATTTTGAGTCTAGAGAGTAGCATAGCTGGCAGTTTTTTGTGATGTTGCTCAAAGTTTCAAAATGTGAACATCTTCAATGAGCATTGTAGGAACGTTAAGTTGGATGCCAGATTATAGGGAAGAACTAATAACACAGGACATTAAAGCAACTTACNTGCAATAAATTGGAGGAATGGCCTAAAAGGAGCTGTGTGAAGTTTGTGATCATCGTGGAATTATGGATCTAGGATGGAGCAAACCTTGGATTGGTTGGGACAGGTTAGGGAAGTGATTATTTCCCTCTATTTTACATTAATGAGGTTACCTCTGAAANATTTGAATCCAATTTCAGACTTCCTGGTGCAGAGAAATTGGGGCCATAGGAGTCTGGGACAGATGACAACTGAGTGCAGGACAGGGAAACTGGGTTTGTTTGGCCCAGAAGCCAGCTAATTACAGCCTTCCTCTAAACAAATCTGGGTTAAGGTAGAGCCAGACTGAACTCAGACCTACAAAGCTAAAGGACCAGAGGCATCACAGACAGTTTNCAGCAGGGAATGTTCTGGCTGGTTTTAAGGAAATCCATGGACAATGAAGGCAGTTAAGCACAGGCTGTCCAGAGACGCTAAAGCATCTCAATCCGTGGAGACCTTTTAAACTTGAAATGACACAGCCCTGGGCAGCTTGATGTACCTGTCACATTAAACTTGCTTTGGAGCTGAATTCCAGTGGCCTCTTTCAACCTAAATTTTTCTGTGGTCCTATTGAATCAATGACAATACCAACTAGTACTCTAGCTATGAAGAGTGAGTAATTATTTTCTTCTGATGATCAGGATCAAAGGCAGCTGATCAGTGCAGGTAGGATGCATCCAGAGATGGGGCAAGAACATACTGATGAATCTAATGTACACATAAGTCTGGGCAATCAATAAAATAGATTTGAACTTACTTGTTCACACTGCCTAGGAGGCTAAAGTGGAGCCTCTGTGAGTCGTGGGATATTGTCAGCTACAGTTCTCTCCAAAACACTCAGAATAAGGCAAACTACCTTTTTCTTCCTATTACTGTAACAAGTAATAACAAGCACTTTTGAACACCAATCTTGTACAGACATGCACTTTACTAATGACTATGTATGGCAGGGGAAATTCTGACAGAACATTGCCTCCCAATAGAATAAGAAGTTTCTAGATGGATTTTTTTGTCTAACTACATCAACAAATAGGCACTTTGTTACAGTTTCCTTCTTTTCTAATGGAGATACCTGACTGTCAGATTATACATTACCAACACATTTCCAGCAGAAACGACTGTGTGCAAAGTGAGTACATTTTTGATTGCAGCTCTAAATTATAAACTGGATCACACAGTATAACACGCCTTTGATACTCTGAACTTCAACAAAGAATTTAAATAGCTTACATCTTCATTTCATAATGATTAATAAAAAATGCTGTGTTTAAAAGGTTGAGAGTGAGAAAGAGAATATTTTAAGTTTCAGTGCTTGGGGAATAAACAAGTAGTACAGTTGTGGTCCTAATGAAGCAGGTCACCAAACCAAGACACTATATGACAAAGAAGTCATGACCTCTAAAGTCATTAAATCTTACTTCTTGCTGTTTAAGATTGAGATGAGAAACCCAAGCTGAAATTAACTAATGTGCTTTGAAAGTTTCTCTGGAGGTTTAATGAGCTCAAGGAGAGGAAAGGACATTTCAAAGTTGTTACAGCTCAATATTAAAGTTTATATTTCATACATTTGCTCTTTAACCAGAAAGCCCAAAAATTAGTCCCAATGCACAGTAGAATTATAATTCTATTATATAGATAACCTCAAATAATACATAATTTCAATGATAAATGGGCACTTCATGGGACTAGCAATTCTAGAGAACCCCCTCACAGAGAACAGAGATGCTTCAAAATACTTATCTGAATTGCAACTTAAAGGATTGTGGTCACATCTCAAACCTACAGCTGAGTAATCTCCAATGTCAAAGGACAGTCAGCCTGTAACAGTCCCTGTAGCAAAGGTCCAGATGAAGCTCAGACTGCTCCCCATGTCTAGGGTTAGGGCACAGGACTTGTGAAAAATAAGTTCCTAACAACTGCATTTTCCTTTCTTGCATAAATTCAATCAATATTAGTCATCAGAATAGACAATCCTATGTCTGCCCTGAGCTTCCAGGGTACCACAAAACCACCAGACCTTGTAAAACAGCCTAGGGTAGATCCAGTATAGATTCAAAATAGATTTTTCTTCTCCCTGAACAGCTCCAGTTTTTGAGTTTTCCTGAAGTCTCTGAATNTAAAAGTGAGGGATGTCTCACCCAAGATTAAGATAAGGAAGGCTTATTGCAGCACTGAACTTAAAGGATTTTGTTATGGTTGGATCTTCTGTTCTTCAAAATCTATTAATCCATACACACAAAAAAAAATCAGTTTGATTTCAGAGGATTTTGGATTATACAAAGACAGCTTATTGTAATCACTGTAGCTGGTTTCTTATGATGCCACATATTCTTGTAGGTAGCACTTAGATGATACATTTCCCATGAGTTGTTTGGTTCTCTCAGTAGCANAAGGACTTACAGATGTGAGAGAGAAGATCCTGTTTGCTGCAGTTTTTAGACTGATGCTTTCTCCCAGCTTCTTTTGCTCTTTCACCCTGATCATGATAGCAACGACTGTTCTTGCTTCTATTTATTGCAACAGCAATATCTGCAGATATTTTTCCTGCTTGATAACATTTGCTCTTGCCTGTGTCATGGTAATAGTGTACTAGCTTTATTATTCTGTTCACCTGCTTCAGCTCCAATTGAAGCATTGACCTCCCTTGCTCTTTTACCACATCTGATGGCAGGGTCCTGTATTTGCCCTCTGATGTTACTCTTCCCTGTGCCTTCATCAACATGATCCCATTTTTTTATATTTGAAGAAAATTAGGAAAGTGGAGAAGAGGTAGGAGATTTTTCNATTCCTCACTTTGTGTTTTTTATGAGCATCCTGTATCTAGGGCAACAACTGCACTACTATTTTTTAAGTGGAAAATAAAAGAAAAAGGTAGGACCAAGCCCAGTCCTGTTTGCTTTTGTTCAGACTTGTNATTTCAGCTTTTACTTCAGAATATCAGGAAGTAGTGTTAATATTTTAATGAAAATTGAGTAGTTAAAGCTTTTAAAAGGATTGTTTCTTGCAGTCCATCTTTAGAGAAAAATTTAAAGAAACTTAAGTTTTAGTTATAGATGTTTATTTCCTAATAGTGCAATTTTTCTCATTTTTAATTGCAAGACACAATAGAATTATGCAATTGGTAGTTATATATGACAACAAAATTGACCCATGATGAATTAGGATAAAGCAAGCAAGTTAAAATTCACTTGTTTCTAGTTTTTCTTATTTATGTTCTGAAAAACTCGACAGGATTAATAGAACAGATATAAGTCATAAGAACGAGAATTGCTCAAGAATTGCTGGTTTTACCATCTTTTAAAAAATGTCTGTCATTATGCTGGGAAATGTGAATTAACTGAGACGAACAATCTGTAAGGTTACTGTCTCTTACAGATTTATTTAACCTTTACAGTCATTTTGTATCACAAGGAAAAATACAAAGAAACAACATGCTAGAAAAACACTGCTTATAAAATAAAGANCTGTGTCATGGATTTGTGTTGGAGTGCTCTATCCTTCCTGAAACAGTTGTTCAAAATTATTATTTGTATAAAATAGGTTTATAAGGGAAAATTTTGCTTATAATGTAGTTTCTCCAGAACTGAAGTTAATTGAATCTCAGAAGTGCCAAAACTGCTAAATGTATGCAAGAAGAAACATTGAGGGCTTCTTTACCTAAAAAATGGCTTCAGTGAATACAGTTTGCAAATGCCAGCATTTTAACTTGTGGCATTAAAAAAGAAAAAAAAAAAAAAAAAAGGAAAAATTGTATTGCATGTATGTAGCTTGCCTAAAGATTTTGCAGCCATTGGTAGAATTAAAATTTAATTTATGAAGAACAATATTTCTGTCTCTTGCTGACTAAATCCTGAAAGAAAGCACTTCTTAATGCAAAAATTAAAATTAAAAAAAAAATAGTGCTAAAACAAAACCCAGTCTTATTAAACCCTACAGAATTTTGTGTACATTTTTGTTCTATTAAATAACNCATATGGCTAAATATGAGACAAGAGATATCTAATGCAGAAAGAGATAACATTATTTTTANATGACTTGGGTTTCTATATCTGAATTCTGCATCATATTGATTCCCTGTTATCAAAATACATGTTTTACAGAAGAAAGCATCTACCATATAGAACATTTTAGTGTTTTAAAAAATATGTAATTTTAAAACAAAGGAAAATACCAGTAAATATTACAATTCCATTTGTATAGTTTATATTTCTCTGAGAATCATATTTTGCAGTAGAACCATATTACCTTAGGTTAACAACTTAAATATCTGGATCTCAGAAGGCATTGTTAAAAACCTGCCAAGTCATTCCCTGTGAGTTATTTTCACCACCATGACGGGTATGGGTCAGAATCCTTGCAAGGCAAAAAAGACTCTGCCTTATCTGAAAAATGTGAAGTTTATTTTTTCATTAGGCATGAGAGAAATATATTGTAATGTGAGAAGTGTTGTAAACCCCTAAAGATAGATGAAAGTGATTGAACAATACTTGAAATATTTTTCCTAACTTTCA
Source organism: Saxicola maurus maurus (assembly GCA_900205225.1). NCBI lineage: Eukaryota > Metazoa > Chordata > Aves > Passeriformes > Muscicapidae > Saxicola > Saxicola maurus. Next base: position 2,158,026 of record OAMK01000703.1, on the reverse strand, counting down.
ATTCACATAAATCTGGTTATTATTTTGCCTTCTGTTATTTCCAGTTTTGAGGTAATTTTGTAATTTCAATTAAACCTGAACTCATTTTGAAAGTAGTAGTATACCAGTGCTACCTCCCACCTCACAGAAAGAAATTGCTCTTATTCCTGCACATATAAGTTGAGAAACTAGTTATTCTGTGCTCATTAAGCAATTCAATGAAAATTACTGTAAAAAGATCCTGAAGACAGCAAATAATGTTTCCTTTTAGATAAACTGGATACGTATCTTTATAAAGCCAAGAGTAAAAGACTGNCTTGCTGTGGAAAGACCAGATCAAAAGGGCTAGATTAATTTCTGAGACAAATATTTCACACTATTTTAATATATATTAGTAATGGGGCAATAGTAATCTAGTGATGAAGGTCAGAAATGTGAGAGCTGCTGACCTTGGCTGTCATCATTTGTGACCTAATCAGAAGCATTCCTGCCCTTGCCTGTATCCTTGAATCCCGACTGAATGGTTCAGCTAGTTCTGTGCTTACACAGCTATTTCCAGCTGGTTACTCAATGATACATGAGCCTAGAGGAGGCACAGGAGGAAGAGTGGCTGTACATTTCAAATCTGACCTCGTATATATCAAAAGTCTCTTTTCCAGGTGGAAAAAAAAANCATCTGTGTGTATACACTTAGGACAAGAATCCCAGTTAAAATACAGAAACTGTAATGGTCTGCAGACCTACAAGGATACACCAAGCATTTGGTGTCAAGCACCTCTTCTCAGTGCTGACTGGGATGCAAAGGGACTTGCATTAAATTGTGAATGCTTTAGGGACTTTTGAAACCAGAGTATACCTATAGTATTTATAACTACTGTAAAAGTCTACCAAGTCTTCTCTAGAAAATAAGAACCCCTGGGAATATCTTTGACCTAACCTGAAAGGCTTTAATCTAGCAATGTCATGACACCTCATCCTGTTAAGACTGCTGTTTAAATCCTGTGAAAAATGACCACCACAAATACAACATGATCCTCTGTTGTCAAAGGTTGAGGATGATTTTGAATCTCAGCTTTTAAGGGTTTTTTGTGCTGAAAGACAGAGAGGATTCCTTGTTAAATCATTNCCTTCTTGAGAAGGGTCTGCTATGTGACAAAGCTTTCTTATTATTATAAACAGGAAGTGTCTACTCTGTGTGTAAACCTCAACACATTTNGTAGGAATGTCTTCTCCATTCACAGCATTTTAAGTGTTAGATTTTGGAGTTTGCACTGGTACAGATTACCAACAGCTGGTAAGCATTGCAAATTATCTTCAGTATACATCTTAAGAGTTTATTGTTCAAAAAAACCAATGTAGTCTAGACAGCGAAACACATAAGGATAGCACAAGTGACCTTAGCCATCTGGCCATATCCTACATTACCTTGCAAAATTCCTTTGTGGAATATACCCTTAGAAGTGTTTGTGGAGGTGCATGACTCGTTTTTTAANGGCTTCTGCTCTGACACCTGAAAAAACTTTATTTTGTGTATATAATTAGCCTTCTTACTGTTGCATGGCAGTAGTTTGAAATGGGCTGCCTGTTCTAACATCTGGAAATTGAGAACATATAGCTGATAGTTCATAAATTAAGAATAACAAAAGCATGGAATGGAACACCCAGGGTTTTTCAAGCAACCACACAGATCAAGACAAAGATGAATCATCTCAACCAGTTTTGCATGACCTCTGATACGCCTCATTACAATTAGCAAGGATGCATGTGAACTGAAAGATGCTGAAAAAATAGCTAATCAAGACCAGCTATACTAAACCAGCCTCTAGCTCATTGTAAATTATAGTCCTTTGAGTATTCACAGTGTTTTAAAGTCAAAGACACTATGAGAAGATTCTTTTTTGGGAGGAGACATATGCAAGGATTTGAGAAACTTCACATGTGAGTACTGCTTATTTTCTGATCATTTGTAGAAGGAAAATATCTTGGAATTTTAATATTTCCTTTAAAAAGCCAAAACATGTAGTTCAAACATTTGGCAAGTTCATGAAAAAGCAGGCTGAACATTTTTACCACTTTTTCTCTAACATCAACTACAGCCAGTTTACAGGAGAGTGAAAATATTCAGAGTTTGCTGCTGAGGAGCAAACCTGTACAGTTCTCAGTGNTTCTTTTCTGGCAAATCTGACTTCCTAAATCTTGCCACAACTGACCCTGTTATTGTCCTCTAAATAATCAAAGTTAATGTGTTGCTACTTTTGCTGACAACTAAGATGATTTTATGAATTCATTACATTGAGAAGAGCAGCTCTGGAAAACTGCTTTTAGTCAAGATAATCTACCTTTACCCTGCATGAATATCATTTCCCTGTAAGAAGAGAGGACTTTCTAAATGTGAAGGTTATGCATTTATTTGCTGTCTCCAAGAAAATGTCCTGGTTTTGCTTTACAGGTGCACAGCAGGGAGAATGCTGACTGCCACTTGCTGGCACAGACTGCCCATCAAGCAAGAGATGGAAGTAAAGGATGCCAAAGTGGGCAAGCCCAGAACACAGTGCTTTGTGTCCAGCTCCTTTCCAGCACCTCAGCAGGAGCTGAGACAAATGCCTTGCACAGGTTCCATCATCTCCTCTGACCATTGAGCCTGGTATGACTTTTGCGTCCAGACTTGCATCTTGGATCACAGGAAGGAGTTTGACCATAGCTGATGTGACCACAGAACAAGGTCAAATCAATCTACTTCCTGAAGACCTTCTCTAAAACTTTGATGGATAGAAAAATAACGTTAGAACAAGTGTTCAATGCATCTTCCTTAATTTTTGTGTGATGTGAATTACCTGAGGTAGTCAGGTGTGTTAGACTGAACATTTAGTTAAATGGAGGTCACCCCTTTAAAACTCTGTGTACAAAATATGCCAATAATCCAAATCCCCTAACTGCAGTAAGCTTAAATTTATTTCAAATANAAGAATGAAGAAACAAAAATTGATTTTTCTAGACATTAGCATTAAAGAATAGNCAAAGAATGAAATTTGTTTGAAGTTTGTGTGAATAACAATTACAGCACCAACATCAAGTTTAATCTTTTTTAAAGCCCATTTACATGGAAAATGAATTTATAACAAGCAGTTGAGTCCCACAGGATACAATAAATTATTGCTTTCCTTACAGTTTTGGATGTTTTCTCACCCTTCATTGCCTTCAATATATAACACTCATAACACAAAGCTTCTAATAAGTTACAGAAAATGTAATTCAATGAAAGAATATATTAAGTGTTGTGCCTTACAAGGATATCAAAGGAAAGCACTTTTGTTTAAAAATTGTCTTCCTGTTTCAAAAAAAAATAAAGAATAGACCTCATAGTTACTGGAAATGTTCCCTCAAAGCACCAATTCCCTTTAGCCATCCAAATAGATGCTGAGATCAAAAGGTGAGTTGCCTGCATTAAGGGCAGATGTCAAGTCAGCAGGTCTTGTTTAGTTTAACAAAGATGTATTCATGAGCATGAGATGAAAAGACCATTTTGCACATGATTACAATCAGTGGTGAAGAGTTCTTCTCATAAATAAGGACTTCCCCTCAGGCTGCACNGTAAACAGCTGGACCTGTAAAAAAACAATTATTAAAATCTTTCCAAGATGATGAAATGCTATCCAGAATAAAANTTTCTGCAGATACTGCCTTTCACCCCTTGTTTTCTGTTTAATTAGCCCTATTGAGATATAAAGATCTAGGCCAGAGAACAATGCTAGTATGCTGTTTTATGAAATGAGGGCACATCATTGAGGAAGTAAAAGTTTCCTATTCCCCTCTAAAACTGAATTCAATGAGTTATTCTTGTTACACCATGAATTATAACTAGGAAAAAGAAAACAATGTGTTCAGAANAAGAGTTAATCCTTTTGGCAGAACCAGCAACAGAAGCATTGTCCTTTCCCAAAATCCAAAAGGAGGTTTAAAGGGGGAAAAGGGACTGTTCAGTTAATTTCATTGAAAGAGCATACTTATGTTTTTGGTTTTTTTTTACTTCTGTTTATTCTTGAAAATGCTGATTTACAGACATTTATTAAACCAGGAGATGTTTATTTTTCTATATATGGCAGCTGTAAGGATCTGTAAAGCCCCATTCTGCTAAGCACTATTTAAACTGATAGTAAATGACATTCCCCTCCCTGAAGTCATTAGAGTCTAAAATAAATGTTCATAGAATAACCTTCTAAATACAATTTATGTGCAGCATAAAGCATTCTATTTTAAGAGAGACATATGGGAAGGAGAAGATTGCTAATAAGGTTACATCTACACACAAGGTTACAAGAAGAGATGTATTTCCCCTGCACATGCTCTCAGATGGATGTTAGCCAGCTCTGGCCTGGAGTGACCAGGCTCTGTCAGCATAATACAGTTGTGGTGGCAAAACACTGAGTCTCTTAGCAGGACCTGCTGGCCCTGGAGCTACTGGGTTGTTACTAGACAAGGACTGGAGCAAGGCCACACAGTGCATCAAAGAGAACTGAAATGGGAGCTACCTCGTAAGGGTAGATGAGAGTAAAAGGATTACCTCTACACTGCCTTAATAGAAACCATGAATCTGTTGCTGACCTTGCAAATAAGTGCCACAAAGCTGTATAACCCTGTCTTCTTGGNTCTCTTTGGTTAGAAGGGCAGTATTCCTCTGGATGTCAAAAAGGATGTCAAAATAAGTCTTCCCTCCTTTGGCTTGAGTGATTTTGGACTTGGACTTGCCTCTACCTTTACTTCCTTTTATTAAGAGTAGATGCACACAAAGTGGTGTAAGTGTGATAAATGTCAGAATAACCAAGCTTGGGACTGTGCAGCAATATTTTCTTTTTTTCAGAGATGCGAGAATGGATCTGTTGGTCATTAAGGACAAGTTGTANCACCTTAGCTCTCCATTACTGCTCACCCTCTACCAATTCTGATTACAGAGGAGAGTAAAAAAAAAGTCACAAAAGCATAAGAAATGTTCAGCACAAAGGAATTGCTTTCACACCAGGTGAAAGTAGCCTGTAAAGATCAATTACTCAAGGCACTTAGTACAAAGAAATATGTTCCCATGGGGTCAGTANTGCAGTATTATCAAACAATTATTGTTGAGATATAGAGAGAACTGAATCTAAACTATACTGAGCTATCTTTGCTTGGTTAAAAACCTGTTTGCCAAGATCAAAGCTAATTCTAGCAATTTCTTGCAATTTGCCGAATCTGCATCATTCTTACATTAGGAAAAAAAATTAAATTTAAAGAAAAAAAAAAAAAGGAGGAGGGAAAGGCAGTGGCCAAAGAGAAAGGAAAAATCCTGGTGGAGCTCAGTATATACAGATCAGACTTCTCTTTCCTGAAAAGAGTCTAGCGCATAAAAGAATGGAACAGCACACTGCTGACTCCTCTAGAGCCACTAATGCATCATTAAACTCCTGCATCCAGATCAAGGACCCGAATATTACCCAGCCCCAGAGGGAGGGTTGAGAGCAGCTGGTGGCCACTGGCCAGCCTGCTGGCCAAGCCCCTCAGTGTCTCTGCACCCAGCTCTCCACTGGCCTGCATCTGGGCCACTGCTGCAGAAGGGAGCTGTGAGGCACAGTGAAAAAAAGCATCACTAAATAAAAGAAACCCCTAGATCTTCTGCACCTCTCAATTCACTGGGCACATGACCTGTGAGATNTTGGAGGAGATTGGATTGGTTAAACAGGACTTCCTCTCTGTGGACTGTGCCTGATGGCTGTGTTGTCCTTTAAACAGCTCTTGATGGCACCCAGTCTCTATATGTCTCCTCCATCATTTTTCTAGGTGTTGAGATCAGACTCACAGGTCTGTGTGTTTCTGGGTTTTCCCTTATACCCTGCTTGTAAATTGGAATAACATGGGCCACCATTCAGACAGCAGGGAATACCCCAGATTCCCTGGAGATAATTCCGTAAGATCGCCTGGCTCCTTCAGTTCTCTGGGTTGCGTCTGATCAGGCCCCATGGGCATGTGAAACTTCACCTGATATAGCTGGTCTCTGANAAACTTAGTCAAAACAAGTGAGAAGTCCCTGCTCCCACCCTCACAGTCCTCTGGCTCAGAGGATTGGGCAGTCCATGGTCTATCAGGATTATTAGAAAATGAGGGAAAAAAGGTGCTGTCTCTGTTTTTGTCTAGACTTACATAAGTGGATGTAGAGCATCCTTAACTAAAAAGAAGAAAGGAAGGAGGAAAAGAAAGGAAAGGAAATGGATTACCCACTTCTTTTCCAAGTTTCTCCTTTACCAAATCCATCATCCTTGACTGAAATTCTTTTGGACAATTGTATACCTCATTATTGCTTCGTCTCTTTTTTCCTAACATGTATTCTCTTCCTTTCTTGTTAACTATCCTCTTACTCTTGTGATATCTTTGAGGTAGAGAAGCCTTTAGGTGCTGACTGTCAGCATTAACATCAAGTCAAAGTTGCCTTAGCTACATTTTACATCTGCCCCATAGTGACAGACTGTTACTGGACACTCAAGTGTCCCTGTTCCCTTGAGCTAAAAGTAAAAGGGGGTCTGGTAAGGATACCACGAGCTGCACATCAAAAACNAGCATCCAATTCCAATTCAGGAGCAGACAGGCAGATGGCTATATTTCAATTAGGCCAGCAGTACAAAGTTGAGCACTTCTGCNTAAATAAAGGGTCTGCATTGCCTTTTTTTGTCAGTACTAACCACTCTCCTGGGAGGTCTTCTACATTCCATCTGAAGTCTTGGGCAAATATCACCAGTGACTTTGCTGAAATTTGCATCAGGCAAAAAGATATCTTGTTTTACATACTTAAATATATTGTTGTTTTTCAGACATTGNCTTGTCTACACCTCCAAATCCTAGAAGAATTATTGAAACAGAAAACCTGGGTTTACCAAGTATATAGAAAAGAGAGAAGGCCTAGTTAATTTTCACTGCTGTGCAGACCCACCACTGAGATCACTATCTCAGACACAGCTTGCAGGTAGAAAGATGCCTGCATTGGTTCTGCTGGGGCAGATGTGCCTGTATCTAAATTCTGTATCAATTCTGTTTTTTCTCTTCTGGGACTTAGGTAAGATGGTCTGTAGGTTTCCCCGTATTTCAAAAATTTTGAGTCAGACCTAGGCAATCATTTTTGTGTATGTCATCTTACTTAATCTGGTCAAGTAATCATACTTTTTCTCATACATAAAATTATCAGGAATCTAGGGAAGCAATTTCAGCTAGTCAAACGAGGCCTTGCTGTCATAGAGTATATTCATTCATATTCAGTATATTAACAAGAACATNCCCTCTTTCAGAATTACATTGTGACTTAAACTTTCATATGGTTATGAGAGTAGAGTTCAAAGAAAACTCCAAAACCTTTTAGGCATTGCTAACTTTTTAGTAATCCAGTCACTCTTTTTAGTCATAATAGATTCAATTTAATTTTGCATCTTTCTGCCTGCCAGAAAACTCTACTTTTAGTCATCATGAATACTAAATCAGATTAAAGCTATAACATAAAGAACATAACAATGCATAATTACTTAAAATGCCCACATTCAGTTGGAGTAATTCAAAGTGACAATATAAAATCAAATACTTCAATTAAACAGTTATGCAAAGTTTTGAATTCCAGCATGTTACAGCAAAAAACCAAAAAAGTGGCAAAACTTCCTGAGCAAGGTAAATAATTACCTAGCTGCTTCAAATCCATGTTAACAAACTAACAAACAAAAAAACGCCAAAAATAAAAGTAACACAAAAAATAAAGCTTAATGCTGATTCCTTATAGTAACTACACACCTAGGCAAAGAGAAGGCAAATCAACAACACAGAATACAAGCAGAATACAGAAAATAATCCAAGATTATTTGGCTCCATTTCTTCAAAATAATGGAATACCTGGATAATCATAAGGATACATCTGACTTAGTAATTTGCTTCTTGTGAATGTAACCCTCAGGAAAATACCTAGTTTGTTTTACATGAGCACTTTCAGATAAATGAACCCTGAAATATCTCTACCAGAAACTCTGTATTTAGGGATAATTTCATGTTCCACATAATAAAACATTTTACCACTTTTCTACTGCAGAGTGGAGAAACATATGCAATTGTGGCTTCAAGCAAACAGTCTTTAGTATCCTACACAGAACATTTAGGTCCCCTGTGTAACAACATTCTTTTGCTGACTTGCTAATCTGCCCCATTATCCAACTTTTGATGCTTTCAGCTGTTTTATGCAATATGTATGGAAACAGACCTTCTCAAGGTCAGATAGTTAGCTTAGTTAGACAGACTTACTCCTTGATGATGGTANTTTTTTAAATATGGTATTTTTAATTCTGTAAGGCAGTAATGACAGTAGATATGCTCTCCATATCAAGCACAGAAAGACAGTCTTGGGTTTATTATGCCCATGAGAATAGATTTTGAAATCACAGAATAAACATACACATTTATCTCATGTAAACCAGANTCTGTTCCATCTCCTCTGCACATCCAGGGCTTGAGTTAGCCTAATTTTGATCTAATTATTACANGAACAGGGATGATGCAAAAAGGTGAGAGTTCTTGACATTATGTAGTGTTCTCACTACACAAGTTAAGCAGACAGATTTTTTTATTCAAGCTAACACTTGATGCTACAAATATCTTTTCTTTGAATGATTCAGAGTTGAGTACAAAGCTAAAAAATTAAACACTTTTAAAGGGACTTTGTAGTATCTCAGTTTTCCTTTTATGAACAGCTAAAACAGTAACATTAAATTTAAAAATGCTCTCCATGTTTTGCAAGATTTATGCCAGTGAACNTTGATTGTCCATTTGCAAGGCAGATAAGTAGATATAATTACCTAAAATATAGAACTGTTCTATGAAGGTTTAAGAGTAAACATGTCATACAGCACAGAACAAAGNCAGGTAGCTTGTCTTTATGTTATCNACTCTTTTAAGACATAAAATATTTCTAGCACTAGTCAGAGATACAGTGAGAACCATAGAGAAACAGCTGACATCACTTTACAACAGATTTTCCCTCCTGATCTCTATCAAACAGAATTGCAGCTACTTACCCATTTTGAATTNCAAAAAAGAAAAATGAGTATATGTCTGGAAGTCAAATGCAGGTGCATATTTTAGGGGGCATGTCTGTGATGCAAAAACTTTATTAACTTTTCAGCCATATGTGCATGCAGTGAGAAAGTAATCTCCAAGAAAGATAACTTGNAATTTACATGAAATCTTGCCAATTTACACACCATCAAATTTAAATGTTTTCTGTTTCTCACTAGTTTACTTTTCTCCAGCTTGGTCTTCTTATCTTTTTATACTGAAATCATATTATAATCAATAGGCAATGGCATTTCCAGTCTCACATTACCAGAGAATATGTTTTAAGCCTACACAAAAAAAAAGAGTTCACAGCACATCAGGCCCTGTAAATATATCAAGATAGTAAATATAGGCTGAATTCTTACATCTGTTGTAAGGNTTTTTGGAAATGCAATACCAAGCCACTGGGTTGCCAAAGTCTTCAAAGGTTTGTTGTGACACTGCCCACCAGTCTCAGACACTGAGCAGTCCCAGGCTGAGCCCTTCTCAGCATAACACTGTGCATCTCTGGAAATGAGGACCAATGGCTGTCTTTTGCCAGCTACTTCAACCTTTTTAAATGGGCCCTTAAAGGAGAAAGCATTCAAGAAATAAATTTCTCTGATGCAATGCAGCAAGCATCCTTATTCAATTTTTGCTCTGCTGTGTCCTCACGNTCCTCATGAACTCAAGCAGAGTTGAAAACCAGGAGCTATATCCCAATTTTAAACATCTTGAAATAGAAGGGACTTCATTACTGTGATCTGACAATGATATAGAACTCCAATTATGAAGATAACAAGCATGATTTTTTAAGTGATTTGACCTTAAGTCTATGAGAGAAGGAAATTTTCTTAAAAGGAATTTTTTAAACTTATTTTCCCCTTCATTTGTGATGTTTCAGCACTAGGAAAAGATGAATTACTATTTATGCAATTCTCTTTAGCCAAGTATTTCAACACTCATGAAACTATTGATTAATCTGAATTATTAGATAGATAAAGCAATTTTCCAGTGAGAATGTAGAGACCTGGTGCTATTTTCAGTTCAATCTCTTTGAGTAAATTGCATTCTGTGCTTATAGGGGCATCTGGAGTTAATGCTGCAGGTTTCCCAACATTGCACCTCCATTCTTTGTGTGAATTCAGGGTTCATCCATGCCCTGACCTTTTCATTGACTGCCTCCTATGCATGTGGCACCAGCATGGCACATCCCTGCTGGAGTCTGTACAGAAACAGGACATTTCTCTCTGACAGTGNAGCATTATGCCTCGGAGACAAAAGGGAAAGTGAAGTGAACCTTATGAGAAATGGTCTATCTATAGCTCCTAAAGCCAGTGGGATCCATAAGACCTCTGTGTGAATCTAGTCCTAGCCCAGAGTTTAAGCATTGCTGTTAATGTCAAACAGATTTTTCATGTCTTTTTGTGCTAGNCAGGTAATAAAATTCTGTTCTAATTGGTGCAATTTGTCCATGAAAAGTGACATTAAATAAAATATTACCAGTACCCTGTTTTTTCTGGTTTTCTTTTTGGGTTTAAATCTGTCGACTAGTAAATTTATTTATTTTTCTTATTATCACTGGAAAAAATGCCAGATAAAAGTAAGAAAGTTAACANTGCAAAGCTTCCAAAGTATTAAAAGCTGAGATTTCTTAAGTGCTNTTAAGGGCACACTTGCAAAGTAACAGGATTACACAAGTGAAAAGTCAGCACTACAAAAAAAAAACAATCACACATTTTTTCATTCCAAAAGATCTTTAGATTGACAAAAATGAGCATTTATGTGTAAGTTAACTATGTATCACATNGAAGTAACAGACCATTATTGAGTTTCATACTGTACCTGAAAGACTGTGTTTCCTAACACCAATGAATGATATTTGTGTTGGCTTAGGTCTGTTTTTCTTCCATTTTGCCTTCCTGAGAATTGTCCAAGATATATTTCTCTGACTTTCTCCTTATTTAAAGAGTTGCTCCTGTAAGAATATTTCATACTTTTCCTGGTTCTTGTGAAATGTTTGAAAACTTTGAATACCTAAAACTTTTTTTCTGAACAGTTAGTACTGCTGGTAGTCTCAACAATATATTTTTTTTTTTTGTTATTGGGCATGCTGTCACTGGCCAGGGCAGTTATCTGACTCTTAGCAGAAAGGAAGGTAATCAACAGGACACCAAGATAGTTGAAAAAAATAAGAACAATTCTTTCAATTTGAGAGAAGGTTATGTGCACATATATGTATATTGACAGCAGAGAATCCCACTTGAAATCTCTGAGAATGATATCTTCTATCTACACAAAACAGCTGTAATGAGGCTTAAAAAAACAACAAGAAAATAGGTTTGATATTTGTCATTTTTTGCCTCCTCCCACACAAAGCTAAGAAGAGTTGAAGCTGATGGCAACACTGCATCCCTAATTTCACCTTCTGATGATGCAGTGGGGTGGCAATCCNAGCATACTTCCTGAGCTTTTACAGGGTGACTTTCAGGGCACAAAAACAGTTCCAATAAAGTTCAGATGGCATTATCATGAGAAGAATCTCCCTAACTGGAAATGTTACTGGGGAGTTCCTGCAGATGACTTTTTTTTTGGTAGCAGAGGTGGATCTTCTGATCTCTCAGTGCAAAACCTGATAAGCACTGACCTGTGAGTTGCTGATTGGTTTGGTTGAGTGCAACCATAAATCAGATCTAAAAACAGGACCTAGTTCAGTGAGGTTTAAACAAGATTCACTAAAGCAAATGATAAAGATAGATAGATGGAGGAAAAAGATCATTTTTTTTCCAACAATGTTACAAAAGGGCTTAAAAACCATTACTTTGATGGTTCCTAAAGAGGTTTGCAGGAAGCCCTCATCTGTGGTACATCTGCTCATTGCAACACAAATTGCTTGTAAAGCTAATACTTTGCATTTTGATAACTTGCTAATTGAAGAATCCCTTNATCCTTTAAGAATATAAATTATATCTTGCTGTTACACGCCTCGTTAGATAACAGGTGTTTGGAGGACATTTGCTTTACAGAAACACTCGCCAAACTCTTACATAAGAAATCTTGCACTCTGGATGTACTCAATTGCTAACATTGTATAAAAGACCTTCATCTGCTAGTCTGATAAATTGTTCATCAGCATGTAATAATGATTTTAGTCTAAGCATAAGCTGAGCCAGCTTGTTGACTGCTTTGACTCAGTATGTCTAATCATATTATTTCTTTGGTTTCAGGTTACATGATTTGGCACTAATTGTTCTTAAATTGCTTCATTTTAATTGCTGGTGTTTCTGATTTAGTGTTAAATCAAACTGTATTTCCATTGGTACAAAAAGTAACTGAGTGGAAGACAATGGGACACCTCACCTCAATTAGGTGAGAAAAATTATTCCAGAGAAAATTATATAATTATAACTAAACAAGTTTTATGATGTACTTTAATTTCTTATATTATTTCGTTTTGCTAGTCATTCATGTGGGTCAGCTAAGCTTTTACTGTCAAACTTAAATACAATACATTAATGACAAAAATAGGAGAAGATTCTACATGCATGTCCTCTCTTACAAACGAATTCCTGCATGGCAGGCTGCACAAAATATATTATCAAACCCCATAATTTTAATAACAAAAGAACATTCTGATAAATCTGAATTCTGTGTTGTAGTCCAACTAAATTAAGATTTCTCCCTGCAGTAATTGGGGAAGAAAAACCATATTTCCCATCTATCTTGTAATGAGGAATAACGTACAGATCAAAGAAAGGGAGTAAGATCCCAAACACAGACAAGCTTTAGTCTTGATCTCTGGAGTAGAAATTTTGAGTATTGACTGTGTCCAACACCTTATGTAGTGCGAGCTCCCCACAGCATCTCTACTTTGGCTAGATTAGATTAGTGCATTGTCACATAATTTTTATTGCATATTATGTTTAAGGTGATTATATTTATTTACATCATGTGTTTCAGTTGGACAAAAATTTTAGTATTTTCCCATCAGATTGTATGTTTCTGTCAGAAGAAAAGCTTTCTACTGCCTGGATTATTCAGACTAAGTATATTATGGAAGAATAAAAAAAAACCTCAAAACCAAAACAATTCAGTGAAATAAAGTTTTTTCAACCTTACTGGAATCAAACACTTTGGCTGTTTTCCCCCTCTGCAATCATCTCATAGTTTTTACATTGTACTGAAGCACGGGGGTTATTTTCAAAATGAGGATTTGCCATACAGTTCCATGAAAAGTCAAAGTCATGATCCAAATTATTTTCAGATCAAAACAAGTATAAAGTTGAAAACTGTTAGAAAATAATTGAGTGGAAGAAGAGGACTTGATTTTCCCAGTTCTCTCTTCAATTGTCTGCACAGTTATGATCTTCCTATCTCAAAAACAAGCAGTAGAAAATCTAGTAGAAAATGAGAAACTTCAGAAAGGGACAACAAGGATGATCAAAGGTACCAAGCAGCTTCTATGTTAGGTCTGGCTGAGTACACTAGTACTCTCCAGCTAGGATTAGAAGAATTTTGGAAGGCAGGTCCACAAATCATCATGTCATGTAAGAAGCAAATTGATTTTCTCACCACCCCCAGAACATACTGGTAGGAGCCTGGTTCAAAGCAACCAAAGGTGTCTCCTAATCAGACAAGCTGTGCTCTCTGTCAAGTTTGTTTTATCGTAAAGTTCACATGAAGGAATGAAATGGCAGGCTGGACAAGTTCTTGGAAGAGCAATTTATTTAAAGACTTGGGAAAAACATATGGTTGCCAAATATATGTACTTATAACTCAGGCACCCTCTGTGCAAAATATAGGTAAGTACTAAGCAAGTTGTGTTAGAAACCATGGCTTGCCCCTTTTCATTCTTTCTAAGTAATTTGTTCACAGATGCCCCTGGATGGAGGNCACAAAAATATGAGCCTCTGGATTNATATAGGACAGCTGCTGTGTTATAAAACTACAGCTCAAATTACTAGAGATTAAACAGCAATTGCATCGTATGACTGAAAAGAGCTTTTGGTGAATCCATGCTGACCTTTCCCAGAAATGTGCTTCTTCTCACTTGTAACACGTCCCAGGACAAATTGTTCCATAACTTTTCCAGGGAAAGATGTAGGACTGATGTAACTAAAATTGCTGGATTTAAGCCCTTCCTGCAAATAGGGGTGCCTTTAGCTTTCTCACAGGTTTCTGGCTGTCCCCTGATCTCCACAACTTCTCAAAGATTACAGACTGACATCAACCAGCTCTCTTAAAACTCTCAGGTGCATATTGTCAGGGCCCATTTTTTTGCAGGGGTCAAGTTTCTGTAACAGCTCAAATACCAACTCCTCTTTTCTACTGGTAGATCTGTGTTTGAATCAATCCAGAATATTTTCCCAATATCTGAGACTTTANAGGCAAAGACATAGGTAAAAGGAGTATTAAGAATCTCAAACTTTTCAGCATTATTGGTGACTAAATCACATCTGTTTAGCAGTAAGCCAATATTTTTCTTGTGTTCCTGTTTGCTGTTTGAGTACCTGAAGAACCCTTTCACAGGGCAAATTTCAATTCAAGCTGAGCTTTTTCTTTTCTAACTCCACCTCTGCACATCCTGGCAATGACCTTGTAGTTCTCAAAGGGTATTTGTCTTTATTTCCATCTTGTACCTGTCCAAAAATGGAATGCCACAGTTCAAGGCTGGGGCAATTAGAAATGGTGGTAATATACCAAACCTTGTGCACTTGTAATTGCAGCCAGAGAAGATCAGGGTGAGAATATATGAGAGGAACANCTCTGGAGATGCCAGTGTCAGTGGAGAAGGGAGGAGCAGGAGGTGCTCCAGGCACCAGAGCTGAGGTCCCTCTGCAGCCCATGGTGCAGACCACAGTGAGGCAGCTGTGCCCCTGCAGCCCATGGAGGATCCCAGGGATGCAGAGCCCCACACTGGAGCAGATGGATGCCTGGGGGAGCCTGTGATCCTGTGGGAGGCCTGTGGAGAGAGAAGCCCACAATGGAGCACCCTGTCCTTGAAGGACTGCGCCCTGTGGAAGAGTGACACATGTTGCAGCAGTTTGGCAAGGACAATGAGATGGAGCCATGCTGGAGAATTTCATGGAGAACTATGTCCCATAGGAGGGGCTCCATGGTGAGCAGGGGAAGGACTCTTCTCCCTCAGCAGCCAGAGATGCCACTGGTGATTAAATGACCATAACCCCCATTTGCTGTCTCCCTGCACCTCTGGGGTGGGAGGCAGAGCTGGAAGAGAGGAAGGAGTGGGGAAAAGGTGCTTTTAAGGTCTCATTTTACTTCTTGTTATCCTTCTCTGATGTTTAATATCCCTAATACTAATTCTAATTGGTTTGGCCTGTGACAGTATTTGGTGAGTGATCTCTCCCAGTCCTTGTCTTAACTCATGAACCTTTTGTTATATTTTNTCTCCCAGAAGAGAGGGAGAGATGAGCTTGGCAGACAGCTGGTATCTAGCCAAGGTCAACCTATTACAACATCAAAGATTTCCCTTAAGACAAAGCTCTACTCCTATGCCAATTCTTCCCTGCCTAGCTTTGCAAATCAACTTATAACCATCCACCACGATCTGCCAGTGATGTGAGCTGTCCCACCATTT
Organism: Saxicola maurus maurus; assembly: GCA_900205225.1. NCBI lineage: Eukaryota > Metazoa > Chordata > Aves > Passeriformes > Muscicapidae > Saxicola > Saxicola maurus. The sequence goes on along the minus strand of OAMK01000703.1, from coordinate 2,142,362 downwards.
TTCAGTTATTTCTGAAATACAAATATAACAAATTGTTATTTCTACAATACAACTCTCTTACGGTGTCTAATGTTCCAGCTGCTCCCTACTCTGAGTGTTTCACTATTTATACACTTGAGGTGGTTGNTCTTCTGATTCTCATCCTGGGAGGCAGTTAAGCAGCATTTTTTTGCAGCTCTGGCTGGCCTAGTCTGTTCCCCAGTTTCTTGCAATATCATGAGTTTTGACACTTCTGTACCCCAAGTCCTTCAGTTTAAAGCCTGCCTCACCAAGCTGGTCGGNGTGCTGCTAAAGATTCCTTTGTGTTTTCTAGACATGTGGATGCCACCCTCCCTGACAATCTACAATTGTGTAGAATGCCCCGTTGTCATAAAAGGCAAAAACCCTCAAAAAAGCACCAGCCACAAAGCCAGAAGTTTGTGTGCATTGTATATCTATTTCTGGCTACACCCTCTCCTGTGACTCATGAAACAGAAGAAAAGGCAGCTTGGACACCAACACTTCTCACTTGCCTGAACTCCCTGGGGCCTGAAGCTTTCCCTCATCCGCCCAGATTCCAGCCTNCAGTATCATTTGTGGAAAAGCAGCAAATTATAGAAGGCTGTGCTCTGAATAAGTCNTGGCACCTTCCCCAGCAGCACCTTGGACCTCAGCTCCCAGAAGGCAGGATACCTCTCATGACTGCCTGTCAGCCCACANGTGTGAGTGCCTTGGTGACCCTTAGCAGAGACTCACCCAGGAGTGCCCCTCATTTCTTTTTGCAGTTTTCACTCTGTGCTGCTGTACAATTTCTCCTTGCAGATCTTGCTTGTGGGTGTCTACAGTGTTAAAGCTGCAAATCTATTTTTGATTGTAATCCTGGAGCGTTAGGAATGATGCAGAGTCCTGATTTTGTGGTTATTTTTTCTAATAGTTTCATAGAACTGTGCAAATTATATGCTGCTTTGCTAACTCCACTCAAAACACCTAAGCAATCCCAGGAAAGTTGAAGAGGTCTGAAAAAGGTAATCAGATTGTAAATGCCTATACCAAGTATTTCAGAATTGATAGCAGCATTCACTCGTCATGTGATGAATTTGGGATTTTCTCCATCCAGCATCCCAGACTGCCCTCACTTCCACCCTTAGCCACAGAGTTAAATTAAAGAGATGTGATAGACACAGTATCCTTCAGAGATTTCATATGAGCAAATCTCACCAATATATTGTTGGCCCAATATTAGCCTGGCCTCATACAGATTACTTATCACAGTACCCTCACTGTTCATGTCAGAAGCTAGAAACTGATGAAACGTTGAGATAGAGTCCTGTAAACCCTCAAAATAGCCAGGTTTGGAGAGTTTACAGGAACTCTCTTTTCTGAGGACATGAACTCTTGAATGAAAGAGTTGGCTTTTCCAACTTCATAAATTTCAGAGTCACAGTCATCATCAGAAAATGTGGGTTAAATTTCTAGGTAAATTAATAATTTTATCCTTTCTAAATAAGAAAANATCTCACTCACACTTCCTAAAAATTTAATNCTTGGAGCTGTCTCAGAGTTTTCCACACAATATNTAGTAATAAGTGTGTACTCCCTGTTTATTTGCTTTTCTTTGTCAGGCTCTCTTATGCCTTGTGGGGACAAACGACACTCCAGAAGGGGATTTTCTCTGCACAAACTCAAGCAGNGACTTCCTCTGTTGAGTAGAGAAAGAGACATGGCTTCCAGAAGGGTGTGAATCTAAAGCTGTTTTTGTCCATTCAGCAGCTGCTGTGCCAGTTTAAAAGACTTCCTGGATGTACTGCCACAGAGACATTCTTCTAGGTTTTACCCTTTCCCATACTAGTTTGTTATTGGCTTTGATGGCTGCTGATTCCAGCANACATTGTGGTGGCCAACCCTGTAAGACTTCACACTGAATCAACCCCAATCTTTCTCTCAGTCTAGCATAATACACTTCAGTGGTTAACCTGGAGCATCTCTTTTCTGCTCTAGTTATGAGCTTTCTAGGACAAGGACCACCCTTCTGTGCATGCTGTATGGCACTCTGCACTTCAGCTGCCATGGTGAAATGCAGGTTAAACAGATACAGGACTCATCGAGGCACCCATCTGCCAAGTCATGCTTTAAAACATGCTTTTGCATCCTTTCTTAATTGTGTTGAGATTTCTGAGATACATATTCGAAATGTGTTTCTAGTTATTTGAAAGTTTATAGCATGGTAGTCTTTTTCCCTGGTTTCCATGTGGTTACTTGCTTTTTCAGCTAGTTTTATTTCATAATAATACTACTTTAAGACAAACTCTATTTCAGAGATTTTGTGCTGTATTCATTTTTCAAGCTTCTTATGCTAAAGACTAACTGACATTGCTAGAATCATTCCAACATGAAGCTTTATTTGAAGTGATGTAGCAAAAAAAATTTCATCTACTTTTAGTCACCTATTGTTCTTGTAAGTAATCATAATTTATTTAGTTCTGATTTCAAATAGGGATGTTATCACGTGGAATCCTATGACTACATTTCCAATTAATAACATTCAGAAGCCCTGAAATGCAGCATTTCACTGTTCACAATGTAAAACTCTGAAGTGTTTCAGTCTCTCTCTAGAGCTGTAGTGAAGATAATTTAATCATTCCTCATGTAAATTATATTAATTATCATACATAACATTTCTTCCCTATTACATTCTTAAGCAATGATTCAAGTGTTAATATAAATGTATCTTTTGAATTGGCTGGGAGATCAACCAAAAAAGAATTTTTTTTATGAAGAGATGGTGGTTTCTGACTCAGATTCCTTTATTTTATGTAACTTTTAATTCCCCTGTAGCACTTTCTTATGCAAGTTTTCTATTCCTAATCTACTGAACTGTCATTTATGATTAATTTTAAATTAATTTTATTACATGCATCTCATACCCTTGATAGAAGAGCAGTACAGTGTTTCACAGAATCATTGGCAATTTATACTCAGATCTACGTCTCCCTCAAATTGAGTCTTTTTCTCTTTAAATGGGGAGACAAAATTTAAAAAGGTTCTCTGTTAACTGGATTTTAATGCACATTAAGCTTTTTAAAAAAAAATTGCTTAAAAATTCAAGCTCTTAGCTGAGTAAGCAAGTGAACCCAAATTTCATATTNTTAACATATATAACAGCTCAAGTCACACAAGCAATGAAGCAAAAGGCATTGAAAAGATGGAGATAAAAAATTGATCTGCAACATTTTGGTCTTGCAGATCACATTTGGGCAGTAGCAACCCAGAGGCCTGAAATTCAAGGGCAGAAAACATCATCTGCTTCTTAAGAGCTGATGCAGCACACACCAGACAGAGCTCTACCTCTGAGGCTACCTTCAGAAGCCAAGGTAGTTGATCTTGCTACTCCTGGGATCCAACAGGATCAAATTATCCCATCTGCAGGGCATATTTTTATTCATTTCCCATCAAAGAATCATTTTTCAATCTTTGAAAAAATTCAACTTTTAAAAAAATTAATATGGACCTTTATATTTAAATAATTGTTCCAGGCTAAATAATACAGTATGCTAATAGGAGAGGAAATGCTCTGAAAGGAGAAAAAAAAGCCTCTGAAAGTATTTGCCTTTNCATATGGGACCTTCTGATTAAAAGAAGACAAGTACACAGCACCTCAGGTAATTTCAGTTCTAAAAGCCCAAATCCACAAGTCAGTGATTTCCTTAATGGAAGAGTTTTAACATTTCTTTTGGGAATATNGTGCACTTGAGCACTATTGAAGCAGAATGCCACTTACAGTTGAAGAAAAATTACTGTCAAGTGAATAATGGCTGCTCAAGGCACATGTTATCTATTTCTGCAATTAGNAGAGAAATCCTGTTGTAAGTCTCATTTAAAACATCAGTTTTACTGCCAGAGGAGAGCAGCAATGTGTGTTGCATTTGGCAGCACCGCTGTGCTGTAAGTTAAAGGCCTGTCAGGCTTACTGTTACAAGATTTTGTTTTGAGAATTGTGCAACCAAGAGATATAAATTTTTTCCAAACAAAGTCTGAATTCAGGATTTCCCCTGAGAAAGAATTTCTTACAGAAAAATTGGTCAGTCAAAAGGGATTTTTTTTAATGTTAAAAGTATTAAAACCTTTAATTGCAATAGGTTAAGCAGATATTGATATTCTTCATGGAGCAGTGATATGAGACTTGCCAAACTCTATTTCTCTTAGAGTGAAGTCCTGCACACCCAGTGGACTGTTTCCCACCAGGTCACATCAAGAATCTGATGAGAAGTCTTTCCACAGAGAAATTTGAGTAAAGGCTCAGTGAGCATAGCTGTATTCTGCACTCACATGAGGACACGTCCCTGAAAACAGAGTAGCTCCAGAATGAAATCCTTTCTGAAGTAGTGGTAAAAAAATCTTTATATACATGTAAAAACTCCAATTCCCAGGGAAACTGCTCTAGCATCACAGTTTTAGCATAGAAATGGTAACTGCAAGCATGTATTCACAACATTTTCATGCTGACAATTCCAACATTTATTGTGCTATAAGTAATTTATCAGGTTTGAAAACTTTCTGCTTGTTACTTGCCTACATGTTAAAAACCAGAAAACTTTGGATAAATGGACCACACAACAGAACTAGATTGGAAAGAGAAAATAATGTTGATATAAAGACAAGGCACAAAACGCACTTCCTAATCCAATATCCCACATCCAAATGTAGTGCTGTGAAGGTTTCTGAATCCTCATATGAGCTGCACCATTTGCTTCCCTTCCTCCTCCTTGGTGCTGCTCAGCTCCAGGCCCATAGGACAAATGTCAGTATTTTTCCACCACTTTCCTCATCTGGATGACATACAGAGAAGAGAGTCAGGACATGCTCCTGTCACATCAAGTCAAAGCTACCTTGACTACAAACAAGTCTACTGTTCCAGAAGTTCAACCTGAAATACAGTTTCCTCTGAAAAGCAAATTTAGAAGGTCTTGCTGTATTCTGTGTATATTTATTTACATACTTTGTGAGAAAAATAGGCTTTTGCCATAAGCCTGGATGTATATGTTAGCTTTGCAAACATGACATTTTTCACTTTTAATGATATTTAATGAGATATACATGGCAAGTAGCACCAAACACTTTGCACTATCAAGAAATGCTTAGCAAACTACAATGTTTCCTACAATGTTTCCACAAGTATAATGAATAAGCCTTAATAATGTACAGAGAACAAAAATAATTATGGTAGGGAAAGTTTTCCTGCTGGAAATGTCCTGTCTGGGACAGCAGATTTCCTCTGGAGCAGATTTTCTTCACACTCTATTTTTGTGTAATTTGCCTGACTCGTTTCTTTGGAGCCTGCTCACAGAAAATTGCCTATACTTTGGGTTTCTTATGTGGTGATTGATTTGGTGCTAAGCAGCACACATCATGCAAACAGATTGCTGAGAAGGAACATTTTTCTGGGTTGCAAAATGTGGCCTGATCATAGGAAAGTGTGCAGCTCATGGTTGTGCAGCATTCTTTTAGACATTAACAAGATGTGATGTGACTTTCCCAGAGAGAAAGTCTAACAAAATGCAATGTTCCCATCTTATTAATTGGCATTACATAGTCTTAGATTTTCATACAATGTTGTTCACTGGTCTGGCATCTGCAAACATTGTCTCATGTTTGCTTCAATACAAATCAGATATACATCAAGAAGAAAATCTCAAACAGTACATTTTGCTCTCTTCAATCTGTATTTCTAGCATTACACGTGTCAAGTTTTGTTTTTAAGTTTATTACATAATATTCAACACAAACAAAGTCAATAGCATTTTTTTTTTTTAATAATCCAAGCCTTCATTCTAGTGGAATTCTTTCTTTGCTCCATTAAAAAAAGAAAGATGCTTGCTTTTATCATATTAGTGTCACATAAGAAACTCATGCTTGCAAGGTCAAAAATAATTTTAAAATTAAAATATTTTGTCACTTATTCTGTGAATTTCAAGCTTGTATCACATCATTGCTGGCTGAATTTGGAATGCTCTCATGGTAAAAGAAGGAGAACATGTTTCAGAAGGATTTAGCCCTGAGGCAACCATGGCAGTAAGTGTAAATTTAAGTGATCTAACACACTTAAAAGTTCATCTAGTGGAGGTGTGGGAAGAGTAAAAGATCATCAAAACAAAAATAAATGTCTTTTAACCACTCAATTTCTGTAGGCATGAAGCCCACAGAGTCTTTTCTCTCCTGGTATGAATGCTCTGTTTCTAGCCTTGTTCATACAATCCTTATGAGAAGAGACATTTAATAAATTGATTACACAGTAAATCTGAAACAATTTTGTTCTCTCCTCATACCTTTGTGGATAGAAATCTTTGGTGATTTGACTGTGTGCCAGTGAAGTGGAAGGTGTCCAAGACAAATCTGCATTCTCCAACATACCCTAAATATTTCCCTGAGGCATATACCACCTTTTTTCATTCATTCATTCCTGATATATCTGGTATAAGATTGTAAGCCAAAATAACAACTGCTAGGCTCTGCAGAAAAAAAAATTGTACATAAATGACAGATTCTTAGTCCATTAAAACCCTAATACTATACTGATTTCTCTAGGATCATCCTTTCACTGCTATATTTTGCTCTGGCATCCAGGGGCAAGTATGGTTTTGTTTCTGGAGGCATCCAGTGGAGACCCTCTCCAGAGGACAGAGGCCTCACAGGAATCCCTTGTCCTGAATCAAATGCTGCTGGCACAATCTGTGTTATCAGCACAGAAGGCCCTGTGTACAAATATTCATGCTTCCTTTGTGCAGGTCAAAGCATTACAGCTTTGACATGAAAGCAAGGTCTGAGAGGATTTTTGACAGAAAGATTGTCAGCTCTCTACTGGCCATGACTGATTTGTGGAAATTTCTTGACTGTGTAAAGTTGCAGACATCACTCTAACCTTGGGGGGTGTTATGGGTTAATAACCATCAGTGTCTGTTGCTGCAATTTTGTTTTCGTATTTTGTGTGTCTTCCTTACATTATTATTTTTTAATACCTCCTTTTCCTGACAGTAAGGTGATATATGTTGACAGGTTTAGCTTCAAAAGTCAGTCAAAAGAATAAATTGCTAGATTGACTATGCACTGTTTCAAAGATACTCAATTTCTTTATTATTGAAGAAACTAAAATTCACTGTTGTATCTGAGACATTAGTCAACAATATGACTCTGAGCCTAGCTTTTTATTTGCATTAGGGTCACAGGCTTATCAGAAAAACAAGGTTACTGAAGTGTGAGTTTGAAGACATATGAAAGTGACACCTGTTTGTGTTACACCCCTCCCAGGCTTCCCATTCTCTTGCTTTGTGAAGCCTTTCCAGTCCAGCAACTTCTAAGGGCATTTTAAAATGTATTCTTCCTCGACAAGTGCTTCTGTTTACAGCAGAGCTTTCAAGAGCTGACAGGTATGCCTTAGTGCACTAATTTATTTATCCTATTCACATGCAAAGCTGCACACAGCTTCTTAGTGCTGTCTCAGGTTGAGAACTGAAAGCACACTACAGCCAGTTAGATACTGAATTTTGACATGGAGCTACCCATGTCAACTCAGCTTACAGATCAGGGTCTCCAAGGGAATAGGGCATGTGATTTGCAGACTATTTTTCCAAAAGTAGGTTTTCAATAAACCCTGTTTCTTGCAAAATGGAGTTTCAGAACACACCCTGAAACACTAGTTTTCATGAAAAAGCAAATTGACTTGCTTGAAGTGCATGAAGCTGCTCAAAGATAATTTTATAAAGCCTTTCTAAAATCAGCCAAGATAATAGCTTTTCTAAGAAAAGTTATAGTTATAGAATTTAAAACACTTATTTTTTATTAATATCATCACTGACCACAAAATAGGATATCAATCTTTCCATTAAAAGCAGAGAAAGTGGAGTGTGTGCTTTTCTATCTTTAAAACCATAAGATGGAATTAAGCTCTATCAGGGTCCTAGATGTAACTAGTTTACGTTTTGTGATAAATTTGTTTAACCATTTGTTGACTCCATTTCTCTTCCAATTATATACTCAGAGCATTGTCTGATATTTTTTCTGAGTTAATGATAAATTTCTCAGAAATGTCAGTAATCCTGTTTGACACATAGGCATTTAAATTTTAGATGATATTGACCATGTTTTATGGCTCACAGTTCAGATATTTTAGTCTGCTCCTGAAAAACAAAGAAATTCCAAACTAATATATTTCCTCAGGAAGGCTGCAAACAGAACATTCAAAAATCAGAATACATTATTTTGAATTTTTACTCTCCCTTGTTGTCTATATTATTTTTTGCACACACTTCCTCTTTAAAAGACAATGTTAGGAGAAGCTTAAAAACTGTTCAGAAGGCAAGTAAGACCCCCTGCCAAGACCTAAAGCAATGCTCATGGAAAGTAAAACCACTTATTTTATCCTCATGTCTTTGCCTGCCCCATTTCACCCAGTAAAAGCAAGTGAAATGAAACAGGAGACAGCAAGAGCAAGACACCCAGTGAAGTGAACAAAGGAAAGCAAGCAGAAAAACATCTGAAGGAAGAGCCGATTAAAAAAAATAGTATGTCTCTCCTGAAACACCCCTGCCCAATTATTTCTAGTGTTTCCTATTATCCAGTGTGTTCGGGGAGGTATATTCTTTTCCTGTTTAATGCCTTAGGTATGGTTTTGTGCTGTAACCGGTGTAACAATGGACACATTGTTATTTTCTTGTACTGGGCATGGTTTCAGCTGCACCATATCCAGTGTACTAGGAATTCATCTTCAAGTGAGACTGGAGCTGCAGTATGTCTTTGTGAGCAAAATGATGGTGTGCCACGAAAACCAGAGAATGAGGAAGGTTTACAGTGGTAATAGTGTGGTGAGGTAATGTGCTGTAATAACTAAATCTGTTGAAACAAAAGTTAATCTGATTCTTATGTACAGTTGGTGAGAAGTCAAAAGAAGCCCTGCTAAACCTACTTCCTTTTCCCACTATCTCTATTAACTGCAAGTCTAGAAAATAATTGTAGAATTTAATATTAATATNAAATGTTCAACATGGAGCAAAATATGAGATTTATTTATGAATAAGACAGAAAAGCCTGCACACTTAGTAATTTTTAACTTTCAGTTTGACAGGGGCTTGCCACAAGTCAGAAAAAAATTAGTATCACTAAACAGTACTGAAATTAATAAATTGATTCAGTGTTTTCTTTTTTGTTTAAGCGCTTTTTCGCAAGTTATTTTCCCCCTTGGTTTTTTTGGGGTTTTTGTTTGTTTGTTTGTTTGTTTGTTTGGGTTTGTTTTGTTTTGTTTTTTGTTTTCTTGGTTTGGTTTTGGTTTTTTGTGGATAACAGCATATTTGTTTAGGGAGTTAAAAAAAAAAAAAAGTTTTCTTCTGCTGTAAAACCAGAACTTGGGAAAGTAAATATGGGAACTTTTCTGCCCATATTTCCAAGCAAGCTGAACAGACATCCTCAGGGTGTACAGAACATCTACTCTTCTGTTCTGCTTTTTCCTGTTTTGTCTGCCTGTTATATGGAAGGACAATCAGCCAAACTCAATTCAACAGTAAGGCAGGCAATGTAAGTCCCCACTCAGTGTATACTGCCCACTGAATTAATTTTCAGTTGCTGCAGCCCATAACATCTGCACTGTTTCTCATCAGGCACTGGAAATGGTGGACACAGAGCACAGGGTGGTTCTGGTATGTCCTGCTTTTCCAAAAGCTGATCACAGCTTCAAACACAGGCAAGTTTGCTCAGATTCTCTGCTCTGGCCCAGCAGCTTCCTGCTGCAGTAGGTGTGGCATGGACCCAGTGTCTCAGTGAGGCTGATGCTTGATGCACATAACTCAGGACTAGGACACTGGTTTTTACTTAGGGCAAAACATTTATCACTCCTGTGACAATTCACAGCCACAGAATGCAAGACTAATCTTTGAGAGTAACTGAGGTCACCAATATGATCTTTTCAGCCCTCATTTTTTGAATCTCGTGATCTTCTTTATGTGTTTGCACCTGCCCTTCCTCCTCCTGTTCCNCCTTCTCTGCCTTTTTCAAACACTAAGCAAGATATTGAGAAAGAANATTTTACTGCTAGAAAGGAATTTTGTGCAGAATCTGCTTCTAACCCCCCAAATACACGCTCATCTGATTGATATACAGTGTTCTGCACATCCTGGCTTGAGAGGCTCTGTGCAAAAGTAAATAACAGTGTGAGACATAAGACTGCCAGGCATTCACAGAGGAGCACCCCCAGGCACACCAGTCCTTCCTTTGTTTTCCAAAGGCAATCAATCATTTGTCAGTGAAAAACCTCCCACCTTTGCTGATTTTTTTCCTTTGCAGAATATATTAGTTAAATCTTGTACTTTGCAGCCAAAGGAAAATCTCTGCCTGAAATGGTGTCCCCAATTGAAGCACAAATTTGTCATGCCCATTTAATCCTATAATGCTTATCTGCTTTACCACCTTTGGGGTGTACAGACTTTCACTATCATCAAAGTCCCAAGCCCTCTCTCCTCCATTTCCCTATTATAATCCTATAAATAAACATTTGAAGAACAAAAAGGACTACTTTCTGTATGGATGGGGGAAGGGGTTCCTAGGTGATTTTTGAAAGGACACCAGTAAGCTAATCACTCGCCTTGCAGATGTGTGCCCATCTTTTCAGGCTTGCCAAAAGTTGCTTTCATTCGTGTGCTTTCATTTTGTGTCAGATTAACCCAACAAAGTGATTTGACAGCCAGATTCAGATCCAAAATGGGCTTGTTTCATAGCCTGCAAACTCAAATTGTTCCCAGGCTTTTCATATGTCAGCTGCTGTAAACATGCATGGAGATAACAGCAAATATCAGAGGTTTGACTGAGCTAGCATTGCAGCTCTCAGCACCACTCCTTGAAATGTTTGAAGGTATCTTAGTAACACAACTTCATCTTTTTCCTAAAGAAAAAAAAAGGCTTAACGCCTTGCAGACTGTTAAAAATCAAAAAGACTTTCCAATGTGATCACTTACATGAAGCTGCTTTAGAGACAAAATTCTGATCGTGGATATTTAACAAATGTGGAACATAAGAAATTTTAAAAAGTGGTGTATATTTTCAAGCACTATTGTACACTTCATTTTTACACATATGTTTCTTCCAAAATCCTGGTTCAAATTTAGTAATTTCAGACATTATAAGGAGGTGCAATATTTAAATGGGCATGCTGTGAAATCTAAACATAGGTCTAGACAAGATGTTAGAATCTGTGAGATCACTTTTTTTTCTGTAAACAAGGAATACTTCTGTGTTTCTGATCAAAATTAGCGTAGTTTTTTTTTTCTAGACCTGGAAAAAAACCCAGGAAAGTTCATTCACTAAATTAAAAATGAAAAACTCATTCACTTCAATGGTCTCTTTTTTTTTTTTCAAGACACCAATCATCTGTCAAAGATAATCCTACATGTACAGTTAAACTGCCACAAAAAAGCTGAATCAAATTCTACCATTATTAGACTCTGTGAAGAAGCAGATGTGAGGTAAGAACTAAAACAATGGTGTCAACATCGTCTTTAAAATGCCTGTTTGTGGTAATTTGAAAAGTCTGTGTCTGGAAAGTCTTACTTGACAATAATAAAACTATAAATACTAACTGAGTTCTTCATAGACTGCTCACTTCCACACAAACATGCACANATGCACTGTGTAATGTCAGGTTATTTGTAGCCTGAGCCAGACTATGAGTCAGGGAAACCAGGACTGTAATACCAGGTAACACCGTGCCCCACTGACCTGCACTAAATCTCAGGAAGAAGTGAAACCTAAAACCTTGAGGTCAAATATCTCTTGCAATTGTGTATTTCCCTTTATTATGAATGTAAGGTAAACTGATCCCAGAAAAAAGGAGAAACAACATGCCATGTATTATACAATCTATTAAATTCCCAACCATACTCCTTTCCAATTAACTTAAGATAATTAGCTACCACTAATCATTAGTGAAGAAAGTGTCAGTCAGACCAAATAGAACTCAATACATATTTTTCATTGACTGAAGGGAAAGAAACTAGAGACTGTATAACACTTGCATTTAGCACTTTTCTACAGAAACCTAAAAAGACACCCCAACAAGATCATTGATCTGTNAGGTATAATCCATAAATTTCCAAGGAAAACATTGAAGTTGTGAAAGTTTTTGATGCTCCTGAACATATTTAAATAATTTTCCAATTGTCAAACCAAGAGGAGTTACACATTTTTGCTATAAAATTCCATGCCAGATGTGATGGGTTTTTTCTCTGTTAATATCTTTAGTACCTCATCCAAAGTATTATTGAAGTATTAGAAAATGCCAGAAACGATGTCATAGTCAACTCCTGCCTGATTAAGAGTGCTTCAGCAGCAATGTCACTTTAAATGGATGTATAAATAGGATGGGGGAGCAAGCTCTAAATTAATCTCTTACTTCAAAAGAGTTTATTCTCATCGAAGTTATGTCTATTTAAAATAAAGGTGGCAGTTCTGAATAGTCAAGCAGTATAATTAATGATTTGTTCCAGGTTTTATAGACAGAAGCAGATGTATGTATAGGAAAGCTGAATTTGTATTCTTGCTCTAACCATTTCTGTCTTCAGCACTATCTCCATTTGAATGATATTAAATTGGAATCTGGTATGTCAGACCAGATGTGTTTGGTGATTCCTATATTTTGAAGGGAGATGATTGGAAGAGGTTTTGAAAAGGTTGTGCTTTTTCATTTAAGAAAGCAAAGCCTATCAATGGGTAAAATTCTTGCAAAGCAAGAGTAGTGAGAGAGGAGAAGATTAGACTTAANAATTTGTTCATTCTCCAAAGGTTTTAACATGAATTTTTTTCCCCTGGAATTTTGAAAGGCTACTGTCAGAACAAGTTAAAATGTATAAATTTTATAAAATGTAATTTTGTAAAACTATATAAAATTTAGTATCATGAGCATTTATAGTTATCCTTAGTTAGCCTTGTGGGTTATTAATTTCCAGCTCACTTTAATGAAAATGAACAGCATCACAACAGACTCAAAATACACCCCTGCAAAGCTAAGAGTGACAGAATATATTAGTGTCCACAGGACACCTTCATAGTGTGAGGCTCTTGTGACAACAAAGTCCAAATATAATTTGGATATTTCAAAAATTCCCCTCTTGAGAGAGAATTTTGCAATATTTGGGGTATATATCCTTAGGTACTGTATCATCATTTTCATATTTATTTTTTACTGAGTCTAGACGGGCTTGTGATGTCAGACTTGTGGTAAAGCATCTTCTGAGCTTTAGGTCTTTAGGTAAGCTTCTGTTGTTCTCAAACACACTAAAATCAAAGCTGATGTTTCAGCACTACCTGAAGAAAGCTGACTGGAGCACATAAAAATGTAAAGTCACAAAAAATTGTAGATAAGTGCTCTGCAAAGTGAATCCATCCTGGTTCTCAGAGTATCCCATGCAGAGATTTTCCTTACCATATCTAGACAATTTTGTGACCNGGAGTGTTGATTTATATACTTTCCAGGAAGCACTTGCTTTAGGGAGCACAGAGTCCTCTCATTTTTAACTTGGAGGCTGCTCCCACACCTCAGCTCATGTCCTGAGTCAGCCTCCTGGGGCTATGTACTTCTGCAGTATCTGCAACCTTGGACAAAAGAAGGTGTTGGCCATCAGCATAAAAATTCATGCACATGTCTGTACACATGGTTAACCCTTACAATACTTTAATAGTATCCAAACCAGTAGTTAAGCTTTACAATTTTCAAGTGCCTCCTTCGGTAGTCTTGTAACCCAGAAATGAGGAAGAGGGCAAATTAAGATCTTACACTCTGGGGTTGCTTGGAAGTTCAGTTTTACTTTTAACAGTGCCTCGTATAATAATTATGTAATAAAGGCAAGGCTGGACACGTTCAATGGACAGAGATATAGATAGTCCAAACATAAGAAAAATATTGACAGCATGGATATTCCATTGTTGTCACCAAAATTTGTTTTTAAGGGAAATTTATTAAACAGCCTAAATCTGTACACTCTCTGTTATGAAAAGTTTTCGTTTGAGAGAGAGTGGAATTGTTTTGCTTAATTTGACTATTTCCAAAAATTACATTATATTTTAATTGATTGAAAATGCAAATTTTAGGTTTTTATTCACTGAAGAACAGATGTTGTTTTTTTTTTTTTTTAATCTGTGGAGTGATTTTCTTCCCTTACAGTAAACTCTGACACAGAGACACACAGTAAACCCACAAAGTCATGACCAAAGTATGGGGTTTTTTTGTGATTTCTCTGCCTTAGCCACACCTTATAAAGATTTACAAGAAGATTACACTTCTTGTAGTTTACTTTTCATTAGTGATGTGTATAAAGTAGAATTCATATTCCTGGCCTAGATAACTCTGTTGTCAGAACCTGCTGTCATTTGAATAACATTACATTAGGGTGTGGTATTTCAGTTGTAACAAAACCTTAATAGATGGTNAACTTATCATTTCCAGGATCAAAAAGACCAACAGGGTCTTTGCAAAAATTTCTGGGAGACAAGTTGGTCCTACTGTTTGGATTGCATGTTACAAACAGAGAGGTAACACCAGCAAGTCTAAATTTTTAGGCTTTATTCTGTTGTATATGTAACACACTGTACTTCTTAATCCACCTATGTCCTAATTTATGCATTACATTGATGTAGATGATTTGACCTTCTATCTGTATTTATGTCACTATATATATTATCAAGTTTCTAAACACTCTCAGAAGCCATCACTTGCAAACTAGTTTGCTCTCTAGCAACTCCAGTGAAAAGGTAGTCTGGAAGAACTTGAGTGTCTCTTACTTCTTGCAAAAATTAATATTAAAAAAGTATCATGTTTGCAGTGTTACTAGAATATCCTTTCTAGGAGTAATAGAAAGGTCCTGTCATTGCTTCCTGAAGTAGCCAGTGAAGTTAAACTATTTTTTATTTTATTATATTTGTGAATTATCTGTTCTTTTTCAACATATATATATTAAAATTATTAATTGTCATTGGGATGNAATGATAATCTTTTGTATATATTGCATTTGCATACTCAGGTTAATAATATNGTATCATAAATTAATGCTGACCAACAGCTGCCTATCCCAGTGCTTAGAATCCAGGACAGGTGACAGAAAGCAAGTAGTCCTTCTTCACAACCTTTTTCCCCAGAGTAAAGAGAATGCAGGGGATTTATCCCTTCCAGAATGTCTTTTTGAGTGTTTTGGCAGATAGAAGAGGGTCGAATGGGTTTCATCGTTCAATTCACTTCAATGGCCACNTAAAAACAATTTGACCACTTAATTAACTAAAATCTAAAAAATTTGTATGTGTGTGTCCAACCCCCCTCCCCCTCCCACCATCCACACTGCATGTAGAAAGGACACTCAAAATTCAAGGTCAGCCAGTCTCTCAGTCTCTTGGAATTACATCATGTACTAATTAGCAGTTCCACACATCAGTGCATCTTTACTCAAAAGAATGCGAAGAGCCTTATTTGGATTGATTGGTCCTACTTATGACGTTTTATATGCTNAATTAAAATAGGGCTCCACATCTTTTGTTAAATTTGGGGAATAAAATATCATTCTATTACCAGTTCTCAGAAAGGACTTTAAAACCATGATAANCATTAATTTTCTAGCACTCTTTAGCTTAAAATGTTAAAAATATATTTCTTTACATAAATCAAATATTACAAACCATGTTGAACCTGGCTGGGGTGTATTAAAATCATAAAATTTTAAGCTGAAAAACTGATCTTCAGCCTAAGGTCTGACTGTCCAACACAGCAATCCATCCTAACCCCTACCCTTGCCTAGAAAACAAGCAATTACAAAGAGATAGCATTCTACCTTAGTCAGCTTTTGCTGGGGAGATAATTTTCAGCTTTGTTTTGATAAGAACTTCCCCAAATGTTTTATATTAACACCAGAACTACTCTGAACTCTGTGTATATTTGTACAAGCCCAAGATAATTTGTTCACTGAGAGCTCACTGAAAGACAGCTTTACTGGTGGGTTTGAAGTCAAGCAGTCACATGAAAGAACCTATTTCTCTGTTTTGTGCTAGAGATCCTCTACTGCATTCTCAGAAGTAAAAAAATCCTCACATGTGAATAAGGGAATTAGAACTAAGCCACAACTGAAGGCACTTTAAAAGCATGCTCACTTTGCTGGGTTCTGCTGATTGACATACGTGCCAAGATTTAGCCAAAGCAAGAGACACATTTGTTCATCTCTTGCCTTCTTATCTTTTGCTCCATACCTTAACCCTATTTCACACATAGATATACCATCAGCAGCTATAAAAGATTTTAAAGTCTGTTTGTATGTATTCTCCAAGGAACCTGCTGTACAAAGCACCTCATACACAGGGTATAGATTGCCTTTCCTTACAGAGGAACAAAACTAAAGGAATACAGTTTCTCTTCTGATCAAGACACAAGTTCATTCACACAGCAATTTAGGATAGGTGTGCTGAAAAAAAGCAGCAGAATTTGTAGACATTATATCTAAATACCACCAAATAAGGAAAGTCTGCCCAAAGTCTGGACTGTGGAAGAGAGATGGAGAAAATTATTTAATATTTCCCACCTCTCTTTCCATAGNCTGCCATCTAGAAATTGCTTTTGAAATTTCCTATTTATGGTCAGAGGCCAAGGCTAACAGATTTTATTTTGGTTTTAATAAAGACTTGTGACATTTTATGCATTCATATAAATTTGGCAGTATCTTAAATAAAAATAAAGGCGTTACTCTTCAGCTAAAAGCATGATACAATTTTCAAATTTTTCCTCATATGAGCAGAAGCTCAAAGGATTGTAGAAACATCTCAGCTGTGTAGACCGGGATTTCACTATTAATTGCACCCTCATCAGCTCTCTTCCAAGAAATCACTGAAGCTAGACTGAAAATTAATATATGGAGTCACAGATTTCATCTTCACATGCAAATCCTCAGCAAAATCAGCTACGTGTGTGCTTTGACTGCAGGATTTCACCCAGAGTAACACAGATCCAAAGAACCATAAGAATCCAAAACACAAACTGTGACAAATAAGGGAGCAGAAACAAGCCTACACCGCTGCTCTGGAAAGCCTTCTTAGTGCACAGCTGCAGTGACACAAGCTATTCATAACCCTCATTGTATGTGCTGCAGTTGTCAAGGGAATATGATGGTGAATCATATAATCATCCAAGTCATAGCAATGTAAAATCACCTTTTTTGTCTTTCCCAGGGGTTATCTCTTCCCTGCAAACCATCTTTTTGAATCCCTACTGGCTGCAGGAGAGCTGACATGAATACTTTCAGCTGTGTACAAATTGTTAGGAATTGCTCAAGCTCTCAAAAGCTTCCAAATTTAGCAATATGACTCATATAATTTGATAATTTTAAATATCGTCATTATTTCTAGTTCATTTCATTCTGAGCTACTATATATAAATTGAGTACCTAGAGAATTAGAGAGATCACTTCTAAAAACCTACTGGCAAAATATATATATATATATATTTAAGATAGGTTGACCACAGAAATGTACAGTTTTTCAGCACTGGCTAGCTGTAAAGAACATGTAAAGAACAATGAANGGCATTCTTTTTTCATATTACAAAGCAGTTCTAAAAATATGAAGCAGATTTTGTTCTATAATTAAAATTTGCTGCATAAGCAGAATTTTCAAAATGTATTTCAAAAGGTATTTAAAANATTTCTGCCAGGTTTTGCTTGAAGAAAGGATTTGGTGTCAACAGACTGATTTTTTTGCATCTAAGGTGCAATCAACCCTAATATAAAATTAAGAACATTNAGTAAGTAACAATGGAACAACAAGAAATACAAGCAAATAAAGATACAGAATTTTCTTTCAGGTTCATCTTAGGTGTTCAGGCACCATCAAAGAAGTGATAAGTATAATGCATTACTTCAGTGAGGATCTGCCCAACAAAGAAAATAATACCAGAATAACAACTGAAGAAAATTCCATCTCCAGAAAACTGTATTAAGAAATGCTAAGCCATTGTAAGGAAGCAGCACCACTGAATTTGATAGAGCTTTATTCTGCTAACACATTTTACAGCTCTCATAAACTTCAAAGATTTTAAAGTTTCTTTGGTTTTCATCTAAATGAAATACTTCACTGAATTATTCTAAATTTCTGGTTCAGAACTCCAGAAGGGCTTACTACAATTTCTATCTTGATAATAATAATAATGAATGTTTTTCATGTTATTGCTTGGTATGTCTATGAATTTAAAAAATTTCTGCAATCTCACCTTGAAACTCAGAGACATTAAAATACTAAACTAATGGAACAAGAATCCTAGTTCTGTAAAGTGTTCAAGCTGTGGGGTTTATCCTATTATTATGAGATACAGCATATGTTCCCTCTAGAAGGGTATAAGCCCTATAATTTGTCTTTTACTGAAACTGCTCAAAACACATCTTGCTTTTTTTTGTATATTTGTAGCTACCAATGAACTGGTAATAGTGTAGAAAATGAAATTCTCATATACTAATCACAGGTAATGGACAGTTCTTAGGGTGACTCTATTCCTGATTACAGTTTTGTAAGCTCAGAAGTGATACATCACCTCATGCTGCTCAGATGTGTCAGCTACTGAACAGATTTTAACTCGGAACAAAAAGCAAAGGATGTTTTGAAATGCAAATTCAGAGCTCGTATTTTCCTTCTGTGCTTACTATTTAATCTTTCCAAAATGTCTGAATAAAACCAGAAAGCATCACAGCCCTACTTAATTTCGAAGCATCAACATCCTTTAATTTAAAAAGGGGCTCTATTGTTATTTGTTTATGGGAAAGCTACAAAGATATAGATGATAACCATTCACTGAATAAGTTCCAAGCATATAATTTTGCTTCTGTACTTTGAAAGGATGAGTAGTCCATTCTGGCTATGGGAATGCAGTACTATTTAGTGAATATTCTCCTTGTTCAGTTTTCCCTCTTCTAGCATTTACTTCATAATAGCTAGTTAGATTCAGCTTTGTTGTGTGTTGCATTTTTTATGGTTATTGTTGTTCAATTCCATGCCGACTTGCAGCAAATGTGCTCATATAGCATAGATAATTGTGTGTGATTTTCTCCCTTAATGAAAGATAAATAATTTGGCAGTCTTGCATCATGTATTTTTTTCTATTTTGATACAACTTATTATTTGGATTAGGTCTTTTTTAGTACAGCTTTGCAAGCAGAATGAAACATGTTTCTTAGATCAATTATGTAGCTTTTAATGCAAGGTATTTCTATTTGTATTAGAGATTTACATATGATCATTAATTTTTAATACTAATTATTATTTAATCATAATCATATAGTTATTTGTCTACANACTAAATAATTTCTGTTATACAGGCAGAGAAATTTCAAAAGAAACAGNAGAAGACACATTTATGGCAACTAAATAGAATAAAAAGCAGTAGTCATTTTTAATTTCCATTAAACCCTATTTCTTCTTGTCAACAACCCCTAATGCAAAGAGACACAAGTCAGAGCAGGACATGACTGAACAAAGACAGAAATATTTATGTAATAATTTCCATTTTCAAATCAAAATGTAGTTCAAGGTGTTAGACTTACAAATCTCAGGCAGTTGTTAGAGTTTCACACCTCACAAAGTGCTTGACAGAAATTTTTTAACAAACTGACATAACACCTGTACATAAAACTGTGTTTTCATGAAAAATCTTTGCTTCTAATTTTTTAATTTTTGGGAGGAAGTTTAATAGTCTGCCAGAAAAGNCAACAGCTCTACTTCAGTGCTCACCAGTTACCATGAACGATGCACAAAAGTGTTCAGTGCCACCCAGAACGACCAGACAAAAAAAGATAACAATCAACTTGGCAGTTTTGGTTTTGTGATCTAGCAATATTTTCTATAGAAGTGGGACATCACAAAATGAGGAGAACAAAGGGGGAAGAGTGGTTTATGAAGCACAGAGGGCTGGTTTATCATACTACATTTATTTAGCTGCTGGAAAAGAAAGTCACAGGAAAATCAAATAGGGAAATAGGTGGAAGGAGGACAAAATTAAATAAATGAGCTTCCAGTTCATCTTTTGCTTAATAATCCTTGCAAAGATAAATTCATTAATAACAACATTGGGTTCCAATAAAAAGAGAAGCTGCTACAGTTAAGGAATAATATGAGGAATCATAAAATTAAACCCAAGAAATTAACTGTTTTCAAGCAAAATATGTTTATGTAGTAATGGCAAATTTTAAAATAAAATAATAACCAATATATAAACATCCATGTGACCACAATACCTGGTTATGATGGCGTACTTTTCTTTTGTCTGAATAAACTTAAGCAGATATCAGAATAATTCTGGCAGCAAGAGAAACAAGTCTACAGGTGACAGAGTGGATATGCAGCTGAATAAACCATTGGATTAGAGTACTGCTGTGCAACAGTTTTTATATGTTAAGTCAAGCTGTGTTGCTCAGGCTGGGAAAAGGAAATTCCACATGTATCTGCTTGGGACCACCACTGGAGTAAAACATTTAGGTATGACAAGGTCAAGAAAGAGTCAGGGAAAAAAAAACAGGAATAACAGTTAAGTACTTGACCAACAATAGGTTAAAACTTGTTTCTCTTGGTAGCCAAGTTTAAAGTAGGATTTCCCACAGTGGAAATGAATGAGATCACATGGACAAGGGAGAAAAGTATCAAGCCTACAAATTCAATTAGAATTAAGCCCAGCATTCCATCACCAATAGCCAAAATTAACTGCATTTGAAAGAGCCCATATTGATCCTACATATATTTTGAAAGCATGACATGGTTGCAGAATATATCCAGAAGAAGGAAGGTACATGAAATGGTGAGCAGTTCCAGCATCAGGCACCCAGCACAGTAATGCAGAATGCATTTCTGATGGAGCTGTAGGCACAGTGAAGGTGGGGTTTTCTCTGTTCCAGCTCTGCAGTAACTGCTTCCTTAAAAACTAAGGTAAATAGAGAATATGTTATCTAATCTGGAAGATTACATACATNCAGAACAGCAGGTATGATAAATCCNCTGTTCAAGTANGATAGCATATTTTGCATAGTAGACTTTGGGAGACCAAGTATTGACTTCATATTTACAGAAAAGTCTCCTGAATACTCAGAAGAACCATAAGGCATCAGGCTGTTGCAGTATACAATAATATTAATGAGCCTCAAAAAGAGTAGATAGGCAGTAGATGAAGCAAATGGCTAAGAAAAAAAAGAGGATATGTCGAGATGGAGAAGAGAAAGACAGAATGAGTCCTACTTTCTCCAGCAATTTTGTTTCTTTACTGTTAGGAATTGAAACTCTTTATAATCACAACTGCTACCTTGTCCTGAAATCTGGAACACTTTTAAAGAAAAAGACATTATATACATATNGTTGACCGTCTGCAAGACTGATGTTATTTCTATCTGCCTACTGAACTTCAGGAAGGACAAGCCCTAGATTTGCCCAATCTAGGTATTGTATAACAGGTTTCATTATCAGTAAAAAAAAAAATCTTGTAAAATCATCATTTTGTTTGTATAAAAGA
The DNA here is from genome assembly GCA_900205225.1 of Saxicola maurus maurus. Lineage (NCBI taxonomy): Eukaryota > Metazoa > Chordata > Aves > Passeriformes > Muscicapidae > Saxicola > Saxicola maurus. Next base: position 2,120,839 of record OAMK01000703.1, on the reverse strand, counting down.
AGTTTACCACAATTTTTAATTTTGCTGTGCAATGGATATCTTTCAAAATTATTGTCAATTTTTTTATTATCTGGACAGAAATGAGGACTGAAGATTGTGATAAAAAACTAGGAACAAATGCGTTCAAATAATTTTCTATTTGATATAATAATANCTTGGGGTGTGTTTTCATTATAAACCAGCGAGTATAGATGAGTAGATGAGTTAGACTGTTTATGTCACTTTAATGAATTGAGCAGATGGATTCACTGTTTTCAAAGGTGGCATTGTAAAAGGCTTACAAAATGTGGTGTGTTCCATACAGTGTCACCACTTGTTCCGTCTAGCCTACGTGTCTCATAACATCTTGCAGACCTCCAATCCCAATTCTTTTTGGAAAAGCCTTCCCACCTGCCTTTCTNCTTTGTCTTTTATCCAGCATACCAGAAAACAACATGTTTCTGCAATATTTCACTACAGTAGCTTATAAGAACTCTTTTCCACAGCTGCCAAAGTCTTCACGGCACCTCAAGCAGCTGAGCACTGATTTTGATTGAAGCATCACTCTGCAACAGCAGCTGCTTGGGCTCCTTTACCTCCAGTCCTGATCTGACATTAACCCTGGGACAAGAACAGCAGTAAGGCCACTCACATTTTCTGTGATGCACTACCTACACAGCAGTATGTTGGAGGCAATAAGCAGGCCAGAACACAATGCCTTCTGGCAACATTTAAGGAATACTTGGATCTTATGCCAGTTCTCTGCACAATAGCAAATTTCACCTGCAATGACTATGAAAAACATTGTGAACTGGGCAGGAATGTGAATTCCCTGTTATCACTGTGAAGTACAGCTTTTCATTTAGCTTAAAAAGAAAAAAAAAAAAAAAGTAAGTTTTAAAAAAAAACCAACAAGAAGTTAATGTATGCTGTTTCTGAGATACAACTTTTCACCCTCAAAAGCAGTGTAATATTAAATGGTGTCTATTGTACCAGTATGAATCCTTTATCCTCTGCANGTCTTAAATATTTAGGTCATCATTTCTCAAACTCAGAAAAGTTCTCACACNGTGTGGGTTATAATCTAATAACCTAATGATGCAGAGGGGATCTACCCCTATTAACAAACAGCTTTATGTTACAGAGGGAGACAAACAGGAGAAGAGAAACAAATCCAAACCAGAACCGGCATATAACCTGTAGTATTAAAATTTAAGATGACCTGTTCTGTTCTGATACTAACAAAGCAGATTTAAAAAGAAAANACTATGGCTTTCAAAATGAAAAAGGTAAGTGTTTTTAAGAATGTCACTCCAGAAAATGCANCAGGAAAATCATAGCTCAAAGGCTTTTTGACATCCTGTTCCTTGTCTATTACTGTAGGAAGATCTTCTCTTTTCTTATTTTACACAGAAAATTTGGCTTCAATTTTAGACACATGGGATACAGGAGGACAATGCTGAACATATCTTTGAGTCAGAGCTTCAAACTCATAATTTTTCTGACATTGGAAACAGGTCAATTGGTTTTCCTTTCAGGGAAAACTTGGCTCCAAATCACCATCTTTGAACAAGTTTCTCGCTATTATTTTTGTCTTGTACAACTTTTTTTCTTTTTTTTTAAATGCAATTTTCCACCTACTACTCAGAAGTCTTTGTATTACTGAGAAGCCCTTGTTCTTAGACTGCATTTCAAGTTCAAAGGCTTTCCAGCAAGTTTTACTGTACTGAAAATGCCTTTCTTTGAAGACCACCATGTCATTGTTAAAAATATGACCTTGAAAACTTTTCTGCAGCAGAAAAAAGGTACCTCTTGAAACACTGGAGTGCAGTTCTTCCACAGATGTCCATAATGTTTTCAGACTCCCAGACATGGAGAAAACAAAACTTTGACAAATGCTTGCTTTTCACAGCCCAGGGCTATTATCACATAATTTTTCTGGGTTTTCAAAAAAATACATGATTTTGTACAATACAAGAGGTTTTAAACCTCTGTGCCTTATGCAAAGAGGAACAAGTGAAAGAAAGGTGAAGTCTCAGCACTTGTGCTTGACAGAAACAATGACCACTGCTTGGTGTGTCCACATGACTGCTAAGTACTCCTGGTGAGAGCAAAAATATTTAGATGTTCAGGAGAAAGACATCCAAAGTTTTAGCTCTAGGATGTCAGCAAATCCCACTCTCAGTGTGAATCTGCCCACAATGACTCTTCATAGCCTAATACATTCAAAGTGTCAGGAAAAATACCTTTTATAGGCCAGAGTAAAAAAAAAAAAATTAGCCTCTAAAAATTGCAGAAATTCTTTCCATCAAAATACCATAGTAATCTGAGGCACAATACTTTATTATTTTATTATTTTATAGTGTATTACTAATCAATTAAGTGGTCTACCCCATGCTTTTCCTCATGTATTTACTCTATATTTCAAGAGTTTAGCCCTTCCAGTTTTCTTTTTTTATTTAATTATGAAATCACATATATATATATATGTAAAACAGCAGTGGATAAATAATTAGTCATCAATTTCTATTTCCCTGCCTGACCATGTTTTTCAGACTGAGCTGTTTTATCTGAAAGAAGATGTGCTAAAAAACGACATTACATCTCAGAAGCAAAAAGTAGCAACATAAATTTTAGATACACAAATGTTGCCTCACTATTTCTAGACCCAGCAAAAAAGCCAAACTGATTTTGCTCAAACAGATATAAAGGGGACGGTTTTTTTCACAGATTCTTGAGATTCTTAGACAATATACGCAGTAGACAAATAAAAATACTCCTAACAAATTATGTCCTTATTCCTTACCAATTAAAACAGTCTACCCTGCATGCTATAAAGAAAGAATTTAGTTGAATGAATCTTTCTATTTATTGCAGCCANCATTTGCAGCTATGATTGCTTTCCTCCTGCTTCTTAAACTAGTAGTTTTACTTTCTCAATTTGTCTTTCTAGCTATTGAAAATAGAACACAAATAAACTAGATAATAAGCAAGATAGATAAATAATCCACCCAAAATGAGATGGAACACAAAAGTTGCAGGAAGGAAACACAGATGGCAAGACTCAAAAAGCTCTGAAAATACATTTTTTTGGGGCAGGGAGAGAAAATATTTCTTTTCCATCCCTTTCAAGAAAATGTAATTTTACTGTACTGAGTTTCAGCAGAGTACAGAACTTCAATAAATTAAAGTTTCCCATTAATTTGGTATATTCAGAAGCTAACTGATATAAATTGATTTTGCAGGTGGTTGTTTACTGGTGGATGATTTTTCTTCTTTTGTCACATCTAGAATATCTGTCTCAGAGAAAACTGTTGTTTCTGTTCTCTGAGCAATCATTATCCTTTAAGATGCACTACTGCTCTCCCACACAAACTAGAGAAACTATAGTTTTCCAGTAAATGGATAAAACCTTTCTCTCTCCTGCCAATTGCAGTCTCCAAGTGGCAGAGCAGTTTAGTGGTGGATCCTCATAGACCCTAAAAAAGGAGTAAGCAAGTCAGAGTTGGGAAAAGACAGAGTACGCTAAGCTCTGGCATTCCCCAAGCAATGATTAACAGTGAACATATGTTACAACAACAACAACAAAAAAGTTTAAGCTACACTAAACCAAGAAATTGTGGCAAGAAATAATAGCAAAACCCAAAATGAAACCAACCAAAAAACCTGACAGCCTCAGGAAGTCACAAGGAGTTTCTCTGTGGAAATCTTACCATAACATTCCCATGTCCCCTCTTCCCACTATTCCATGAAATCTATTCCTTTGACCTTGTCACAGTGTGACTTGGGTTTTGCCAATTTTAATATATTTAATTTCTTTTAGAGATAGGATTTAGGAGCAGAGACAACGCAGGCTTAAAACTTAAAAGGATATAAGAAGAAATTTATTAATAACACAAAAAGAATTCAGAATAAGATTTCTAGATTATTCNCTCCTCCCCTTCCTTCATTCCACAGTTCTTACAACAACATACAGAAAACACTTCAGTCAGTTATCTACTTAAATAATCATTTCAGTTCACTCTGGAGAGAAAAGTCCCTTTTTTGGTTTAGGCTTAGGGGGTGTCTTATTTTCATAATCTACGTCCGCCCGGGAAATACTACAGATTATGACTTCCTCCCATTTTCACAGTCCTTCCAGAGCTGTGCTATGGGTTATGNTACACACTTGGGGTACCACTTTTAAAGGCAAGCTGCTGAAAAACAAAATTCTCTTCATCTCTTTTTCTNTTAAATGTCTCTGTCCATATTTCCAGACTTAAAAAAGAGAGCCCTCATTTTCCTCAAAGCAAGATGTNTTCTTTTCAAGCCCTTAAACCTCCCCAAGTATATTTCACAGNTTAAAGGAATTTCAGTGTAGTCACAGTCCCCTTATAGCCCACAAAAAAGGGTTTCAGCTACTTAACAGGGGCAACTCTTCAATCTCATTCCATCTGAAAACTTATCTTCCATTTCAGTGACTTCAGTAGAAACTCCACTTCCCTCCTCTCATTCCGGGGAGCTCACGAGATCTAGAGTCTTATCCAGGCTTTAAAAGNGTTAAAGTTGCATTCAGGATGTGAAGAAGCTGGGCCAGGCCATTGCTGGAAAAAACTCTGAGCCATTCTTCTCAGAACAGGGAGAGGGGGGAAGGAGAGCCTTTGGTGGCTGCCCAATCCTCCGCTTGGCCATGCCGCGTGGAGAGGGGAGCCAAGCCGAGCCAAGCCGAGCTGCACAGGGCCAGGGCCAGGGCCAGGGCCAGGGCCAGGGCCAGGGCCAGAGCCAGGGCCAGAGCCAGGGCCGGGGCCGAGCCTGGAGCCAGGGAGCAGAGCCGAGCCAAGCCGCAGCCGGGCCAGGGGCTCCCCGCAGACCTGGACTCGGAACCCTGCAAACTACTGCTTGCCTCCCCCCCAGAAGACAAAAAAGAGCCAGTTAACTTTATCCATGTGATTTGTGAAAGTGAAATAGCTTTTCATTGGTTTCCCGAGCTGTCCATCACCAAATCCGCTCTCCGATTGGTCACCGCGGCGCAGAGGGGAAGCCCCCAGAGACGGGACAGCCCCTCCTGTTCCCCGGCCTCGTGGTGCTTCCCTCGGGCAGCTCCACCCCTCCCCCCTTCCGTGTGAAACCAGCACANACTTTAAAAGAATCGGTTCAAAACAAACCTCAGGGAAATTTTCTCTCATTTAAATTATATGTGTCCAAATATCATTACTGCTTTTCAAGATATAAGTAAACACAGCAGTTTNTCTCAATATATTTCACTGTCACATTCAGCAGAGTGAAATAACATTTTGTGGGGCCTAGTGTAGTTTATACTTGAGGAAACTGTGCCATATTATCATGACATAATTACAAATCAGTACATGCACTTAATTCATTTACATGTGCAATGGAATACAATGTAGACACATTCCTGATTCATTACATCTTCTCCCATCCCCATCAGGAGCAGAAATAATTTTGCAGGCCTAATTGCATGGTTCCTCCTCAGAAAAAAACATAGATGCAGAGATACAGAGAAAAGCAAGAGACAGAGCAGTCAGCCAACTTCTCAAAAGTTATATTAATTTTGAAATGCTAAGTTTCAGGAATCAATTTTATTTCTTCAATTTAACTTTCAAGAGAAAATTATTTTGTTTTCTTTATAATTCCTTGAGAAATTACGTATTTCATATATATGTATGCATATATGACTCTCTGTTCATATATATATATATACAATATAAATTACATAAACGTGTTGAAATACTTTGAGCAAATGTGTTCATATAATCTTCATGACAACAAGTTTTTAATTAGGATANGAACATTAGCAAATGATGTATTTCCTTGACAAAATCCATCAGATCAGTGCTTCACATGCAAAAGTCTCCAATGTTTAGACAGTGACAGATTAGCACGAAGTTAAGACAAATTCCCTGGTTAGTGTGATTTGTATTATACAGTGAAAATTCCAACCATTTTCTGTGCATAAAGGTCCTTTGGTTTTTCAGCAGAATAGCCTTGAAAATTTTAAAATGTGTTTTTTTTCAAAGAATAGTATAAGAGTTCAGATTTTATAGGGTTTCTTTCCTTTAAATTTCATAGAATAATAAAATCATTANGATTGGGAAAGACCTTGAAGAGCACCAAGCCCAACCACAACCAAAAACCCCCATGTCAAAAAAACCACATCACTAAGCCCCGCATCCCGTCACTTCTCAAACATGTGGTGCCCAAGATGGTGACTGCACCACCTCCCTGGGCAGCCCATTCCAATGCTTAGCCACCCCTTCAGNGAAGAAAGCCGTCCTGATATCCAAACAGAGCCTTCCCTGGCGCACAGCCAGCACTGTCCCTGCCCTGTCACTGACTGCCTGGCAGAAGACACCAAACCCACCTGGCTACAGCCTCCTGTCAGGCACTTGTAGAGAGTGATAAGGTCTCCCCTGAGCATCCTTTGCTCCAGACTAGACAATCCCATCTCCTGCAGCTGCTCCTCATGGATCCTATGCTCCAGGCCCTTCACCAGCTCCACTGCCCTTCTCTGGACACTCTCCAGCACCTCAGTGGTGTTCCTTCCAGGGCCTAGAACAGGACACAGTACTCCAGTTGTGGCTTTTCCAGTGCTAACTACAAGGGAACAATCCCTGCCCTGCTCCTGCTGGCCACACTATTCCTGATCCAGGCCAGGATGCCANTGGCCTTCTTGGCCTCCTGGGNNCACTGCCAGCTCATGTTCAGCTGCTGTTGACCAGCATCCCGAGGTTCATTTCCATCAATATCTTTACAGTCCCTTTTTCTCAGGCCTTTGGCACTGCCTGGGGCTCTTGTGGCCCAAACTTCTGACCCAGCACCTCACCTTGTTGAATCTCACCTAATTTGCCTTGGCCCATCAATCCATCCTGTACAGATCCCTCTGCAGATCCATCCTACCTTCCAGCANATCAGCACTCCCACTTGTGTCATCTGAAAACTTACTCAGGGGACANCTGAACCCCTCATTCAGATCACTGGTGAAGATATTAAAGAGGCCTGGCTCCNGCACACCACTGCTGACCAGCCTGCAGCAGAAACTCCACTCACCTTCACTCTCTGGGCCTGGCCATCCAGCGAGATTCCCACCCAGGGCACAGTGCTCCTGCCCNAGCCATGAGCTGCCAACAGGACCTCACCTGCTTCCAAGAAACCCCACATTCCTCAAACAATCAGTTATCATCTAAATAAAGATTTTTCTCATCTAACTAATATAGTGTTTCAGTAAAGGAAATTTTGTAGTACAATATATTATTGAACTGATAGAAATCCAAGCAAAATTCTGCAGTTTTAATTTTCTAATCAATGTTTCTTGCCTAGAAAACCATTTATATCATAAAGATTAATCCACAAAAGAAAACCTTAGGGCATTCTTATCTAGAATCCATGTATTATGCTTAAAATCCAAACTGCATGTGCTAAAGTAATATACAGTTTCCAGCTGGTCATCTAAAAGAAAATAGTGCAGGTTCTTGTCACAGTGTACAGTATTAATGATCTTATTTATTATAATTAATTCAACCCGGAAAAAAAGTTTTCTTCCTGTTCACATNGAGGTCAATAGGAGGTGAAATTGTGCAGGCTACTCATCAGTTATTTTTATATGAAACTCTGACAATTGTAACACAAACAAGACAGAGGTATCTTGATTTAGTTTTTTTCAGTAATCTTAGTAAAGAATTTTATGGATGGTCTCTTTGTGTTGTGAGCAAAAGGAAGCCTATTTCCATGCACCAAGCTGTATAGTACTCATAATACTTCTTATCCATTCACACATCACAAAACAAAGTATTAAAAGGCCTGGCATATCATACAGGCATAAAATAATACACTGCGATGAAACAGTAGCTGACAGTTTTTGACAGCACTAACTCCACATAGATAAAGCAAAGAAGGAAAAATCATGACAGGAAATAGGCATAAGAATGTATAACACTATGCCCTGAAAGAATTGCTATTTAAAAGTTAAAAGGACAGTGACGTGCTTATGAGGATCTTTATATTTCTTTCATATTTCCAAACAGTGATCAAACTTGCCTGATACCTTTCCAGAAAAAAAAAAAAAAACCAAAATGCAATACACATTACTCCTATCACAAAGAATATGGAATTTTCTATATTTGAGGTCTTTTCTTACATTCACCTTTAATTTCTTACATTTTAAAACTCCTTTAGCTTTGCAAATCATTCATGGAGCATATATTTTGTAAGAATGATGTTTCTCAAAGGAGTTAAAGGATGCATGTTTCTTTAGTGTTGACCACAGTTCTTGAATAAACACAAATGGACTTAAATGATTTTCTGCATTTGATAGATGCTTAGTCTCTACTTAAATCCTCACTTANCTTTCATATCATACAAAAGTGGAAGGACAGTTTTTCTTCAAGAAGGTTTGTTAGTAAAGTTGTAGCTCCTGTTATCTGACAAAAATCTAATAACCCTAAAAATAAATAATAACTCTAAAATAAATCTACAACCTTGGAAGTGTCTATAGAAATTAAACCTTTNTAATACAATAAAAGATAAAATATGAAAATAGCTGTCACTGTTTTGTGGACTATCATCACTGATTATTTATATTCAGAAAAATATTTTAAGACCAAGAGTATTTCACAAGTATGATTTTGAAATATACATGTTAAATACATGTAAAAACTGGCATCTGCATTACTGTAGATGCATTATCTGATATGCACTGCTGAATATGCTCACATTCTGTATATGTAATGACATACAGGTATACACAATTATGCCTCTGTGTAGGGTTAAAAATCATCCTAGATGTGTATAAGAGACAGCTGTATATGTAATGACATACAGGTATACACAATTATGCCTCTGTGTAGGGTTAAAAATCATCCTATTTTGGAACATATCAGCACTTTTTTACAATGAAGGCTATGTAGACTGAATGAGCTTTGACCACAGTATCTGGAATAAGGACAACTACACAGTCAGAGAAATAAAGGTTGCAGGTTCCAGGAGACGAAAACAATCTTTGTCTCCTTTTAACTTCAGACATAATACTTGTAATAGCAAGTCTAGCAATGGAAGGACAGCCTTATGTGGTTCTTTTAAAAGCCAGTTCACACACAGGTTTATCAGAATCTACATGTGCTTGTGAAAAGCAAAGAGAACTGAAATGNTATATGGCAATTCTTTCCTTATTTTCAACTTCCTTCATGTCTTCTGCTGACTTTATAAACTCTGAAAACTTTTTTTTTTAAACTGGTTGATGTGAAAACAAAGCTTGATTAAATGACAATTACTTAAATGTCTGACAAGCTGAGAGCTCATTCTAGAACAGGAGTAACACCAACAGTTTCTTTACAAAGGTGTCCACTATGTAAAAATAATCATCTTGGTCACAATAACTGCTACTCCAGAATGCCTGGTAAATATTGAATCTCTGATCGATTTTATATGTTGAATATTTTGGCTTTTATATTTAAGCCTGATAGTTAAAGACTGGTAATTTCTAGGCTATGCTTGTAGGCAGAAGCAAGTCATTACAATAGGTTAGCAGAAATATAAACCAAATATGTAGCAGCAGAGTGCAGGTAAATATAACTGCACCATTTTTGTTATAATTGTTTTTATTGTTATAGTAAAATATAGTAAATATAGTAAAATATGATACTTTAATTAAAAAAAAAGACAAAATTTCTGTATTGAGAAATATTACAGAAGAAATAAAAAGTCAAAACATAAAAAGAGGAAAATCTGAAAATTTTATCAAGAGCAGTGAGGGAGGATAACAAGCTTTCCTTGAAGGCAGCTTCCATGCCTTCTACAGACAGTTTTTTCTACCTCTCATCATTCATATTAGAAATCACAAATTTCAATCAATTTTATGAAAATGGATAAAAAATGAGTGGCCTGCCTGCTGCATGACCACCCCACTGCCTTTCCTGGTAAAGCACCTTCAAAAGAGGGAAGCCTCACTTGAATAATTTTCTTAGTATAAACAGAACAGGATTGAGACTTAAGGGGCTGGATGTTTCTCTGCAATACAGGAAGATCCCATCTTAAGGTGATCCTGTGTGAATCTATTGCAGTACTAGTTTTCCATCTTTGACTATAAGGAAGGCTTGATAATGCCTTGTTAAATTTCTTATTCTGGCTGTACTAGAATTCTCAGAAATCCCTGGAAAATCTGTACTCTCTTCTTACCTCTCTAGTATTAATACAATTACTCTCTTTTACCACAGTTTTTCATTATAATCATGGTAAAATTTCTTTTTGAAGAATGGATTAAATTAATCAGTATTCTAGATTACCAATATCTTTGATGATATTTCAAGATCATGTTTCTCCTGAAATGCTGTGGAAACAGCTCTTGGACATACCATGGAACCACTTTGAAACAACAGAAAAACACTAGTGGAAAAGCAGCAAAAGGGTCACTGGGGTTGACAGGACAGCTTAAACTCTTGTACTCAGTTGTACCTTCCAGTAATGATGTGTCTCATCTTCTTAACTTTTGAGTATGCATATCAGTGAAGTAGACACAATATGCTTTTGGCAGTCTTGAATCCCAGAAAGCAAAAGAAAAATGCTAAGAGAACTTGTGCTTGTGATCCCTGTCACCTTTAAACCCTGCTCAGTATCTCTGGGGAAGGTAAGAGAACTGTTGACTGAGCACTGCAGAAAATAGGCTGACATCTCATGTTGTAAGGTGCATCCTGGAAAGATTCTTCAAACATAAAGCAAAGAACCACTCACTGATATCTATGATCCTCTATGACTAAGTGAAAAACAGCCAGAGAGGTACTAGAGCTTGCATTTGCTAGTATAAAATGCTGCATGCATTTAATGCTGCTCAGAAAACAAGTGTACTGACTGATGCTTTCTAATGTCAAACTGATCTCCCTGGAGTTTTCTGTTAATGGCACACAGTGAACACAATTCTCCTTACTACAAGGGAAATAATGAAGTGCATTCATGNGCTTAAAAGAACAGCAAATCTTGTAAATCTGTTCCTTGCCTACCTGGACAGAACACAACAGGTGTGAAATGAATAGGCAGTGCAAAGAAGCAAAGTGGGGCACTGGTAATATTTTGNTTGGGGGGGAGAAAAGGAAATCCTCCAGATTTCTCTTCTCAAAACTTAAGATTCCAGGGTGCTCTCTTGAAACATTATCTAGGGACTGTGAACTGGGATTCCCATCTGTATCTCATCATTGTGGACATCACAACACAACAAAAGAGAATGAAAACACAAGTGACACTCTCATCTACAAGGAAGAAACCACTTAGCACTTCCCATTTTTCAGGAAGAAAAACCTCAGTGACACTCGAAATACACAGATACTGTGAGCAAGAATTATTATTAATAACTTCCCCTTTTATCAAAGTACAATTCTNCAGCTGACTGTAGGTTAATTTTTTAGATCATCCTCCTCTTTTGTACACTATAATTTAATTCTAAAGGCTTTAGAGAAATTCAACTCTGCATGCCAGANAGCTCAACACACATAAATACACCATATGCTAGGAAAAATTTCCAGCTGCTGGAAAAACTATTTGCTTAAAGCTGAATAATCCTTAATATTGCTATTTAGCAAATAGTTTGAAATTGCTATAGAATTGTATTGTTATTTAAATGCTTATCATAAGCACATTTTAAAGGTGTCAAGGCAGTTATATGCTAAGGGATTTTCTGATCTTCTAGTACTTCTAGTATAAATTTTGAAAGCAGCCTCCACAAATCTGAGATGTATAATGTAATTCTTTAAAAAACTGCATCTCTAAACCTTTATCTGGCCGAATGAAACTAAACACAGCGGGACCTAACTGGTTAGTTACTTCTCTCTGGTAAAATAAAAAAAAGAAAAAAAAAGAAAAAAAAAAAAGGGCTGTATCTGTTCCAAAGTGAAATATAAACAGCCTCAACAGACTTTTCTTAGCACCTACACACATTAAAAACACAGGTGGCCAGGGAAGTAAAGGTGTCAGCCTTCTTGGCTTAGTTATAGCCAGAGAATGAATAGATGGCCTGATGATGTATGCTGCAGCTCAAAATTACACCTGCAGGACAAAAGCCAATGCTTTGCTGTAAGCAATATCTTATANTTTCCCATAAATTAACACATGATTAGAGCAGGATAAATGAGAGTCGTCCATTGTCTCCATAGTTTTGGAATTACATAATTACAACCAATTAAGGAAAGTGCGTNCAATAGTCAGACAGAGCTTTATCAGCAGCCTGGCCCAGATTTTGGAAACTGGACATCACCATTGGCAGACAGTCTCTAGATGAAACACACTTCTCTGATTCTGTCTTCTGCAGTTCAGAAAATATTTCACTGTTACTACAGGTGCAAATAAATGCACTCTTTAGCTTGATTCAAGGATACTGAAGAGTCATAGTAACATAAGCCATGTAAAAATTTTAAAAACAGAAAATAACCCCTTGGGAACTACAGTCATTTTGGCACAATTTTGCATAAACAATATTGGTATTGGCAAACAAGGTAATATTTCTACATGCAAGTAGGTTTATAACACAAGTTGTGAGGCNCGCCTTTTGTCACTCTTTGAAAGAATATTAAATTTTGGAAAAAATAAGTAAACTATTTATACAAATTTTAGGCTTTATAAAACCTTCTATAAATAGAAGGGTTTAGAGGCAAACATAGTTGGCATACAGTATGTCTAATACATCAAGATGGCACACAAATTGAAGTAGTATTTGACCATGAGAGTTTCCCAGCACAGTTAAGAACATGGCACTGACAAAATATGCTTTTCAAAGCTCCATCCAAGTTTGTGATAGGTGGATTTGTCACAATATCTTGTGGAAAAAAGCTAATTAACAGTGTACTAAGATGTGGAGAATGAACATATAAACAATACCCAGCCATTAACATGAATAATAAAGGTGTAATAAAAACTTTTACTAATAAGGAAAAATAAAAGGATCATGTCATGTGGAGCATGTTAATGAACCAATCAGCACATAGAGTCTGCACTTACACCTGGCTCATGGATCATACAACAGACAAGGGAAATTTAAAAATACAAGCTTTTATGGTATTTCTATTAACTATTGTTAAAAATCCAGTTAAGAACAAGAACATAACAGAATATTCTGAATGGTAGCAGCAAGGGTTGTCACTTAGGCTCTTGAAAATATGTTAGAAAGTCTTTTAAGTATATTAGAAGACATGAAAAGAACTACTGTTCTGTAGATTCAGACTTGGGAAAATCATGAAGTAGAAGAATAATTTCATTAAAAAAACCTTGCTAAAATCATGCTTTCAATATTTTATTGTCAGACATCTGATAGTAAGAAATAACTAAAGAGACAGTGGTTTGGAACACAAAAATGATCACTGGAGTGGAGATATGGACAGATCAGAGCACCCTAGACTGCTGAGACTCTCTGGCCAACAGGGAGCAGAGAATGGCCAACATTAGGCAGAGAATTGTGGAATTCAGTTGGGTTTGGGTTGGAAGANACCTTAAACAGCATATCATTCCAATTGTCATGCCATGGATAGAAATGTCTTTCACTAGACCAGATTGCTCAGAGTGCCATCCAGTCTAGCCTTGAGCTTTTGTCACATTACTATTCTTAAGGAAACTAAAAGCAAGTGGGCATCCTGAAAGAAAATTCTTCAATGTATGAAACTCAATTATCAGATAATGAACAAATTTAAGTGTTCTAGATCTCTAATGCTNTATAACACTCAGTGGAGTCACTAAAATATTAGAAAATTATTTTTGACAGGGTTAACTATGAAAAAACTCTTCATCGTGTAACATTCCTGCACTAAGATTTGGCAGGAAAGCATAAAAATTAGGCAGGAAAGCATAAAATTATGCAGGAAATATAAAGGGAAATCAAGATATGGCTTCATTGCAGGCTGTCAATATTCACCTCCCAAATTTTATCACAAGGCAACCAAAGAGGTTGTGCTTATCATAGCATCATAGAACGTTACAGGGTTGTACTAGACCTCAAATATCATCTAATTTCAACCCCTCTGCCATGGGCAGGANCACCTCCCACTAGATCCCATCCAGCCTGGCCTTGGACACTTCCAGGGCTGGGACAACCACAGCACCTCAGGGAAACCTGTGCCAGTGCCTCACTGCTCCCACAGTAAAAGATTTCTTTCCANTATATAATCTAAATGCAACTTGAACAAATGGAAAACCAAGAAATGTTTTTACCAGGGCTTTAGCTTTGAGCTGCCGTGAATTAGTTTGTTTCAAGTTTTTCTCTTATTACATGTTTTCCATCTAGCTCTTTGTGTTAGGCCCAGCTCCGGTATTTTGTAACTTCTTTACAAACCTTACTGTAGTGCTGTTTTCTGTATTGGCCCTGTTTCTGCCTCTCTGTTCCTCTGCAAGTACTACAGCTGTTAAAACCAGCCAAATTAATAATTGCTTCCATTGTTATGACATGCAATGTAAACAAAAGCTGCAGGCACGCAAGCCACTGGCCAAAATGAATAGCTACCACTATTATCTTTACATCATTCAGCATTCAGAAATTTTATTCTGAGTCAGCTTTCTGCCTGGCTTTGTTTTATGATGGACAGCATCTGTTCATCACACATTTGGATTGTATAATCCTTCAATATGTTTTTCTTGATGAGGCATGTAAAGAGTGATAATCCTAAAGGTAAATTAGATGGGTAAGGAGTTACTTCTATAACTCATTAGCTTAAATAAATGTAAAAGATGTATCAAGCTGATGTAATTAATACCATAAAAGTCACTGTATTCATATGAATTTCAGGGGAAAATGTTTCAGAAAAATTTTAAAACTGTCTTTTTTTCTAAGCAGTCTTTTCTTGATAGCTTAACTACATGTATAAGTAGCTTAGAGAAACCATAGATCTTCCAGTTTGGCTAAATTCATGTCTGTCTAGCTCAGCACCTTTTTCAACAAAAGGTTTGAACCTATTTTTGTCATCACTGTCAGAATCCAGACNAAAAACCACTGCATATCTAAAGAGTTAAGAACTTTAGAAGCAAGAATTGTCACACACAAACCCTACCCCATGTCACAAAAACAATTTGTGATATACACCTGCATATCAACATGGCTTAAAGTTCTGTTGAATATCACAGAATCACAGAATAGCTGAGATTGGAATGGATCTCCAGACCTCATCTAGTCCAACCCACTTTCAAAGGCAGCACAGCTTGGAGCAAGTGGCCCAAGACTGTCTGGAGCTTTTGGATGTCTTTTCAAGTCAGTAAATATTTCCTGATGTTCAGAGGTAACTTTATGCATTTTGGTTCATGTCCATTGCCCCTTGCCCCATGACTGGGGACAATCATAATGATCCTGGCTCCTTCTTCCTTGTATCCTCCCTCCAGGAATTTACATACATTAATAAAACCCTCCCCAAGTCTTCTCTCCTGGTGAAACTGTCCCAGATCTCTCATAGGAGAGATTCCTCAGGCCCTTAGTTGCCTTTGTGACCCTTCATTGGACTTTGAAACTCATCCAATTGAATTTCTTTCCAGCTGAGTGGCTGCCAGCATATACTGGTGCCTGTAGTTGTTCCCCCCCAGATGCAAGACATTACATTCCCCCTTGTTGAACTTTATGATGTTCCTGTCCTCCCACTTCTCCAGCCTATTGAGGTACATCTGGAAGACAACATGACCCTTTGGTGATTCATCCACTCTTTCCAGTTTTGTGTCTGATGTAAACTTACTGATAGTATACTCCGCAATACCGTCCAAATCCTTAATAAAAATGTTGAGCAGAGCTGGATCCAGGACTGGTACCCTTTGGGTACACCACTAGTTTAACCAACCTTCTGCCTTCCCCCAGGTCCTGGAGTTCCTCCTTCACTCAGCACACATGACGGCAGCAAGNCTGCCTCTGGTGTCTGTGAACTCCTTGTTGTCGAGTTTGTGGTCCAGCACACCATGTGCCCTTGCTGACTTCTCTATCTCTTGGCAGAGGAAACTATCATCAAAGCAGTCCAGGAGCCTTCTGGGTTGTTTATGTGCTGATGTGTTTCCCTCCAACATAATTTAGGTGGTTCAAGACACCCATGAAGACCAGAACCTTCAAACCTGAGGTCAGTATAGTGTCTGAACTACTTGTTCTTCATGGTCCGCTGTCCTGTCGCAGACACACACTGTAATGCTTCCTTTGCCTAATCCTAACATGTAAAATATCCATTGGCTCCTAGTCCACGCTAGGCCAGTTTCCAAGATCTTAAACTGCTGTGTCACATAAAAGGAACTTTGTCTGCTCATCAGACTTTCCTGCCTTTCTGAAAGAGCCTGCATCATTCCTTTTCAATATTGCAGTCATGGGCGCCAACTCACTACAATTCCATCATCCCAACAAGAACATCGTCCTGCAACTGCAATATATGTGANCATATTTGCAATAGGAGTGCACTTTTGATTTTCTAGAGCCATTGCTGTTCACCTCATGACCCTCTCTAGAAGTCTTGTCATGTAAGACTTATTTCAAACAAGTTCCCTCCTGTCCTGTTGCTGATGGGAGAGAATTGCAAGGGAACTACTGAGAAATCAGTGCAAGGNGAAACATAAAAAAATATGATTAACNNCTAAGAAATAAGTAAAGAAAATGGGAAACTCCTCCCCCACACTCCCCCCACCTCCAACTCAACATTCAAAAGCAACTTAATTGTAGTTCAAAAAATTACTCCCTGCTATTCCAGGAGCAAAAATCCAGTCAAGGGAATGAGGAAGCTGATTAGGAAAAAGCAGTTTTCCAAAAAAAACTGTGTAGAAGATTTGTGAAATGCCTGCTGATCTAATCAAGAAAGGTATCAGCAAGTATTTTCCTTTCCTGTACTTGTTTCCAGATCTTTAAAAATTATGTTGTAAAACCTAACAAATGTTTACAGTAAATAATGCNATAGTACTGTTTGCCCAATGATGACAAATGATGACAACAAATAAAAAGAAATAGAAAAGGGCATGGCCTACAAACTGAGAATCCACTCTAAACATGATGCAGCTAGAAATAAAAGAAAGTAATGTAGTGATGCCAGTAGGGCAGGGATGGCAAAGATTTGGTAAGATTGCAACAGATGAGTCTATGCTGTACATTAGACTGCATCCATAACATTTGCTGCAGTTCTGGCCTCAGTCTGTAGGTGGAGAAAGCTATGTCTGAGGTCATCTCCTTACAGGAAGGCACTGCATTACGTTGACAAGTCTCATGAAGTCTCATGTGAAGAGGGCCTCATCATATAGACTTAACTGAAAATATTGATTTCCTGTCTGTGTGTGTTTCCTAAGAGGTTCTGTTTGCCAGAGCCATACATTTTACACAACAAACAGAAAGTGTCAAATTGAATATATGCTGTACGTTTAATCCCGTATATTGTGCTTTTGCAAAGGCATTCACTGAATTGATGACAAAACCTTGACAAGTTTCCATTGTAATGACACAACAATACCTCCAAGAGCATTAAAACAATCTGCTTGGTTCACAGTTGTGTTCTTCCCTTACTGAGGAAGGTTCTGGAAGACCAATTGCAGTTTTCAATTAACTCAATAATAAGTTTTTGTCCACACGACCATGAAGGAAATAGGCTACCATTTCCTGAATGGCAATACATCTTTCAATGTTTTGGATATGTCTTAGTTTGCAATACAGGTTGTGGCCAGAAANGTGTNTTCTATCACCATCTGTTGAAGCCGGTGGGGCAGTGATTCCTTATCTCTGTGGCACATACCATGTGCTAATGGGCCATCTTTAAGACCAGGTTGGGCAATCATCTTTATTTTTCCACAACCCATNCTCCCTCCAGGAAGATATCATCTGNTGCTGGACCATNAAGTCCCACTGNATGACTGATAAAATTACATCATCCCATTGGGAGATGCTCCAGCCAGGGNGAGGAGCCGAGCCTTTCCTACCTAGATATTTTGGACATCAAGGCAGTCTTCCTTACACTGGATTCCAGAGGAAAGCTGGATCTTTCCACATCATACCTGGACCTTCAGAGGAAAATTGCACACTTCTACACGAGCACTGCTTCAACTGAACCACGTCTGCCACTGCAGGAGGACTGTAGCCACCATTTAATGGGNCTGCTACCAACACCCTGACTGACAGGGTGTCAGGTTGTATTCTGACTCTGTCAGGGTTAGGATTGTTTTTTGTAATACTGTATTTCTATTTAAATTTCTCTAGTAAAGATCTGTTACTCCTAATTGCCATATCTTTGCCTGAGAGCCCCTTAATTTCAAAATTATAATAATTTGGAGGGAGGTGGTTTACATTCTGCATTTCAAAGAGAAGCTTCTGCCTTTCTTGGCAGACACCTGTCCTCCAAACCAGGACAGGATAGTAAATATTTTTCACACTTTTTCCAAACTTACGTATGTAATTTCAGTACAAGTAGTAGAAACAGTCATAATAAGTAGTTGTGTTTGTCACTCAATATAATTTTACTGTAAAAGATATTTCTTCCACTTTCAAGTAAAGTTTTAAAGTTTAAATCACTTGTAAATNTAGATACAAAGAATAGCTTCAAAAATTGTTAGAAAATTTGCCATATCCTATAAACTACAGATCTTTAGAATTGCCAAAAGTGAAAGAAGTATTGAGATGTAAAGTAAGTAAAAAAAAGTTAGCTGGAGATGTTTCTGTCATTTGAAATCAATATTAGTATTAAGTTAAACCAAGAAATTAAATTATTTTGTTTTAGTAGCTGTATTAAGCCCAGAAGAAAATCTCATTTCTTGCAGATAACTTATAGTGCATGTCAGAAAATTCGGCTCAGACTGCTGCATTCCTTTGTGTTTTACTGCATTCAGAATTTCCTTGTTTCATTTACCAATGTATGAGATACTTGTGGGACAGAGGGAAAGGTGTACACCAGGCTTTTCTTACTAGGATCAGGTCCTACTGTAGCACATTCCCTTTTAAAAGAAATAATCCTGTGCAGAAAAGGAACTGAGAAGAGAATTCCAAATGGACCTCTAACGCTTGTTGCCTATATATATTTGATAGCTTTCTTCTGTCTAAATATGACAATAAGAAGTTAGCTTGCACACTAATGGTGGCTAGTTGTTCAACATTAACCTAGAGCAAATTTAGGCTGTTTTGGCACAGATTAGCTGAGAGTCTAAAGTGGAGAGCTAAGTGCAAGACACTGGCATAAGGCTGAGCATAAACCATTTCCTTCCACTCTGGCAATTCATAACACAAAGCATTACATCACTTTAATATTAAAGAACTAGATTTTTAATGAAGACAAAGATAAAATATATCCTGTCTTCCTATGTGCCCTGGTAGTCTTGCATTCTGTGGCTGTGACCTGACTTACTGTGATAAGAGACCTGTTTTATATATCATTTTAAGTAATTAGGCATTGAATTAACTTCTGAATAGGTGAAATTGCAATGTCTGCCTTTTCTAGACTAAGAGCTGATAGTACTGCTGGAGGGAGAAAACCTTTACCAATCCCAATGGAAATGGCATTGAACTCAGGAAATCATTAAGTGAAACAGTAAATGGAAATTACTCAGTAGCTAAGCTGCTGAAAAAAGGACATTAAAGATGAACAGGGATTTCATTTTTTCCCCCCTCTTTTTTGCCTTGCCTTTTGAGGGTTGCTGAGCAAGAAACTTGTTTAGGGAAAGACGTCAGCAGGGATCATCCTGAGAGAGAAGTGAGCTTCTTTCTCATCAAATACATCCTCTAGAGCAGTGGAAAACAGAATGCTACTTTGGTGTTTATGTATATATAAGTATATATGCATATATATGTATATATATATATAGGTGTGTATATGTATATATATATATGTTCTGTACTGAAAACAGAGAAAAGGAGAACAATAAAGCAATAATATAAGAATTTTAGGTAATTTTTCATACTCTGAAATAAAGTTTCTTTCAAATTTGTCAGATCTTAGCACTATCAGAGTACTTTTCTTTTTATATTCCTCTGGAACAAATTTGCTTGATATCAACACAGCCTGATTTTTTGCCTTTATTAAGGTCTGGATCAACCAAGTCTTAAAGTTAACACAAGTAAATTTTCTTTTTTAATCTTATAAATCTTCCCTTCTCTTCTCCCTGGATTTTCTTGTGCTTGGGGTTTTGGAGTTTTTTTGTTCCTATTCACTCTACATCAGATCAAAATGAATGATTTTTTTCTTCTGTAGGAAGAAATGATTGGATCTGTGAGTTAACTGGCCAAGGCCATGAAGGAAAACAGCTACTGGCACTCAGAAAGGAGTTTAGAAGATGTGAGAAAATAGAGGAAGAACAGAAACTTTACTGAGTAGTTGCCTTGCTGTATTCTGTGATTTCCTTTTTGTTATTTATGTGCACTATATTTGTCTCCCTTGTAATGTTAATATAAATGTTGTATTTTAGAATATGATAATTGATTTTAGGATGGGCCCATTAGCTTTTCCTTAACTGAGAATCAATAGATGCAATTATTTTTCGATGAGATAATTCAGAATGGTATTCAGAGAATGATCTTTATCCAGGATAAATATCAAAGATATTGACAAAATAAAATTTTATTTTGTTTGCTTTCAGCAGACATTTTCCTCAAAAATTGTAATTTTCTAGGGTTTATGATTTTTTTTCAATTGATAGAAATAGTTATGGGATTAAAAAGACATTCTGTTTAAAAAAAGAGCATATGAAAAATGCATTGCAGTCATTATGAGCACTTAGAATATGGTCTAGTTCTATTGGTCTCAGATCACTGATATTTTGTAAATTCTGAAAATATTTTCAAAAGATAGCAATTGCAATTTTATTTTAAATAATGTGTTCCTTACCCTTTAAAAAAACTCAGCATGCATCTGTAATTTAATGGTGGTGCTANAGAACCTGTGCAAATGACTTCCTAAAAGCTCTATTATTGCTTTGGTTATTTGTCCCATATGACAAAAAAGGTAAATGTACATTTAACTTCACTGTGACACAGCCCTAGGAAAAGTTTAATGTACAGCTTCACAATAGCTGTTTTCCTGGGAAAAATGTCCTTTATCTGGGACACATTTTTTAAGTGATATTTATTCTTCTCCAGTGTGAAGATAACAAGCACAGACCCATTTTTACGCTTCTGACCATAAGCCAACAGAGTGTTTATCTCTTGTTGTTCTACAGGAGGGAAAGTGTAATAAACAGCAATAAACAGCCAACCAAAGGAGGTTCTTTTGATTTTTTCATCATTTATTGCAGTAATTCTTCATGACTTTGCTGGATTCTCTGACAAATTAATTCACTCGCTGTTACTCTTTACAGATTTAAACATTTCTCCCATATGAACTCCAACCAAGCCCTAAAAGCCTTCATTCTTTTTTTATANAATCTGTCAATTTCTGATATTTGTATAAAGAATATATATTATATGACTTCTTAACAATAAGTGTTTTTTGTGGTCCCAGTTAAATATCTTCGTATGTAATAGAGAGATTCTGCTAATGCCTCCAGTGCTCTTCCCCAGAGGAGGGATCAGTGAGAGATCCTGTTTTGGTAGCCCTGTTCTGGAATTCAAAACACAGAAAAAAACCTTGNCATCAAGGTTTTTACAGCCCTGTCTTTATAACTGTCTGCTGCCTTGCATAGGGATATCCAGGAAAGACAGATTCTAGCCCTTCCTGCCTTCCCAGACAATCATGTTCCTACAGAAGCAGTTTAAGTAAAAGAAACTATCTTTGAAGCATCAATTGAAAAATTTACTAGATAAGTCCCTTGGGAAAAGAAGCCTTAAAAAGCCCCAAACTGATGCATTTTAAAGGGTGTCCTAAAGTACTGTTTGGATTTCAGCAAGGCAGAGCAAGTGCCAGGGCAGAGCTGAGTTGGAAGTCTGGCACCATGGGACCTGTCCAGTGGCACAGCAACAGCTCAAACTGTGCAGATCCCCTGAGGAACTGCTATTCTGCCTTACATGTCACAGAGCTCATTTCTTCCCTCACAGTTCTGATTCCAACAGTTATGTCTCAGCTTAAGGAGCAGGAAAAACAGAGGAAATCATGCTGTAGCTAAACAAAAAGAAAATATAAGCTAAATATAGGAAATTAATAAAAAAATTAATTTAAAAAGGACTACAGGAAGGAAGAATGAAACAATATGTACCTAGAAAACAAAATATTTGATATCTTAGGATGTTTCTCAGGATATCTTATCAAGATGCTTATGATAACATAAATTGTTTAAAAAGCTTTATGTGACNAGGAAATTTTAAAAAAGAAAATGTAACTGCTAAATATACAGGAGTTGGAAGAGTTACAGTAATATTGTTCTAAATAAAGTCCTGCATTTCTTAAATTCATATATAACTATGTTTATATTTATACATAGATTATACAAATATTCATACATATACATTATGCATACATTCACACACACACAAGAGGCACACGAATATTATTTCAAAGGCAGATTTTCAGGTACAAAGTCTGCAACAAAACAAATTCTTACTAGGATCTGTTTGTGTCAGTCACAAAAATAATGTTAGGCAGAATTAATCAATTATCTAAAACTAAGTTGTCTACAATGAAATAGCATCAGGAATTAAATAGAGCAGTAGAAGTGTTTAGTTAGTAACTTATCTCCTAAAACAAAACTCTGACAAAGTACCTAATAATAATTAGTTATAACTTAATAATTTTAAAGAAATTATAACTGCTGCTATTATCCAAACTGATGTTTACTATTATGTGAAAAAAAAACTATACCTTATATGAATATCCTTTTTAACAAGTTCTTAGGAGAAACACAGAATACACTTACAAAAGACTGCCAAAATGCCATTTTATGTCATATTCAAATATAAGTGCTGAACTTTTCAATTGCCAGAGGCACAGGGAAGAGTCTGCTAATGCTCTTTTTCCTGCTTCCCTTGATTAGCATCAGTTTTTATATAAAGTCAGACAAGTTAAATGATCTGTGGCTATGTTTGTTATTGAATATTGAAAGGGACTAGATTTCATATATTCAGCAGTGGATTGAATGTGCCTGAAGAAAAACATGAAATCAATAAACTACTAGCTTTGAGTTTATGATACCATATGTTGTCACCAAAGTGGGTGAATAGCAGCCTCTGAAATTCAGTCTCAGTGCTGTAAAAGCACTATGTGTTCAAGAACAAATATTGGCTTTAGAATTTAGCACGANGTAAAATAAAAATAGAATTCAGCACTTTCCAACCTAAAATGACCCCCATTAACATTTTCTAATTAAATGAACACAAAAAAGATGTCTTAACTTAAGGTTGCCTAGTTATTTCTTGTATAAGTCATTAAGAAAATAATGGAAGGACCTTAGAAAGAATGAAGTGCATGGTTTAATAACAAATATTTTACTTTGGATGAAAACAACTTTTCCATCGACAGGTAACTCCAAAAAATACAGACGTTCCAACAAACTCTTCAAAGCTGTGGGCTGTTCAATAAGTTTGAGGAAACAGCTCAGCCTCAAAACAGAAATAAGTGTATTTTTACTACTTTTGCCACAAATAACAGTACCTTGCAATTAAGCACATGCCAAACAACTTCATTCTCTCTGCCAACTGCATGTGGTTCCTTATGACACATACACACATAAGAATGATGTTCTACATGCAACTGTTTATTTTTGTGACTTTGTAATGTATCCTACAGGCAATAGACTTGTTTAACACACTGCAGTATTGGAGAATGAAACAACAAAGACTTGTGTAAGGGTACTGCATTAAAATGTTCATAGCTTTTGCAATAAAGTTGAAATCACTCTCTTGCTCATTTGCAACATGTCTATTAGTTACTACTGATATTATGGAATGTTTTCTTCTGAACAAAAAAGGTCACTTTTTCAATTTTTTTATGAGTTTTAAGTACAAGATTGACCTACATATTCCCTTTGTCTGTTAGCTTAGCTAATATCTCTAAATACTGCAGCACAAGCACATCAAAGGCAGGATTAGGTTTATCCAACCTAAACCTGAACTTCTCATGCTGATGAATAGAAGGCCAACACGTACATGTGGATTTAACATAACAATCCTGCAATCCATTTAGTCATTTGCTTATGCCTTTCCTTTATATTTCCCAAATATGTTTTTATTGCCTGTGTCATTCCAAGTCACATAAAAAATTTAAATGTAGAACTTAGTGGAACAGATTATTTATATCTGGGACAACTGGTCCTAATCTTTCCCTTATATTTTTCTTTTTACTCTCCTAGTAGTGATGAGTCTATGGTAGCACTTCAGATTATGTCCTCACAGAAGACAGGAGGTGCAATTATAATTGTAANATCAATCTGATCTCCTGTCTTAAAACTTTGGAGTAGGAATGTAGAATTAGTATGTCACAACAGTAGTGCTGGGCAATGATTCTCTAATCTGAATGACTCTTCACTACAAAAAATAATAAATATTAAGTGCTGAATATATTAAAAAAACTTACATATTGATAATTATTGACATGAAACTGTATTTTATATTATTTGCTTCATAGTGGGATACTCTTAAATTATTATCACATCTTATTATTTTATTTATTTTATTATTATTTATTGCCTAAAATTAAGGAGAGTAAGTCATCTCAGAGAAATTTCTGCAACATATAATTAGATTATTTCCACGGTTAAGTGGTAAAATAAATGCTAAGCACTGGTGCTAAGGTTTCAAGTACATCAGGTGATACATCAAAACCTGTGCAGAACCAAGTGCTCCATGTCACTCACCAAATTGTTAAAATGTAGCCCCGAGAGAGGTGAAATCTTCATTGGATATTATTTTTACAACAATTTTCTACTCTGTAAGTAAATGCTGGTTGAAGTATTTCTTGCCTACTTGACTTAATTACATTTAGTAACAGTAATGCTTCAAACATTTCCTGACAAGGCTACGTCTTGAGCTATGAATGGTGCCAATTATGTAATAGGACTTTTCCACCTCAATCTTCTATGTCTTAGAATAACACAGTTTGTAAAGAACAAGGCATAAAAGAGGAAGCCAATGAAAATAGCATTCCATAGTCTTACTGAGGATTTCTTTTGGAAAACACAAAGATTTTGCTCAAGCTGAAAATTATATTTACTTTTTTAATCAAGTAACTTTTTCCCTTATTGAAAATATAAATTCTCTTCCCCATTATCAAAGCTGATCTTGAACATAATGGCTGAAATACTGATGCAGATGTTCAACAATAGCTCTATTTCTCTCCTGAGAATTTGAAAGTGAATTTTTGAGGATTATGCTGGCATAGATTCTTTGCACCAAATGAAAAATGCCTTTTTTTCATAGCTTTGTTTACCAGAACTCAGAACACTATCAAGGTAACAAAGTTTACTCAAGTTCTATTAGAAACACATAGTCTCTTTATGAAAATCATCACAGGTTGCCAAATTATCAAAGCATCTTTAAATATGAGTTACATTTTTGGTTTCTTATGACAAACATTGAAGATCTGTTTCCATAATAACAATTACCCCTCAAGCATGGAAGAAAGTATGTGGGAGGCTCTTCAGATCACTTGGTTTAGACTTGCTAACAGCAAATTCTTGTTTTGCAATAATAGTAGGGTAATATTTAATATGCTTTAGAACTTTTCTTTTTCTTAAAATGAAAATTTAGCCCAATCAGGAAAATTTCTGGAATTTTTGAAAGAAAAACCTAAAATATAGTCCTACATAAAAGACAGGAAGTAACATTATTCAGCAAAACTATTCTTCAAACATTTTTATAGGTTTTGATCAAATTTGATCAAACTACAGTAACTGCTGTGTTGTTGTTGAGATGCAGCAGAAAAGCAGGGAAGCCTACTTTATCCCCATGCAAGTCAGAGTCAGCATGTCATCATGAGAGAAAACCTGAATTAATTGCATGACAAGGNAACCTGCCTAATTGACCAAGGGAAGCCAGTGGATGTAACCTTTTTGGATTTCAGTAAAGCTTTCAGTACTGTCTCTCCCAGTATCCTTATGAACAAAACATCCAGCACAGAGCTGGATAAACACATCATGGNATGGGTGAGCAACTAGCTCATGAGTTACAGTAGATGGGACGACATCAGACTGGTGACCCTTCCCTAGCAGGGTTCCACAGGGCTCCATCCTCAACCCTGTTCCCTTCAACATCCTCATAATGATCTGGGCACAGTCCTGGGGTGACTTTATGATGCTGAATTGTATCCCTGTTCATCTGTTTAGCCTAGAAATGAGTTTGGTGCCTTTAAAACTAGACCNGACAGTGAAGAGGAAGAGAAGGAAAAGTGATGGAATTTTTTCATGGCTATATCCAAAAATATAGAGGTAAGAGCTGCAGCTCTCTCTCTGGGTGTGTGTTGTCTGCAGCATGGAAAGGGAGTGGGAGAGAGCTCTCCTTTNCTTCTAGTTAGTTTTTTTAGTTAACTGAGGCCAGAAGTTTTTTTGGAACTGTTCAGCTATAATTCAATCTGGGAACACCAGGACTATTGTCCAGGGCTCCCCCAAGCAGCACTGTGACCTGACACCAGACACAAATTCCAGAGAGAGAGAGAGACNTGAGCCCTGGAGAGACTGAGAAAAAGCCAAGGACGTACCCACAAAAANGACTCTGAACTACAAGAAGACTTTCTGAATTTGCCACCCCTTCAGAGCTACTAGAGGTTTCTTTGTTTAATATTATTCATTTTCTCAGGTTTGTGAATATGTTGCTTGTTGAAGTTTTTTTTCCACTTTTCTCAAAGGAGATTTATGTCTTCTGAACCAGCTGGAGGAGAGGCAGCTTGAATTTAATTTATAGAGGAGACCACTAACTACAAAAGTTTCCTACCGAATTTGTCCTAAACCAGGACAAATACTAAGCAAGTTCACAGCTGATACAAAGCTGGGGGGAGGAGTTGTTGACCCCTCAGAGGTAGGAAAGCCCTGCAGAGAGACCTCAACAAATCAGAGGCTTGGGCAGTTACCAACTGTATGAAATTCGACAAGGGGATATGCCAAATTCTGCACCTGGGGTGGGGCAACCCTGGATGTGCAGACAGACTGGTGAATGAGAAGCTGGAGAGCAGAACCATGGAAAGGGTCCTGGGGTTCCTGGTTGATGACAAGGTGAACATGAGCCAGCAGTGCCTGGCAGCCAGGAGGGCCAAGAGTNTCCTGGGGGCATCAGGCACAGCATCACAGCTGGGCTCTGAGCTGGGGCAGCCTCACCTCCAGTGCTGGGGCAGCTCTGGGTGCCACAACACTAAAAAGACACTGAGCTGTCAGAGAGTGTCCAAAGGAGCCCTGAGGGTGTGAAGGGTTTGGAGGGGAAGCCGTGTGAGGAGGGGCTGAGGGCACTTGGTCTGTTCAGCCTGGAGGAGACTGAGGGGAGACCTCACTGCAGTCACAGCTTCTTGTGAGGGAACAGGAGGGGCAGNCANTGATCCCTGNTCTGTGGTGAGTAATGACAGGTCCNAGGGAATGGCCTGAAGTTGTGCCAGGAGAAGTTTAGGTTTAGGTTTTTCACCCAGAGAATGGNTGGTTCACTGGAACAGAGAAGTAGTCACAGCACCAGCCTGACAGAGTTCAAAGAGAGTTTTGGACAATGTCCTCAGGCACATGATGTGACTCTTGGGGTGGCCTATGCAGGTCCAGAAGTTGGACTCAATGATCTTTGTGAGTCCTTTCCAAATCAGCATACTCTGTGAAAATTTATTTTGTAATAATTGAAACTAGGAAATACAATGCAGATACAATTCCTCTGGGCATTCCTAATAGCACGTTNAGTCTGAAGTGTGTCCAGACCTAGTTCTTTCTGATTTAGTGATGAAACCATAGCATCTGAAATAAAGTCAAAAGAAAAAGACTATATTTACCCACTATCTTGTAGATTGCAATGATGATTTCTGTTTCTCCTAAAAAAAAAACCCAGTATCTCTAATATTTCTCACAAAAATAGAACATTACATTTATCATTTAATCTTCTCTTCTGTGTGTCAGTTTCTGGAAGCAAAAATCAAAATCAAAAGAAAGAATGTGTGAGATAAATAAGAGTAGATTTGGAAAATGGAAATTCATTTTGGTGAAGGGAGAAAAGTACTTTCTCCAGCTGGGTAACTTTATAACACAGGAAATAAAGTGCAATAACAAGTCTGAAAGTGTGATGGCCCTTGTGAGGGACTCAACTCCAAGATAACCCATGGCTTAGTAACAGTGTAGAAAAAGATATTTAAATATATTATTTTTATTTTCAGTATCACCTGTATGGGGTTTGCCTTTCTGGGAAAACTAAGAAATCGATGAACTAGATAGATGATTTGTACATGAGCTTTTTGACTTTAACTTTTTAATACAAATAAGTAACACTTCTAATTTTAATATATATGGCAACCAGCAATTCACTGTAAGGGTAAAATGAATTTCTCATTGCAATAGAAATTACACTATATTTATCTGTCAGAATAGAAAGGCTGCAACTCCTAATCTCTTCTCCCTCCCTGAGTATCTCTGTTGAATAAATATTAAGCAACTGTTGAATAAAGATGTATCTTTTCCCCTNCTGTGCAAGGCTGAATGGGATTGCACAGATCTTATTTAAACATTCAGTGCTAGTTATTTTTCTTCTTATTTCTACTGAGAGCCTTCATTTAAAGTCTATTATTCTTATGAAAACTTCACAGTCTATTCTTTAGAAAGATAATAACACATTGACTTTCTCTATGATTCTAAATTCATTACTGTTGATTTCAACATTCCTGTTACTTTGGATTTGCTCTTCTAATACAGTAGTTACTAAGGTGATACTACATAGATAAGAATGATTAAGACCATCTCCGTGCATTTTTTTCAGGAAAAGCACCATTATTTTCTTTTGTTTCCAAGCATTTTATAACCTAAATAACAAATCACTTGGCACAGCTGGTGATAGGTAATATGCACCTGAGATGAGCCTCTTGGTAACATTAGGTGATGTCTGCTGCAAACTTCCCTCCACAACCTTCTCTAAACTTTCTCTGCCTTTCACAGAACAGAGTTGTGTTTCATCACATGGGATACTTGTAAAGTTGAGTGGAGTAATGCCATATTCAGTTTTTGTGCCCCCCTTATAAGTGGGGAACTTTTAATAAATTTTATATAGTTAGATGAGGTACAACTTTTTCTATTACCTTGCTTTTCCTATTGTCCTTTGGAAACACTGCATGCACAGCCTCAAGCTTGCAGATCAAAGATTGAAAGTCTCTTTGCAGAACTCATGGAGGGAAGTNTAAAGCAGCAATGATTGCAATATTTAAAACAGAATTTTCCATTAGCAGTGATTTTTATAAAGGATATTCCATATAATACTTTAATTTAGGCACAGATTCAGAGAAGCTAAACACTTCCAAGAAATCGTGTTTGGCTTTCAGTGTCAATTGTAAACTGGCATATGATTTTAAGCTCAATCTCTCATATTAAAATGGAAGAAAGACTCTGAGTAGAGAGGAATGATCACCCACTTCTGACCTGCTGTTTTTGTTTTCCCTGTGCAAACCAGAAGGCTGAGATCTCCTCTTCACTACAAGGGCATGATGATCCATNTTCAGTCTGAGTGAGATAATACTGCCTTTCTTTTTCAATTAATCTATGCCTAATCTTTTTAACAGATTTCTGTAAACTGAGAACTTGGTGTAAGATATTATACACAAGCATCACAGCTTTCAAAATGTAAACAAAGGACAAAGAATAGAGACAGGCAAAGGAAGAAAAAAGTGGAGACATGAAGATGAAAAAGAATTAAAATCATCAAAGCATCACATCTGAATAGTTGAAGGATTAAAAGCACAATCAGATTTTCAGCATATCCTGTGACCAGTGTTCAGTTTTTGCATATACTTGCATAAAAAGACAGAGAGTACAATAAGAGCATATTTATAAATAGGTACATTTTCGTGTGANTGACAAATCACATATAATGCCCTCCTTCAGTGGATTTGTTGGTGTCATTTGTATTTTTAGAAGGGTTGATATGACTTGATAACTAGAACTACTAAATGGTAGCCCATAGTGGCACTTTTGAGCACTTTCAGTCCATCAGCTAATGTATTTATCCACTTCTGCAAAAACTGGAACTCCACTATGTATATATCAATAGAGCATAAGAGCTCAGAGAATCCTGTTAATTAGCTAAATGTGCATATGATTTTCATAAGGTATATTTGGCAACTGTAATAAGAAAATACCCTGTGGCCATAATTATCTAGCAGAAATAAGAAACCTCTCCCCATGTCTTATTTACTACCTTCAGAAATAAAGTATGATACCTGTTTCTTTAAATTCCCAACAAGCTTTTTGGCTGTTTCAGTTTTGTGTCTCCAGTAAGAAAGACTTGTGCTTTTAATTATTGGTTTAGAAGAGCAGGTAACATCCATTTTCTTCTACAATTTTCTTCTAAGAAAATCTGTGGGTAATTCAGGGGTTTTCTTCAGCTTTTGAATAGTGAAGCCACACATCCCCCAAACCATAATATAAGAACAATTACATTTTAACTTTTTAAGACACCAGCCTACCACATTCCCTCCATTTTGGACAATGAGAGACTATGAATACCAGTGCAATACTGCCTTCAAAATCAAATGTATTTGGGGCCTAGGTATTGTATCCAGAGTGTTGATTTGCAAGANTCTGGAGGTTTTAATAAAAGTCCATGCAGAAGTTATGGGTGACTTCACCTTATACCTTTCTTTGTCATAGCATAGTATAATTTTCAGAGGGACTGAAATAAGAAAACAGCTTAAATAAAGCAAGTCAAACAATCCACTGCATTCTTGGATTATCCTACTTGTTTGATGATGCAACCCCCCCACNCAAAGGGTTGTGCTGACAAACATGTGGTGTTTTTGCATAGGAACTGTTCCAGGAGTTCCAGAAGCATTAAAACAGCTTTCCCACTGAAGCTATCATTTCACGATGCATTTACTTCCTCTGGCCTACAAGCTCTTTTTTCCCAATTACCCCATTAATTCTAATGAGCTTTCTCAGCAAGACCATGAGTTGCCAAAGCTGAGTTTGAAATATATTCTCAGAGGAAGATAACATGTTCAAGAAAGATCATTTTTAATAAGAGCAGCAGTCAAAATACTTTTCCTTGGGATTTTTTTTCATAAATGAAATAACACTGTAAACCAGTAATCATTTCTCTTTGTTCAGGTATAGTCACATACAGCTTCGATGTCTCTGTGAACAGCAGTTTATGCATTCATAGGTTTATGTGGACATAGAGTATAAATAAAAACATGCATCCTTACTTAAGAATAATGTACATACAAGAATATCCCTTGTGATACCAAACAGTCCTGCATCTTAATGGCTTTCAGGGATAACTTCAAAAGGCAGAACCTTGAAATATCATAATAAAGTCATAATTTCTAGTCTGTTGCACTTATCGTCCAGGAAAGCATACTCAACATACATAATTTCTGTATAAATTGTGTGATATGTGTATCTGCTGCACTGCAGAAATGGCAAAGGCCCAAGTTACTGATTCTTTGCTTCACTGCTTTTAATACAAGTCATCCAACAAGGTAATGAGGTAGACAACAGGAAATTTAATATTAATTTTCCATGGCCTATTCAAACCTTTTTCTTGTAAAAGTTTTTTTTGATTTACCTTAACTAATATCACCTAGTCAGACACATCATTATTTAGATCTATTTAAGCAGAACAGTGTAACTTACTGCTACTCAGAATTTAGCATTGCCAACATTATACCTTGCCTACAGCAAGACAATAAAATCTTGGCTTTCAAAGCAAAAGCATTTTTATGCAATGCTGCAGTTGATTTCCTTTTCTACAACTGATTTTTATTATATTCCATAGCAAGCACATTCAGCAAATTTAAAGATTATCTGCAATATGTATTCTTGGAATAAACCTGCTGTAGTTATACAAGGAGTTCTATAANCTATTCCTGTAGATGCATCTTACGGTTTAATATCCTTAGATTAAAGAGACTATCACAGCATTTAATATGCTTGTCTTGGCTTCAGAGACAGGTGTCTGCTAAGGAAGGCAGGGGCCTTCACTGGAATGGAGAATGTAAACCCCCCTCCCTCCAAATTGTTATAATTTTGAAAGTAAGGGGCTCTCAGGCAAAGATATGAGGATAGGACTAATAGTTCTTTACTAGTGTGTGTAATAAAGCAAACAAAGAACAACAAACATGGCATTAACAGGAACCAGAGCAGGAGCCCAGGGACCCTCCCCTGGTGCAGTTCCGGGCACGGCCGGCAGGGGCGCTGCGGGCTCACGGCGGGCGGGGGGGGCGGGGATTCCTCCGAGCCGGCAGGGGGCGCTGCGGGGCGGGGCCGGGGAGAGCGCGGGAATGGCGGCGGGGCCTGGAGGGGAGGGGATGGGAGAGGCCTTGGGTCTGAAACCCCTGGGGCAGCCGATCCCAGTGCCCAGACGGGAAGGGATGGAGGAGAGGCTTTGCCTCACAAACCCGTGGGGCAGCCGATCCCAGTGCCCAGATGGGAAGGGATGGGAGAGGCCTTGGGTCTAAAACCCCTGGGGCAGCCGATCCCAGTGCCCAGATGGGAAGGGATGGGAGAGGCTTTGGGTCTAAAACCCCTGGGGCAGCTGATCCCAGTGCCCAGACAGGAAGGGATGGAGGAGAGGCTTTGCCTCACAAACCCCTGTGGCAGTGTCAATCCTGGTGCTCGGACAGGAAGGGATGGAGGACAGGCTTTGCCTCACAAACCCTGGGGCAGTGTCGATCCCAGTGCCCAGATGGGAAGGGATGGAGGCTTTGCCTCACAAACCCCTGGGGCAGCCGATCCCAGTGCCCCTGCAGGACTCTCAGGAGCAGCAAGCAGGAATGAGCAGGAATCCCGAGGTGTTAGACGAGATGTATCAGAATTTCCGGAGCTGTGGCTGGGACTGAGGGAGCTCTCGTCAGGCAGGGCCTGCAGGGCTGCAGTGCAGGGAAAGCTCGGAGCAGCGCCAGAGAAGCAGCAGGAGCAAGCACCCCAAAAATGGTGATAGGCCCCTCTTTTATTGAGNTAGGTGTTGATAAGGTCCCNGTTCGTTGGCTGCTCTTGCAGGCAAAGGCTCACCCCAGGGCAGAAGAAAACAGGACTGAACTGGGCTCTGGCAGCAGCAGCAGCAAAAATGCCTTTCCTCAAGNAAGAGCTCCGAGTGTCCTCTCCCCATTACCTGCCCAATTTTTATGGTATCCCTGCCCCTCAGAGAGAAACCCCCAGATAAGAGGAGGAACCAGATGCNCTCCTGCCCTGAGTTTGGCCACTTCTTTGTTTTCTTAACTACCCAGTGTTTCTCAGCAACTTATGGGGAAAAATTCTATAGGTAAAAAGGAGCAAAAGGAAAGAAACCTCACCCCCAGCAATGCTGAGGTAGGCAAAAACTGTACNGTGGGGCAAATGATTGGTAAGCATTACTTCGAGGCTTGAGCATCCACTCCATATAAATAANTTCAGGATAAAGTACTGAATCAATTTTTTTTTCTTTCTAGAAACATCTTCATTTGGATATAGCCTCTACTACAAAAATGATCTTTCCAATGACCTATTTTTCTGTGTACATTAATTAGGCAACATTGTTAATGAATAAATAGACAGTACTAAGTTTCTCATCTCCCAGCACCATAACAGATAGAAAAGCAGTCATTGAAACCTCTTTTTGAGCAATGAAATATTGGGTGAAGCTTATTTCAGATTTCCATTCAAACAGTCTTTGAAACAATTACATTCCCAGAGAAATGTCCTCTGATCTAGAAAGGCTGCTATTTGCCACGAGTGAGTTGCATCATTGATTGAAAATACACAAAAGTTGAAAGGACTTGGACGATGATACAAAGGGCTTGTTCACTGTACTGTAACTCGCTTTCAACATACTGCCTTGTGATGTTGGACTTAGAAATTTCAAGGGTGGCCTCTTGGCCACAGACAAATNCTGCATTCTCAGGTGGCCTGCTTGNCACAGGAGNAGCAAGGATTTGTTTTNGGACACACTGTGAGAGGATTGTACCCAGAGGCCATCAGAGTTCCAAACACAGCCTTAGCAGAAGAATGTGGGCAGCTGACAAAGTTCCTGCCTTTGTGTAGGGAAAAGACACTGGCAACAAGGTGCCTCACAATCATTTACTGGCATGTCATAGCTTGTGGTATCTTGCCATCAGGCAGGGTTTGCTGTGAGTGGTTTTGAGCTAGAACTGCTTATTTTTCTTGGATGCTTTCTGAACCAAAGGAGGACATACGTGTACTTCAAATGCTTGCTTCAAACATATTTACTAAGGAAACAAGTAATATTTTTTATATATATAATTCCTGGCAGTGATGTTAGCTTCTTTGCAAGGTTTAGGATATAGATCCTGTAGAACTAATAATTCAAAAACATTCCCTCTTTGTTCTCTATTTTACTGGGTAGCTGTGCTTTTGCATTTCCTTAGTTGCAGAGGTGCTGTTTTCTCAGTCAGTCAGTACATTAGCAGTGCAAAAGACTCAAGGCTCTGGTGGCATGCTGCTACCATTAAATGGATGATATTTTAATAGCAACCTCAACCAAAAATTCATTAATTCGAATTCATTAATTCAACCAAGTCTGATGCAAGCATTAAAAACATTTCAGCTCCAAGTGGCACCAGAAAAAGTGCAACAACAACCACTCCGGAAATATCTTGGACTCAAAANCAAAGATCAGACTTTACAGCCACAAACAATCTGACTCTCAACACAAATTCAAGCTTTAAACAATGCACATAAGTATGCATGGGTAGTATAAATAAGATTGACTACATCACAATTGGCACCCTTTTTTTTCATCCTAAAAGATGATCCTGGTCTGAATTCCCCCAGAAAATTAATACTAGAAGCAAAAACTGCTCTTGAAATAGTAGAGCAGGCTGACACAAACAGGCAAGCCTACCAGATGTGCCCCAAAATATGTGTTACTGTGTTTATTATCATTGTTGATTTCCATCCTACAGCTATCATGCAACGGGTCTGACCCTTTGCATGTCTCAGAGTGGTTGTTTCTACCCCATCAACCTAAAAGGACAGCACCCACCATATTTGAGTTAATCACTCAACTCATCATTATATGCCATCAAAGATGTTTAAAATTGGCTGCCAAAGATCCTTCCAAAATTATTATTTGACTCAGGAACTCAGGAACGATTCAGATGATGCAATGCCAACAGCACATCTTTACAAAGTGCTTTACAAAATTTCTCAGGACAGATTAGCTACCATCTACCAAGTCATAAATTATTGCAATTAGGTGGGACNACTGAAATATCCTTAAAACCATTGAATAGTTGTATACCCCTAAAAGATATCACTATATTTACCAACAAGTCTGAGATAAAAGGGGAAAAGCCATTGTGACATGGAGGGAAGAAAATTAATGGCAGAAACTGGAAGGTTTTGAAAATGGGTTCGCCTCAGGTTGTTGAGTTACGTGCAATAGCTATGGGCTTTCAATTCCAGACACTGCTCTAAATATAGTAATTGACTTCGCCTATGGATATGACACAAAGGCTGCCCATAGCCCTGCCCAAGGAGATTGACAATGCACGATTATTCAGCATAATAATAGGTCTGTGGCATACCATCCAGGCCAGAGATTGTCCCTGCTATATTTCACATGATAGAAGTCACACAAATCTACCAGGCTTCATTGCAGTGGGTAATGCCCAAGCAGATCNTCTGGCGAGCCCTGTTTGGGCAGCACCACAACCGAACACGCGCGCACAAGCAAAGGCTTTGCATGCCTTTCTCCATCAAGGCATGAAAGCCCTGCAGAGACAATTTATGTTATCAAACTCAGAGGCTCACAACATAGCAAACTCCAGTTCTGACTGCCAGGGTCACACAGTTGGGAGTTAATCCCTGTGACGTAAGTGCCTTACAGATTTGGCAAACCGACGTGACTCATATTCCAGAATTCAGAAAACTAAAATACATGCATGTGTCAATTGACATGTTTTCTTTGGCTATGTGGGCTGCCATGCATACTGGAGAAAGGAGCTGGGATACCATTGGCGATCAGCCTTTGCCGCTTTGGCTATCCCACACACCATGAGAACAAACAATGGCCCTGCTTACATCGCACACAGCACCAGGCAGTTCCTTCANCTGTGGGGCATAAAACACCACACAGGTATCCCCTGTTCGGCAACAGGACAAGCCATTGATACACGTGCCTGTGGCACTCTAAAACTTATTTTAGAAAAACAAAATAAGGGAATGTGTGGTGAGACCCCACAAAGTAGAGTACCTAAAGCCATCTACCCCTTGAGCCACCTAACAGTCACAGAGAAATCCCAGAACCCAGCAATCCCAAATAATTTTCTATCCTTGCAGTCATCTGGTGATTCTCCATTCCCTAGACCTAAGGTAATGATGAAAACATTATTACAAATAAGTGGGAAGATCCATGGGACCTCATTACACGGGGATGTGGGTATGGGTGCATTTCTATGGACACCAGAACACAGTGGATACCCGCCAGGTGTGTCTGTCCTGCCCTACATCNTGCTCAGGACCAGAGACAATANCTTCATNATGATCCTCCAGCAGATATCGAGGAGCAGTGACTNAAACAACTTGCACACCTGCCACACAGGGAACTGGAATTTCTTGAGATGACAAAATATTTAAGGATTTTATCTATTGTATGGACATGTTTTATACATATTTAAATGTGAAGGCTTGACTTGAAGATCTTGAGACTGATTGTTTTTGTTGTAGGTTGTTTTTCCCACAGACATGAGGGTTGAAATGTTTCCTGTTTGTAGTGTTAAGTTGTAAATTTTGTAATCTTTAAGCCACAAGCCTGCTGGATGCCAATTTGATAACCTGTATTGTTAGTGCTCCTGCCTGACAGCTCCAAGACNGAATGCTACAGCTGCCTCCGACCTATATAAGGAGACAAGGTCTCAGTAGAGTGGCTGCTGCTGCACGGCCTTCTTGGGGTGTGTGCCTCACTCCTGCCTTCACCATCGGCGACTGTGCAGTTTTTAGGAGAGATTCGCCTTTCCCAAGGATCAGTGGAGAAAGCAAAGTCATGACATCATTTCTCATTTTATAATGGGGAATTTGTTCAAACGTGTTTAGGTTACCATGCATGACTGAGGGCAACTTACAATTAAATGCTTTCATTTGCACATAAGTATCTCTGAAATCTTTTAAATTCCCATGAAACTCACTCTGGATTTTCCTTCTTCTTTTCTTTGTTTTCACTTAGTCTCTCAGCTCTGTCCTGCAACAAGAAATATTCATGCTGACACAATTAACAGTTTTATGCTTGCATATTTGAAGAATCAGTCTTTAATTAATAACAAGAGGCTTCTGCAAATTAAAAATTATTCATTTTGAAGGTGTACTTGAGAGCATGGGGATAAAGTAAGTTTTCAGGATAGAAACTATCTTTTTTTCTTTTTCTTTTGAATTATCACTGTATGAAATAATTGAAACAGTTGCTATCTTTTGCATAGCAGCCAGAAAATCAGACTCTGCTTAGAGTCATGGAGAAGATTTATTATTAGGTGAAACAGAACATTTTCAGATGAACATGACAAGTTATTTCCCAGGAATCCAAACAAAATATATAGCCCAAATTCCCATATTTATACAAACTCACTTTCACAGCATTGGCTGCCTTTTAAAATCATTCTCATAACAGTGTTTCATTACACCTCTATCATTAAAATGGCCACATGAAAGTATTTTTCTTACTTCTGTCTATTATTTCTCTGCTTATAGGTTGGGGGGTTTTACAGTTAGGAATTAAAAGAGAAAAAATAAAAAGGAGAGAAAAAGAAACTGAAATCTATCCCTTTAGTNATTATTTCCTTTTGACAGTGGTTTGGCTGTGCAGGGATATCCATGCTGAGAACTGAACTACTGACACATTAATTACAGTGTGAAGAGTACAGATGCATTTTCTTTGAGTTACCAGAGAAGTGCGTATGGACTCAGCTGTATAGGACATCTCATATGGGACTGAAGTCAAAAAAGTAACCTGACCAGTGTCCACATTATTGCAGTTCCTGGCAGCCAGCTTAGACAAGAGTTAATTTGAAATACAATTCAGAAAAAGAAATGTGGGGATCCAGCAGCTAGCAATAGATTTCTCCCTTCCCCACCAGAACCCTCACTGTGCACATAAATCTTTCTCTCTTCTTCTCTCTAATTTCTTTTCTCCACACTGGCCCTTCTGTATTATATTGCAGCCCACATTTTTGCAACTATTTCTACCATCTCCATCACCCTTCACTTTGAAACTTATGCTCCCTTTTGTTCATATATGTCATCTCCTAGTTTTATCCCAGGAACTGAGGAAGTGGCCTTGCTCTTTCTCTCTAGAAATGCCAGGAGATGCCACAACCCATAGCAACCCTGGACAGCACTGGAGAGAGAACATTTGCATGCTGCAAATTGACATCATTGTGCATGCCAGACCACTGCTAATAGATCTCAAGGTTATTGGCTCAAGAAGATGAGATAGTTGGCAATAAAAAAAAAAAAAATCATTAATTTTGGCTAATCTACCTCAATGGCCAATATGTAGCGTATTTTGGTTTGTTCAGATTTGTGTGCTATTTCACAAAAGCACAACACATATTTTGGAAATGCTGCAGTATAAATCATACTAATATTTATTCTACACTGTCAGTAAGTTAAAACACCTAACAAATAAAAATATAGAAGTGTGATTAACAAGACAATTTTCCATTAAAAAAAAAAAGCCATGTGGACTGCCAGGAGCAGAGGATGAGCATGTCTTTGCACCCTGAGGAGTAACAAAGGCACTGGAAGTTCACTTCACAAAGCAGGAACACTTTTTTCCATGAAAGCAGAGGGATTTGATAACCAAATTTCCTGGCCATCTGCATGTTATTTCACATACCTCAGCCCCTTCTGCTACCCAGCCACTGCCCTAGAGCAGTAGGATGCTGAACACCCTGCTTGGTCTGCAGCTGCAAGCACAGAAAACCACCATCACCCAACAATACCAGAGTTATGGGAGGGAGCTTGGTCCAGATGCTTCTCCCAGGGAAACCAGTGGGAAAAAATATTAAAAAGTCACCTCTGCTTGCCCTCCAGTTTCCTTTGTGTTGTCCTCCCACAGACCTATTTCCTGATTTTCTCCCATGCTGCTCCCCTACCGGAACAGCATTTCCACTCTCACACCTATTTCTCATTAAGCCTGTCTTCAGTGTGCTTTCCAGGCCCTTACAACAGCAGGACACTTCCACAAACAAAACTCTGCAGAACACAGCATTTTAACAAAGTACAACAGCCTGGCATTTGTGTCATATGTATGCAACTTACAGATATTATTACCTTCATTTTTCTAACACATGAAGATGTGTTTTCTTTGATTTCATCCCTGCTTCTGTTAATTGCAGAATGCTTTCATGATGGGCCTGCCTTTTACGTGTATGCATTAAAATATGTTGCACAGAAACAGTAGTATCTTTTTGTCTCCAGTAAGGCCCAAATTGAACCGTTAGCTTTTTTTAAAAAAAATTATTTTCTCATTTCAACTGACACAATTTGGTTAATGTTCTTTTTAGGCGGAAAATCCATTTTGAATTTACATATCCAATCGTTCATTTTGATCTATTTCATTGTGATCAACAGGAATCTTTATCCTTTCTCTGTTCTTGTGGTTTGCAGTTCTCTTTGTCTTAATACAAATAAAACAGCACTAACTTGACTGAATAGTCAACTGGCCCTCACCATATGCTTCTAGAGACATAGAATAAAGCAAACATTCTCATTTATTTTTCTTGTGTACCTTAAGTTATGGAGTCATCTTGCCATGCTTTGTGAAGTTTATTACTTTGTTTGTCTGAGCAACACTTCAGGTTATCCTAATACAATAAGTGAAGTGAAAATTTTTAATATAGTTTTTCCTCTATCTTTATTTTTCAGTAAGTAAAGATACATCTTTTTTTTTGTTTTGTTTTTTCCTAGATTATGAAAGGAAAAGCAGAAAATAAAAGAAAAACATCAGTAAGAAAAATAAATTTCGACAAGGAGCATAGAGTTTTCAGCTGCAGCCTGTAATGTAATATTTTAATTCAAACAAAAGCAAAGGAATTTCTATGTAGGTGTAGACAAACAGTAGCAGTTCCATGACCTGACATTTTTTGTTTCACGTGGGAAAGGAATACCAGTAGAGCATATACAGACATCTGAATCTACTTAGTAACATAAATAAACACAAGTTATGGAGAAGAAAGTCTCTTCCCTAGATCGCTTTTCACTGAAAACAGTAACGGCTCTGTTAATGTTAGCTTTGAAAAATTCAGTTTTGTGCTTGATACTCTAAGAACAAGTAAAATACTTTTTCACTAGAAAGAGATCAATTCTGAATGAACATTTACCTGAATTCAAAGATGCAAATAAGAGAGACCTTTACATACTAGTAATTTTTAATGCCTTTCTCTCAGAAAGACAAGTGGCTGTAAATGTGCTTATTAAATCAAATTGGGGCCAAAAATGAAGTTGGTTGAATCAAGGAAATAACCTTTATCTTGTGAGGTTTAAAAAAGTTTAAAATAACCTTTATTTTGTGAGATGTTTAAAAAAGTTTTAAAAAGTTTAAAAGTTACAAAAAGTTTAAAAAATATGTTTCATGCAAAAATCTATTAAATCTAAATTGGAACTTTAAAAAAAAAATTCCAAAAACACACAGTAGTGTATGAGTTGTTTCAGGCCCTCATGTGTAAACTCTTTCTACAAAAAAGCCTTTTATACATATTTTGCAAAAAAACAACAAACAAATTAACTATTCTCAGTTCAATACTGATGATGTGCTTGGTACTGTTATTTTGTTGTGGAAATTATATATGCCTCTTTTTGATTTTGTTCCCCTTCTATCACATAGCAACTATTTCTAAGAAAAGTTAATGCTTTCTTACTAAAAAAAAAGAAGATAAAAATAAGTCTATAATTAAAGTACATTGGTTTTAGTACATTGATTTTTTTCCTCTCTTCTGTAAGAAAAACATTAATTCATGTTTTAAATCATTCTCATTAAATCATGAGAAAGCATTTTTCTTTTTTTATTTCATTATAATTTTATTCATAACATTTTTCTACTGTGGGGGAAGAGTATTACAAAAGAGAGAAATTTAAAGTTAAAAGCAGATTGTTTTTAGCAATTTAAAGAACTTTTTAAAATAAGGTATCGGATATTGATTGAAAAAGTATAATGCAGTAGGAAAAAAACCAAAATCATTCAAATATTTTGACTTACATTATGATGGCAGAAAATAGACACACAAGGGGAACACATATAAAAGTTCGCTGAAAGCTACACTAAAAGTACGCTGAAAGTCCACTAAATTTCCTTTTAAATACCTGCTTTTTCTGTCCTCTAATGAGGAAATTGCAGTCTTACCTACAAACTTACTGTGTAATTCAGCATAGTGAGAGGGTTTGGTAATGCATCTGTTACAGTAAAATACCATAACAGATGTATTTCCTTTTTTTCTCCATGGTAAGAAGATTTTTCCACAGGGTGACTAAACATTTAGTCTGTTGGTTTTGAGCAGGTAATTACCCTCTTCAATGACAGCAGGAAAATTTTCAGTTTCTTCGTGTGTGTTACTAATTCTCACCGTTGAAAGTCTGTTGATGGATTGTCCCTCAGAATTTAATGCAGCCTGTCAATCCTCACATCAAAGCCACAAGAGCACTTGGACTTTCCTATCTCCATCTCTACTTAACCTTTGTTTTTGGAGGGTGAGCTATTGCATCTCACTAAAGACCAAGTAATAACAATATCATCCGATAACCATAAAAGTAAGTAACTGCTTATGCAAAACAAATGTTCATTTTTGTCTTAGTCTAATTTTCAGTTATTTTAAATCTACTTCTTCATTCAGACACACACCTACCTTTACCAATTCAGCATTCAACAAAATGTCACAGCATATAAGCAGTACTCTGAGACTACAGCTGAAGCTTTGCCATCCTCTCCAGTGACAGAACCACAGTCAAGGTCACCTGTAGCAAGGTCTGAAACTGACATTTCTGAAATGGCACTGCATGAATAAGTACAATGAAAAAATAAACAGAAAAGGCAGAATGGTCAGAAGGAGGGGGCCTAGTAAAGGAGTAAGAACAGTGAAGGAAATTAAAAGGAATACACAGCTTATCAATACCTCTCCACACAGTAGGGGAGTTTTGCTTGCTGGCTTGGTTCCCAGGTTCTCATGCACAGGTTTCTTTCAATTTAGCTGTTCCTACCTGTAAATTCCCATTCTGCCAAACTGAGAATATGTGGAATTGGTTTTTTTAATTGTTTTTATTCTTTATTTTATGATAACTCCTTCACTCCTTCCCAGTATTTGACTAACATTTTAAATGTTGTGGCTACTTTGGTTCATGGCACAGAATTTAGTCATCAAGGGATAATGAAAACATTAAAGATCTTTCTATACCTAAAAGAGCTTTAAGCATCAACCAGTAATAACTGATGATGCAGCATTTTATTTATGTGTTTACTTTACTAGAAAAAAGAGTTATTCAATCTTTACATTCAAGGTAGATCTTGTAACTTATTAAAGACCTCATTTTAAAACTAGGATGAAAGAAAACTATTGCCATGATGAGTGATGTTATATTTCTGCTACTGCCAAAGTGTGTGACTTTCAACCTCACAAACCATGCAGAGCTGCATATTTGCTTCTGAAGCATTTTCCATGTTGTACTTGCAGCAATATGAAAAAATGTACATCTTTTGGAAGGTGTGTAAAGCTGAAATCATGTAAGGTGGATTTAGAACTGATGTCTAGCACCCAAGTGTAGTGCCACAATTTCTACTTGCTATTTACTCCTAGGATGTTTTTGGGTTTTTTTTTTCCCCTAGGAAAAAGATGATGCAGGAGCACTGTACGTGCAAATGATAGCATTTCATCTTTGAATATAATGATTTGTGCTGGTATTGATATGTTCTTTACATTCCACAACTCTTTTGTGAGTTTAGTGAGTCAGGGAACACTACCCTGGATTTATGACTGTGTGTTTTGCATAAACACATGTGTACATGTGTACATACACAGTTACCTGAATGGGCTAATACACTTACTGAGCCTTCTCTGAACACAAAATATGTGCATAGTCTCTTATGGCTCAAAAGCAACAGCCCAGTTTCTTGACATTTTTTCTTTAATGTTTCATTAAATTTACAAGAACTTGCCATCTTCACTTTCTCAGCTTGGTTTAAACTGACCTATGATTAGAAGTTTTTGGAGGATAAACAAGAAAACGCTTTTGAATCATCTTTGTTTACTCAGGAAACTGAGGCCCTTGATGTCCTCTTTTATATTACACCTAGCAGATGGAAGTTCCTTTTGGAAATTCAGTGCAAGAAGTCATAATAGCTGTATATATGCCTATTATTTACTACTACAGTAAAAAAATAAAGGAGCACTTCTGTTATGTATTTAATATATTACTTGGAAAGATATATGAACTAAGCTTTAAACAACCAGTATTACCATATGTTTCTTAAAAACAGCTTTCAGTTTTCTTGTACTTTCTATTTTTCATTTAATTTTCTGTAGAAGATGAGAGAAAATATCTTATATACAAAAGTATGCTAATTCAGAAGTTCTGTACTTTTTCTGTGCAAAGCTTAAACTTTGTTTCGTTAGAATTCACAAGGAAACAAAGGAGATGGATATAAGTAGAGAAAAAAGCTAGTGGAACAAAAGTTGCTTTCATAATATTTTTTAACACTGTTTACAGAGTGATATGAAATACTGGAAATTCCTCTGAGAAAGTAGAAGATTATTGCTAAGTAACAGTATATCTATACAGCAGTCATGCATGTTTTGGAACAGATGTAAAAGCTATGTATGAAGAGAAAGGAAAAGGAGAAAGCAAAATTAAGTGCTTTCCATGCTTCTGTGCCTCAAGTTTTTCTTGGGAGATGAGATATGTAGCATGGCAGCTGCCCATTTAACCATTTCTGAGCTATGCTAACAGTAGTAGAGAGGTGGCAGCTTAATCATGTTATCCATTTGCACTGAATAATGAAGCATCATGGAGAGCTAGTGCAGAGGTAAAGCTGGCTCTGAGATGGCAGAAGTCTTCTGGTGTAAAATTTTCCCCCTCCACTCTGTGAGCTATTAAAATGCTAAATTCTTG
The DNA here is from genome assembly GCA_900205225.1 of Saxicola maurus maurus. Classification (NCBI taxonomy): domain Eukaryota; kingdom Metazoa; phylum Chordata; class Aves; order Passeriformes; family Muscicapidae; genus Saxicola; species Saxicola maurus. The sequence goes on along the minus strand of OAMK01000703.1, from coordinate 2,076,808 downwards.
TACAATGCATCCACGTAGTGTGGGGACCTGGCCAGGTTTTCCATTCCAGCAAAACTTTGGCCATCTCTGCAACGTGTCTCTAGCACTGTTAGCTCTCCTGCTGCACACAGGAGAGCTACTCACATGAGTAAAGGCCATGACATCAAGTTATTGCTGTACAAGATTCAAGATTCTTAGTCTTCGTGCTGTGGGACTGTCTAGATGCACTAAGCCACAGGTCAGTAAAGGATCTCTCTCAAATTCCCAGAATGAGAAGCCTCTTTTAAAGGAAAACCTGATTGTTTTGTAACCATGTGAAATACAAAAATGAATGACTTCTGTGTAAAGATTATTTTTAATTCTGGGTAACAAATAAGTTGTTCTAAACCACTGTCCTACATATTCAGTGTGTATTAAAGTAATACCTAAAGTGGTAAGATACCTGACAAGAGCACATCTTCATCAAGAACAGAGTAATGGATCTTCAGGACTGAAAACAATATAATTGAACTCTTTGTAAAGGGAGCAGTCCAAGCTCATAATACTAATTTTTAGTGATTTTAAAAGAATATGCTGATGAAGCCAGCTTTTTAAAATAATTTGAATTCTTAAAAGATTTGTGCCATTACTTAATTGGTATTTCAGCAGCACCTGATATCTGAATCTTATTTAAGCTCTTGAAAAATTCTCTGCAGGCATCCATCTTCATTCTGTTTAAAAGTCTGGTCCCAGTTCTGCATTTCAAAGATTTAACAGAGAATTAGGATAATTTTTAAATCCTTTCTTTTGTGATCTTGAGCCTACTCTGTAAGTAGGTTTCAGATGTGCTTCTAAAGGCATTGCTTACATCTGTTTTTCTTTCTCAAGTAATCTACTGTGTCCAAAGTCTGAGCAAAGCCGTGATAGTAATTTTCCTTAACTACCCAATTGCTTTCCCATTTAAAACAACGGGGAGTGAAATGTCACTATTTCAAACTGAAACCTAATTACTAGAGCAGCCATAACTGAAGATAAATGACAAAAGCCTCACGACCTCCACCACCAAGGCCATCATCTGCTAACATTAATTTTGTCACCAATTCTGGATGCAGGTGTATCCAATTGCCTGGACTTCTTTTCCCCTTTCTTCACCCCTGACTCTCAGCAGTTATCAATACTGTATGGATGTTCTTTTCCAGCTTGTTGCANAGAGAAGTACTCTAAAGGAAAGCATGGGGTGGCTGGTGCTGTCTAAAGTCAGTGCTGTCCCAATGAGAGCCACAAGGTTTCATTGAGTTTCAGAGGTATGCCTCTGCCCCTTATGTTAAATTTTGCAGGAGGTATTCAGTGCAAAAATACATTCATTATGATTTCTACATTGATCAAACTTATCTGTCTCCTGACAAAGAAATCTGCAGAGTAATTTTCTAGTAATGTTTGTGACATAAATATGACAGAAATTACTTTCTGTAATTTCTATGCCAAGCTACATTCAAAGTTTCAGTTTTATATCTATTTGCACTGAAGTGTTGAAATCACTAAAAATTACAAGAGAGTGAGAGGACACAGAATAAGGTATTTTATTTGTGCAGTACCTTACTTGGAGATGTGATACCCTTCACTGGAGCTTCAGGCAACTGCAGACACACTGAATTAATTATTTTATTTCAAGGCAAATTAATTGAGTATCAATACTACTGAACACTCCTGCAGTGTTCCAGTAGGTTTAACACATGTGGTTATGTCATCACTCTCTTTTAAGAGCTGGCTACCTAGTCTAGACTACAAATCCCACGAGGCCTTGCAGAAACTCAGGGAAGTTCCACTTCACTTTTAAACATATTTGTGAATTAACTGTTGGCTAGACAACTAGCCTACAAATATAAAAGTAGAATATACTGAGACTAGTATCAAAGCTATTACTTAAAGTCTTTGGCTCAATGGTATTACTGAACTGTCATTTGATTCTCTGTGTAGCTTAGACAAAAAGTGATAAGCAGACTGTGGCATACTCTAAGTCTAATCACTTACACTGAAGCAAATAGCTGAATCTCAATATTAAAATTCTTTACTACAACAGGAAAATAAATCCTACTTATTTCATTTTACACAATTGATTTAAAAACAGAATGCATGGGGCAATTTGTCCAGGTTGACTGACTACCTATAGGAAATCATGGTTATGTGTTGAATGGAAAAAATAGTGTCAATTAAAATTGTCTATGAATCAAACCAGATGCATATGACCATAGGTGGAAATCAACAGTAATATGAAATCTAATCAAGAATTGAAAAGAACTGTTCACAAAAGTTTCATATGCTTTTGATTCATATACTTGTTTAATATACCTTTGGTCTAAAGGTCCATATGCTGTTGGAAAAAGTACCTGGAACAAAGAGAAAAAAACAGAAGTTCATTAATAAAATGGCAAATTGGCATAAAAAAGACTAAATTGAGGTGATTATTCAGGTGATAATGGTGCTGATAAAGAAGGATATAATCTGTCTTAGAAGATTAAAAAAGTGCAGATCATATCAAAGAAATATAAATCTGCTTCACTCTTCAAAGTGCTGATGGTCTCTGAATATTGAAAGAAGACAATAAAGAAGGCATTGTTGTGGTAGGGAAGAAACCCACATTCAGAAGGACCAGTAGACTAAGGCTTTCTTTGTACCACAAACAGAGTTTCAAGGTCATCTAGGATTAGAACTCACTAACTGCTATATTAGGAAAGGAATATTGTAGAATACAGGTTGTACATTGTTGTAGAATTCAGGAGTGAAATCTTGGAATGACTGTTTTTAAAAGACTTTTATTATAAAGGACTGAAAAGCAACAGCCTCTTTGGAGCACCAGAGGATAAATTTTTGTTTTCCCCTACCTTCTCATTTAAAGACAAATGAGGAAACAAATAACATGGAAAAAACCTTCTGGGTCATTTGAGGTATATGCTGGAGAAGAAAAGAAAGAAATAGCAGTATTGCAGTTATATGTCTTTATTATGCTAAATCACTCAATGTACATAATGTGTGTATTAAAAATCTAATGCAGAAATGAATTTACCTCACTACAGGCCCTGTTAATTGTAGATATATTATTTTCACACCTGACATACTTTGAAATTGAACACATTGTATTTTCATTTTCTAACTGGGAACTGGCTCCATTAAGAGCTGCACTTCTAAAAAAGTAAGACACAATGTGTTCAATGTGCTTAGAAAAATTTGGAAAAGGTACATCATACATTGCTTACTCCAAGCCATATGCTGAACAGAGACTAGAAATGCACAGAGCAAGAATGCTCTTACAGAAGTTAGAGTTGCCACACTAGTCATTTAGATAAATAACCTGAGTTTTATTTCTTTCATTATTTGTTTTCTAAGATAAGGTTTACTCATATTCTATCACTGTACTGAAAGTTGATGTGTTAGGTTCCTATGTGGACGTTGTCTAAACTTAAAAGTGAAAACATGAGCACTTTTTAGTCTGCAAATACAGACACCAAGATCTAACACTGATTTGTGATATTAACACAATCTCTTCAGTGGATAATTGAATGAAGTTTTACTTTTAAGTAATTTAAANCCAAGTGCTGTGACCAGTCAAATCATTTTAGACATTTTTTTTCTTACAAACCACATGAATATGTAGTTGTCATCACTGTCTTACTTTTGTATGCTATTTAGAAACTCTTTTGGATCAGGATGTGTTTCTGCTCTTCACACCAAAGAGTCCTTCATTCTTGAAGCAAATGCTACACAAAATACAATTTGAGACATCTATTCCATGCATTCCCTGGCCTGGTATTGTTCTGCTTTTAGGAGATACTTGCTGCCAGCCACAGACATGATTAAAGTGGACAGCTGTGGTAAGCATTGTTCTACCAGGTGAAGTAGGAGGAATATTTAAATCTACCTTAGTGAAAAGTGGAAGCTATTGCCATAGGGATGAAGCTAATGGATACCTAAGCCATATGAGGAAAAGTGTTTCCCTGGTAACAGACTTAACAATACAGGGGTTGCTGAANGGATGTGTGTACACCTGTAGGAGTCACAGGAGAAAATCAAACAAGCAGTAGTCCTGGGCTAGTCATGAAACAAAGCAACCTTTGAGTAGAGTTCTCACAGGCAAAAAAGATTCTGATTTCTAAACAGGGCACCCTCCTTTACACATAGCTTCTTCTGAATGTAGTGAAACAGGGCTTTGTGTAGAGTGTCAGTAATGAACAGGGTATCAACAAACCAGTATGTATTCCCTATCAGTTCTTCCTCCTAAGAGAAACAAATTAGCAAAAGGAAAAAAAAACAAAGCAAAACATTATTTATTCAGCTAACTAAAAGCACTTAATATGCAGAAGATGCACTGAAGACTATATCAAGGGTGTTTTGCTTGAAGGAAATGTGGGTTTTGCAAATGGCAGTTGTTACATAAATAAGTCAAATTAAAAACAGATGGTTATTCTAATTCTTTCCAGCATGTAGTTCTTATTATTAATAAATCACAGAGAATTCATAAAGACACTGTTACAGGTGTTAACAGAACCTACTTGGATGGTGGAATAATGAAAATAGTTAATAAATTTGGTTTATTCAAGTAGTTTACTTTGGTAAAGCTGATTGACAAAAGGGTTAACAGAAATAATAGTTTATTTTTACAGTTCATTTTAGTGTGGCAGTTCAATGGGGTTAGCAATGACAAAAATCATCCTTAGAAACAGCACTTTGGGGTTCTTCATAAGCTCTGAAACTTGTAAAAAGGGCAAGTTCAAATACTCAGCTTTTCAGGTTTTACTGGAGGTTTTCTGTAGTATGCTCAAAGTAAAAAAAAAAAGAATAAAGATTATGGTCAAGGAGCCTAACTGTGGGAAGGAGATGATGTTTCAGAGACACAGTTTAGAATGCCCAAAACAGGCTATCTAAAGTATTTCTTCAGCAACCCCAGGGCAGTTTGTCACCTGAGCAAAATTCATCACTAACACGGTTACAGCAGGAGCAGCTGGATAGAAGATTCAGATAAAAGAGGAATAAGGAACCTTAGTACTCCTGGGCTTTTGACCTATGGAATGTGTGAAGTCAATAGAATTTTCAAGCAGTCAAGAAGTCCTACAAGTCACTAGACATGAGAACTAGAAAGGTCAAAGACATCTCAGATGATTTAATCTATTTTTCTTGTCCATTTTTTAAGTGCACTGTATTCTCCAGTCTATACAGGTTTTGAATGATAGAATAACAGGGCTCTTTGTATGACAGGGTGAAAGAAGATATGTAAACTTAATGACAGCATATTTTGAATTCTGTTTTNTCTTTTTCCTTTCTAGTACTTGGATGTGTAGCTTAGCCATTGGTATAGTTGGTGTTTTCAGCATTTGTATATTCCTCCCATTCCCAGTACTTTCTGCCATATGACCTGCTTAAAAAACAGTCAGATGGAAGAATGTAGAAGTTGTTTTTTTTTTTTTTTTTTTTGCATTCAGTAATATACTAGAGTCATTAATGTTAGTTTCTTCAAGTTGTTTCTACAGGTATGAAGCATTTTATTAAGAACTGCTCTAACATTCGGGAAGATATCCATGCCATACCTACAGGGAATTCAGCCCATTATTTTGAGATGGAGTGATAAAAAGCAGAGGATTGTAAGGTGGGTACAATGTGCTGCCATTCACCTCTGCCTACATTTGTGACTGTGTGACAGCAAATCTTCCCTTGGGAGGTAGGGCTTATAAAAGTCCTGGTAGACATCTTCAGTGGGAAATTAGTATTAGGGGAAGTGCACACACATACTCATCATACATGGGGTTATCCTTTTTTTGAATCCAAATAAGAATTGGACTAATTATTCCTGACTAAGAAAATCGATTTTCTGGCAAGTATCAGCAGTTGCCTATGTACCTAGACTTTAACAAAAACTAAATGTACATAAGGGTGACAAAAGTGATTTATAGAAGAGAACAACTGAGAATTTAAACATTTGCGATAGATATTTTATTTAGAGCAATGTATAGACTGTTCTGATAATCAGAGGGAAAAAAAGTCAAGTTGTGTGGAAAATCTTGAAACTTAGTACCAGATATTATTTTATAAATCTTATCTACTTCTCTTTACATGTGTTGCTTGTCTCACCCAGTCACATTCTGTATCCTCCTTATATTGGTCTAATTGAATGACACTGTAGTCAATTATAAAAGGTGTCAGACTATAGCCTTTGAAGATAGCTCATTCTCTGTTATAACTCTTAGCTTTTCAATTCACAGGGTAGCTCTCTGCCTATCTCTTAGAGCTACTTAGCATGAAGGCAAAGGGCTGTATGCAGGATTTGGTTTTGCCAATTATAAATGAGACAAGTGACAAAATCCCATTAAATTTGAACAATTTTCAGTGGTTTTCATTTGCCTAGTGCCTTATCACCTGTCAGATTGCATCCTTTTTCTTCCTTATTGATTTCTGCCTCATTATTTGTTGTACTCATTTCTAGTATCTGCCATATTGACTGCTGCATTTTGATTGCTCATAAATTTGTCTCTTAAGTCCCACATTTATGACTGCCTTATGACTTGTCCTAATATTATCTGCAGAATTATTTAATGCTGTTTTTCTATAGATTTGCTGGTGCTTTTCTATTCCTCCTAAGGCAGTTATCTGTCCGACTTTATTATCTCCCCTTTTTNCCTTTTCACTTATCTCCCATCTTCTTTTCTGCTTTATCTTCAAATTCTTCTAGCTTCCTTTAGTTTGTGGCAATGGATACCAAGCTATTGATTCTTCAAGCTTGTAACAGAGTCATAGAATGACACCTTTTTCCACTGTCCAGCTAAGTGTCTAATGTATTTTCTCAATTGTCTTGTACATTCTACCCCCTTTCTTCCAGGGTGGGAATGACATCTTCCTCATTGTAAATAGCAGTGTGGGAGGGGGGGAAAAAATAGTTTTTCAGTATATATTGTAGTCTTGTTTAAAACATTTTATCCACCTTGTTGAGGACAGGAAAAGAATGTTATTAATCAGGTGGCCATTTATTTATGTATGAATAGCAAAAATCTCAAAAGAGAAAGAGTTCATACTCCACCCATTCACTAAAACATGTTTGAACAAGCTGTTCAAAGAAGTGCAAATTAAAAATACATTCTTTCAAAACAACACCCAGGGAAAATAACAAGATTGAAAAGGAATAAGTTACATTCATCAGATAAAAAACTGTCAGACAAAAACTCTACTAATACTGTCATTGCTGCCTCTCTCATGCTTTGCAGCTGACTTCTTGATAGCTGAACCTCTAAGACCACAGCATGTGATGGACACTGATACATCTTGCATTCTGTTGGTAATTTTCTTTTAGCTCTTGGAAGGCACATTTTGGAACTAAGCTGGTTGCTGTGGCTTGAAAAATGATGTGTTCTTTGGGATTATGAATTGTTCAGTCTCTTTGTCATGACAAATATTCATAAATTAAATTACCCAGTGTACTTTGACAGTTCACTTTAGAAGTTTCTTATGTTTTTGAGTTAGGTTTTTTTTTTCCTCTTTTAAATTTTTCACTCCCTTTCTCTTCTTAAATACATCTTTCAACTGTTGACCTGAGAGTATTTATTTTGATTTCAGCTGAGAAGTTTGAAGCTGTCACTTAGAAGCCTGAACATTTTGGGGTGACCTCATGCACAATGTAGAAAGAGAGTAGGGACACATCTCTAACTTGATGTACATGGCTTTCAGACATTGATTTTCATCTTTTTGGATGCTGTATCACAAGTTGGACAAATACTTGGTGGTACCGTGGGACTTTACTGCTGCAGTTTTATACATTAATAACAGTTCAGAAACCCTGGCAGTACCTACATCATATGTTCTGATTCAGAACACAAAAATAGTAAGTGGATACTAAATTAAATATTTAATTTAAAATGCAATTGAATGTGTCTTTCTTCTTCTTTCATACCTTATGCCCTCAAACTAGAGAAAATTTTATTTTATTTGTTTCTTCTCATTGGGTTTGTGAGAATTTTTCATTTGTCTCTGAATGCCCCCATTCATTTTCTTCTCATATTCACTATCAGGTTCAAAGATCTATTCTTGCTATTGAAAGTACCTCTCACTTTCTTTTCTTCTTGAAATAGTTTCTGCCTTTTATTCCTCCAAGTTATCTTTAACTACTGTTGCTGCATTTACCCATTCTAAAAATTTTCATGGTGTGGGGGTTTTTGTGTGTGTGCCATATGTTCCATATCTGGGTTTATCTTTTTATCAACATAATCAGACATTCTCTGTTCAGTACATGTAATATTGCTTTTGATACCATAAGGAAGATGTACTGTAAAATACACAAATACTAAACTAGAATGGTTATATTGAAAACTGAGTTAATAATTATATATCTGTATCTTTTTTGTATGGGACTCAATATCCTCTTTGTTTAGGAGCATAATTTTTCAGTAATTTTATTGAAGACCAACTCTGTTTGATGATTCATAACTATCTGCCATGTATGCAGATTCTTAAAATTTACTCTAAAAAAATTGTCTGTCATTTCCAAGGTAATGAAAAATACAGGATGCATGTTGTGAACAAAATTACTCCATCCACGTATGAAGATGCCCTGAGCATAAAATTGCTTCTTTTTTTAAGCTTTATGTCTTCTATAATAAACGTGGTTCTCTCTCCATGTTACTCTGGGCCCTAAGTGCACACACACTGCCATATTTTATTTTGGTCAGTCACAAACATATACATCAAATATCAAGTGATTTTGAGCTCTGTTTGCACAATTTTAAACAATTTTATGTCTTCCAAGCAATTTGTAGATTTTAACAAGTTTTAATCTAAACAGTATGATTGAACACATTTTTTAAAGAAACTATCACACAGTGTTGTAATGTGTACTTATAGTGTGCTTAACCTTTGTCAGATGTTTTTCCTGTTCCTGTAATCCCCACTACATATGTTATCCTTGCTTTCTGGAAAAAAATTTAGAATTTCTAGGCATTTTGGTCTGACAGAAACCAATACAACCTATACCATAGCTATACCAGGCTGCTTGATGAAATTTAAGTTAATGATAAGGAACTCAGGTTCAGAGCAAGTTTGAAGTTCTTTTACTGATTTATTGCAAAAGTTATGGGTTCCTGGTTCTCCACTAAAAATATAAAATTCTTCACAGAATTTCAGCTTTAATGACTAGTTGAAATACCTCATCCTAAAACATGAATGTTGCAAAGATTAAGTTCTGTATATGGTCCTGAGCATGAAGATTGTGATATGTACTATGATAAGACTATGAACATCCTTACTATGATAATGTAGCTCTTAAATTGTAATGAGCATAAGAAATGCAAATCCTATTTTTACATATATTTTACTTTAACAATGTTTTTGTGTATAAGTCTCTGCTGCCTTATGTTGTGATAACTTTATTCTTTGGGCCTTATTATTTTATGTTTCAACTAAAGCAATTCTCACAGAAAAGGATTATCAGTGTAAGTTGCAGTTAAGTTATTGCATTCAATTAGTCATTTGTGTTGTCCCAGTCAGGGTAAAATGTGTTTAGCAGCAAAAACTAGAAAACTGACAGCTCTTTTGCCTTTAAGAAGTTTTATAGTAAAGCCATAGTAGTGAAAGCTCATACAATAAAATAAAACATGAAAGGATGCCAATGGTTTTTTGCCAGTTTCACCCCAAATACTGACAAACCAACCATGATAGGGTAATTGGCATTGTGATCTGATGAAGATCAATGATTCTATGTTGTTATGGCAGGTAAACAGCCAAACTCTTGCCTTGAGAGATTCTACCAGAGAAAAGTTATATTGGTCAAATAATTTTCAAAAAATATCACTGAAGAATTTTAGTCATCAAAACAATTTTATTTTGGAAAAAAATTACATGTAAATTTACACAAAGAAAGTAAATTTCCTTAGTTTATTCTCAGGCTGGCAGTCAGAGGCTTAACTTGAGCCTTAATCCCTTTTAGCTGAAAGCTCCTTTAGTGGGAAGTCTGTCTGCCACCACTCTTTCAGTCTAGCTGTTTCTCATGTCAGCTGGTGGTGAACAATTACTGACATGGTAATCCTGTATCACTTCCTCACAGACTGGGCTTTGTCTGAGTTTGAACAGAATGAGATGAGATATAGCAACTATTTTGGACTACCTATGGGTAGTGGGGAGGAAAGGAAATCAAGTTTAAAGAACATAAACAATTAAAAAGGACTCTGGCCTATGTGAGCATGAATTTTTAAGATCATAAGAAACAATCATCTAAACATTTTCAATTTATAGTAAAAGTATGGGAATCAATTCTGAAAAATTAAAGATCTCTAATTTTTAAATAGGCTGATGAAACTAAGTAGGAATAGTCATTTACATAGGCAATCATTTCAGAATTTCCTTCTGTAATGTTACTGTCATTCACTTCCCACTTTGCCATAGGGTTTTGTTTGTTGTTAACTACATGAATATATTGCAAATTAAGACGTATTTGTGAACCTCAGATAAAAAACGCAGCTCTGCACATGGCAAACTGGATCTTCCACTGAATTTTCCCTCATTACAAATCTTAATTTTGGGATTAATTTAAGGTGTAGATAATAAAGCTATAATTTAAAACTATTATGAGTGTAGCATATTTTTTTTAATTTTTATTTAATTGACTAGCAAATTAGATTAATGTTTTGCTAGTTGTTAAAATAAAATTTCAAAAATTATACTGCGCACATGTTTTATAAAGTAAAAGTGTAGTATACTGCTCTGACATTTCCAATATTCTGAATTGAGATTGTTGTTCTATCTCTCTTCTTCTATTGATGAGCTCTAAACATACAAAACTGAGAGCAGTCAACATAATTAATAGCTCTAGCAAAACAATCATAAGTTTCTAGACTGACCTAAAGACTAATATGAAGGTGAGGGAGGGAAAAAAGTAAACCCATCTTTTCCAGAGGAAAATGCTTATAACTATGCATTTCAGAGTATTTTGACATATGTATAAAAATGAGGTCGTTACAATCTTTCTTTCACACTATATTGTTATCACTCATTTCCAGCTACATTTTGTGATGATTTATAGCTGGCTTGAATTTTCAGCATTGCATGATCTTCAGAACTGATGGTTTATTCTAATGAGCCAAGTCATAAACTTACAAGTTTAAGATTTGGGTTTTGGTGGCTGTACAACCAAAGGTATCAAAACAGCCACTTAAACTTTCACATTTGACCCAGTCAATGTTTCAGCTACAAATGCCCATGGAGAGCTCTGTCATTTTATAGATTTTGATGCCCTGTCACTTTTTGCTATGTTTCCAGATACTTGCTTTTCTTCTGAGTATTTTGTGGTACCTTTAAGAACTTTTTGATATCTGAGGGAAAAAACACAGAAAAAATTGCTTAGTTAACTATTACAAACACATTATTAGTAAATGGCACTATCATAGGATCTTTTGTCACAAGGTAGAAGAAATCATCTTTGGCTTTAAAAAAACAAATTTCAGTTTTTCTTGGAAAAAAACATGCCTGCATCTGGTTTATAATACAGAACAAATTATAATATTATAAGAATCTTACAGTGTTATAATAATTTTATAGAGTTATAATATTCTAAGGAGTTGATTTTAAGTTATTGCTGACAAGCCAGAAGAGTTTTCAAGACTTTGACTTCAATTGTTTTCAAACACAAACTGTTTTCCATTATTTTTTGATACTTTCAGTCACATCTTGTTTAAATGGATAAGAGTGGGTGGCTTGTTTCTTGACCATTCCTCTTTCTCCCACTCCACTACAATCTGTAGATAAGTCTTAGTCAAACAAGGAGAGAGCTGAGTGGTAAGTCTTAAAAAAGCTATAAAAGATTGAACTTGGAACTTAGTAAATTAAACAGTCAATGGCACATATAAATATAAGAGTCAAATTTCCTTTTTTGTAGCATCATAAAAATCTTCATGACAGCTAAGTATGAGAACCTTAGGAATGTGTTAGTTCAGTATCAGGTACAAAGAGGGATAGTGGGAGAGAAAATAGTTTGTGATCCACATCTCAAAGAGGATGATTTCTTCCTCTTGGAATAAATTTTTCTTTATTCAATCTCCACAAGGAGGATGCAACTATATATAGCCTGTAACTTTTTACTTTTCTAGGAATACATGGGCTTTTAATTTGACACTTGGGACTTCTAGAATCAACAATGAAACTATTTTGCTAAAATATCCCATGAATTTAGTCCTTTCAGTTCATTATTTTTAATTTAAATAAGTTATTAATTTCTGCAAAATGAGGAAAATTATAAGCATCAGTTGCTTTTCTGTTCTATCTCAAAGTTGTTTCTTTTTAATATAAAGGGACATGCAGGTTGAAGCATTCTATCATACTTCTTTTAAAACATATTATAGAGTAGTTTATCATTTGGACTACTGTGATAGTTCAATGATGAAAAAGCAGCAAGCTGTGAAATTGTAAAATAATCAGTATAACTGAATATGTGTAAGTGTGGAAAATATTTTTTTTCTCTCACATATGATCAAGCACAACTATCTAACTAGGCTGTATTTTCAATTTCATGTCTTTTATTAGGTCAGGAATTTACCAATCATAAGCACCTCAAAAGCATTCAGATCCCTTTATATGAACCACTATCTGTTTCTTTACATGAAAATGACATGACACAGTGCCATAAGAGCCCATGACCAGAATCTGAGCCCATCCTATGCACACCCAAGTATGCATAAGATATTCACCCTAATAAAGACTCACCCTATTAGTGACTTTGCCTTCAAGAGGATCTATCTAATGAGTTGCTGACAAAGGTCATTAATATCATCTTTAATCAAATTTACTTTTCCATTTCTGTGGATAATTCAGTGGAGAATAATACAGGCTTTTGAAAAAAAAAAACAAAAACAAACAAAAACAAACAAACAAACAAACAAACAAAAAAAAAAAAAAAAGAGAGAGATCATTTTATGATACAATAAAGGTACTCAGAGGACTTCTACCCCACAGCAGAAATTCCATCATTTTTTGGCAGTCATCTTTAAACAGACTTACACATAACGTAGTGGCTACAAGAAGTATTATGCTGGCTGAAATATTTCTGTGACAGTCATTCTGTCTTGGGTGCAAAATGAAATATGCAATTTGAAGACTTAATACATTTCCCTGTAAGTAGAGCTCTCAGTTCTTAACCTGGATGCATGACTTTCTGTAGGACTCTCTGAACACAATGAAATTGTAACAGATTGTGATACAACCAGTATCCCGCAGTTGGATGACAAACTTTCAATTCGTTGTGCAATTTCACTTCAGTGAAACACCAGTAAATTTTCACGTATCTGTAAGTAGAAATGGGAGCCTTATGAAAAGACATTGCTGTATCTTGAGAATCAGCATAGACAGTGAAAATTCAACCAGGTTTATTAAATATGCCTTAGACATGTATAATAATCTCTTATNGAAGAACTGGTCCTTTGGAAGTTCAAGAGATGCTCTTAACAGAGCTCATGAACTGTACATCTCCTAGCTCTGCTCAGACCTTGATGCTGTGCAAGCACTGCTCAGCAACATCTAAAAGTGGTGGTGACATCATTAGCAGTGTTTTGGTCACAAATCTGCAGCACAGTACCATAGAGGATGCTATGAGGAAAGTTCACTCCATCCCATTCAGACCCAGAACTGCTGGAAGCATGCTAAAGCCAGAGGCAGGGGTTTGACAGCTGTAGCACTCAGTGGAAAAGGAACTGGATCAATGGTTGCACTAAAAAAGCTGCAGTCAAGGTGTCCAAGCCCAAGTGGAGGTTATTGATGAGTGACATTCCTCAGGGGCTGGTGTTGGGACTGAACATGACTGAACGGTGGGATCAGAGCACCCTCAGCAGCTTCACCAGCAGCACCAAGCTGAGGGGTGCAGCCAACCCACTGGAGAGAAGGAATGCCATCCAGAGGAGCTTGAGAGGCTTCATGGGAATCTCATGGATTTCAGAAGACCATTGTAAGATCCTGCAGCTGTCATGGAGCCATCCCAAGCACAAGTACAGTCCGAGTGTAGAATGGTCAGAGAGCAGCTCTAGGGAGAAGGACTTTGTGGGTGTTGAAAAGGTTTGACATGATCTGGCAACGTGAACTGGCAGCCCATAAAGCCAGCCACATGCTGGGCTGCATCCACAGCAGCCTGTCCTGCTGGGCAATGGAGGTGATTCTGCCCCTCTGCTCTGCTCTGCTCTGCTCTGCTCTGCTCTGCTCTGCTCTGCTCTGCTCTGGTGAGATCCCACCACCCAGCTGCTGGGCCCCCAGTGTATTAGGGTCATAGATCTACCATAGCAGACCAGAGGGGGAACAAGAAGATGATCTGAGGGCTAGAGCACTTCTGTGAAGACACTCAGGGAGAGTTCAGCCTGGAGAAGGCTGTGGGAATGTCTTGTGGCACCTCGCAGAACCTGAAATGGTCAGCTGGAGAGTGACTCTTACAAGGGTGTGCAGTAATAGGACAATGGGGAATGGGATTAAATAGAAAAAGTCTAGGTTTAGATTAGTTTTTCCAAAGAAATTCTTTACTGTGAGGGTGGTGAGGCACTAGGAGAAGTTGCCCAAGAAAGTTGCAGATGCCTTATCCTTGGAAATGTTCAAGACCAGGCAGAATAGGGCTTTGAGCAACCTGTCTGATGGGAGAAGTCCCTACCTATGAGGCTGAGGAGTTGAAACTAGATGATGTTTAGAGCCCCTTCCAATCTAAATTATGCTGTGATTCTATGATAAAAATTAGCAAAACAAGAATTGCCAGCTTTTCAGCAGCTAATTTATCAACTGTATTCAAGGTGCATAGTTAAGTCTGACTGCTTATAGTGTCCTACTTTCCACAGAGTTTGTCTCAGAAAATAGTTTCTGTGTGTGATCAAACCACTGGAGTAAAACAAAAAATTAGAAATCTGGGAGCCAGGAAGATAAAAAAAAAAAGCTTTTGAACTGTTAGAAGATGAGGGTTTTCAGTTTTCCAGACTATGCTGAGAACAATGGCTGCAGATACAATATGTGGGATCAATCTGGAAAGTGCAAAGACAAGTTAGCTACGAGTGTACAGATGACAACAGAAGGAAAGGGGTTAAGACCTGCAAGCGTTTTATTCCTCTCTCTATTTTTTTTTCTTTACAGCTAGCTCTCTATATGAACTGTGAATGCTGCACTACAGGGATGTCCTGCTGCTTCTGACCCCGTTTCAAAGACTATAATTATTTAATAACATCACAGATAACATAATTAGCTCCTCAAATCTGGGTTAGTTGCATGACATATTTAACAGGCAGACCCAGAATAACTCTCCCCTGTGAGACACTGTGCCTCAGCAAAAGAAGAAAATAATATCAGAATAAGCACATGAATAACATGCTGCAATATTAACAGATCTGTTTCACTGCAAGCAACTAACATGTTCTGGAATTACAAAGTTATATATTGGGGTTTTTGTTGAATAATGATCATTCATTAGACCAGAAATATCAATCCAGTGCAATTAATTAATGGTGTAGTTAATGTCCCTTGTTAGATTCATTATGCATTAATTTCCCTCTGCCTTGCTTTTTTAACGATTATTAATATTGGGTTTATTAATGTTTACCAAGTTCTTTACATTACTGATTTTTTCTCCTCTCATTTACAAAGGTGTAGGGCAAAATTTGGCAGGCCAAAGTCTATCATTGGTGCAGCAATGCAATGGAGGCCTTACTACAGGCAGATCTGTCACTGTTGGGGTCCTGCAAGGGCTATGGATGCTCCCCAACACGCCAGGAAAGAGCAGGAGAGGCAACACTGCAGACAGGAGATAGAAGGCTTCATGTGTGTACATCTGCTGTTGGAAAGTTAGGAAACATGCCATGAAGAGATAGTGTTGGAGTCAGTGAGTCAGAGGGCTCTGAATTCTTCAGAGAGAAATCAGAGTGCAGGGATTGAACTGAAGCCTTTGGATGGATTGAAGTGTATTAAACCACTCACACATAAGGTAGAGGTGAAGTTTAAGTTTTAGGATAAGTAAGTAAGTCAGTAAGTTTTAGTACGAGCTCCAATGTTTTTAGTAAGTAAAAGGTTTAGATACCAAAGTAGAAGTGCAAGCTCCAGTGAAGGTGGAAAAACATACTAATGTTTTCAGTAAAGGCTCCTAGACATAATAGAGCTATAGTAAGAATATTGCTTACATTTTTCAGATAGAACAAGATAGGTTGTATGCATAGTCTACACGTAACCTGGCATGTTAATAAACTAGAATTCCAATAGATTAAGGAGTGGTGGTTCCAGCTTGTGTCTTAGCTTGTTGGGAAGATTCTGTATAGGAGTGGGTGCTTTTTGCCATGGCCTTTTCTGCTTTTCCTGCCATTGCTTTTCTTTTTGCTTTTGCTCACTGCCATCAGTCAACACCCAAGAAGAAGACAGGAGCTGCTGCAGCAACATCAGCTTCCCTGGACCTTTGACAACGGCAGCTTCTGCTTCTCTTTGGGGCTTTATACNAAAACTTAGCATGGGCTTTGATGACTGTGCCTTTTGAGACTGATGTGCTTCTGCAATAAATAGCCTTTTAGCAACTATTAGCTACATTACTCATTTAAGATAACCCAACGAAGTTGGTGCCTAGAGCACTGGAGGTCCTTAACCTCACAAAAGAGAGTGTTGTGTTTGTGTGTATTGTATTTGCAGTCCAATGCACTTTTTACAGAGCAGTAAATGCTTCAGCATGGTTCTTTGCAGCACCCAGCTCATAAGATGGAAGACAATTATAAAGGGACATCATCAATGCAAATGCTACACAGAAGATGAATAAAACTGCAACGTGTCCGTTTTGATATCTAAGCAAAAACTGCTTCACGCAATTTTAATAGGCCACAGTGAGCCAATGCAGCAAATAAAAGCAGACACATTTCTCATAAACTACCTTTGATAAAGTTATATTTCCTCGGGAGAATATATAAATGAGTTAGAAGAAGCTTTCGCTTAAATGCGTTTTTCAAAGAAATAAACCTAAATATACCAAACAAAATGCAAAATATGTTTGATCTCCATTATCTGTTTGAAAACACAAAGCGCCCCCTGGAAAAAAAAAAAAAAAGGAAAAAAAAAAAAAAAAAAAGCAATCCAAAAAAGGAAAGAAGTGGTGAGAGCAATTTGGAAATTAACCTGTGATTGGAATTTACTTTTTAGATTAAAAAGTTCAAATTATTTTTGCATGGATTCATACTCCTCATGGCTACAAGGAAGCAACTACACTGTGTATAATATTTATCTAGAGCAGTTAACCAAAGCCAAAAATCTCTTTGGACTGCTCACTTTTGAGCCTGACTAGAAGCAAAAGTATTATTTCATTCTTGGCTCATTTTCATATAAATATATATATTTATATGAAAACACTAAACAATTTTAGAGAGGTTATTAACTACACATTCAGAATAAATGAAAATATACAAAGCCAAAGTACTTTTGCCTCCACCAAATCAATCAATTTTTAAAAATCTAAATAAATCCTTATATCGCATAAACACCAATCATATTGATCTCTACTATCCAGGTGACTATTCTAAACATAGAGAGGAAATAAGGAAAGTTGTAGAAATTTGCAGAAGAAATATATAATAAGATAAAAATCATAACTGTTCAATTTTTTATTTTAAGAAAAGTGTACAAAATCAAAAAAATCACTTTAGATATTACATATTACTATTGATTTTGCACAAAAAGCATTCAGATACTGTACCAATAACTCAAATTTTAAAAAACCCTTAGAGATAAAATTTATTTGTGGCTAATCAGCCAAATATTTAACCACATAGAGAGCATGAAACCTTAAAACCCTAAACACAAGTGAAGGTAAGGTTCTTCTGTTGTTAAAATTACCTGAGTGATGAAGNGCTTGTGTGTCCAGAGGTATCCTCTTAATGTGACCATTTTACTCATGAAAGAGTAGTATCTCCTACTTAAATTTGGGGGAAATTCCATTTTTTTCACAAAACAAAACAGATTTACAGGATTTAGACAGTATAAGGTTCTCTCTTCCACTTTTGTACACAAAGGCCAAGCAAAGGACAATTGCAAAACATAATTTCAACAGTTTCATTATGTATGTAAACATATAACATCTGATTTGTATTTCTCTGTAGTATCCATATTGCTCAGTTTTAGGTGAGGACAAAATAAAAAACAACAATAACATTTTCCTCACAAAAGATGTTATGCAGCACAGATTTTGAAGGAAGTGACAGCTGGTTTTCAAGAGAAAAGAATTTATTCTTGGATGCCTTTTCTCCCAGAGTAGCTGATAGGTAAAAAGATAATTCAGTAATTTTCCTAACATATTGTACTCTTCCTAAACCAACATGATTAAAATTATGATCAGTCTGAGAAATTGGTAACAAACTAGACAGTATGTGAGACTTTTAGAAAATTAGACTTTTTTTAGTGTTCCACTCATTTTAGAGAAGAATTGCCCTCCAGACACAGTGCTACAACCATAACTAGCTCAGCACATTTATTTTGAAACTCATATCATGTTTTTCAAATCATATCTGAAACTAAGAATAGAACAGGACCTGTATCTGTAGATGGGTAGAAAATGTCACAATTTGTTAGACTTCCTGACAGAAATAAAAATAAATAAAAAATAACATATAAGTCATGATTGTAAATTCAGTCTGAGATGGCATCCATTAGCAAATGTATGAATCCTGAAGAAAGGACAATCTGAAGACCTCAGGTTATTCAGGGTTTCAGAAAACAAAATGCAGGTCCATCCCTGAAGGAGCAGATTATGAGCAAGATGGGGCTTCAGAACTAGAGCTAGAACAGAAACTTCTTCCCCTACACATTTTTAGAATATTTAAGTATAAATAATTTAGTAAATTTGTAACTCCCCACTGCACCCAATATAAAGAGATTCTTATTAGATCAGAACAATTGTCCATTTAATGCATTTATCATAATTCATTTTGTCTTTGACAATGGCTTTAGGTGCCAAAACGTGTAGACAAGCTTAAGTGAGAATAAGGACTGGATGCGGAAGTTGACATTTTAGAAAATATAAAAAAGAGTGGAGCAGAGTTTAACTATACTCATCCCTTTTGGTCTTTGTGCCAATGACTGATGATGAAGTCATTCTTAGTGCCATACATTTATTTAATTGTTGATGCCAAGCAGATGCTACGAGAAGCAAAACCCTCAGGGACATTTCCATTCACGTTACCCTATAGCGTAGTGTGATTTTCCCTTTTTTTTTTTTTTTTCCCAGGTCCATGACCTAATTTAGGTTATCCTATGCAAGGCCATTACCAGTTGAAAACTTACCCTCAAGTGCCTTTACAGGAAGGCATGAGGTGACTGCCTTCCTTAAACATGAGTTCTATGAGCTACTAAGGTCTGGGACCACAGTTTTTTTCTTGTGGTTAAACACCCAGATGACTAAGAAGATCTTTCAATAACTGCTTTCTATCTGAAAGACAGCTGGCTAATCTCTAATATTTTGAAGTTTCTTTATATTAAAGGATTGAATGTAAATGACTCAATATGATTACATTTGTTATATAATTATTTATGTTAAATAATCTGGAGCTCTGGTTAAGACCTCCTGTTATTTGAAAGCCTAATGGATAATCAAGATGTGCATTTTCCTTCACTGTAAGGCTTCACTACAGTTGGTATGGTATTCTTTCAATTTTCCCACATCATAATAAGAAAATACCACACTGTGAAAAGTCTGTGGAAATGAGAAAAATATTTAGTTATTGTATGTCTATTTGTATAGCAGCCTCCCATGCCTCGTTTTATGCTATGGCACCATTGAGCTAACTGCACATATTTACTAAAAAATGTATGCTATAGATATTGCACAAATGCACAAAGATAATTTCTTTGTGAAAGTAGACATTTCAAGTCTTCCTGTTCTTAGATCATAGGTGGGCAAGTACTGTTTCTTGTATACTGTATCATCTGTTGCAGCCCAGCAGATGTAACACACCATTTTTTATTATTGTTCACTCTTGGAATATTGTATTTCCTACTTTTGGTTCTAGTACAGGCTGTGGCAAAGAGAAATCTCAAGAAATTATGTAGAACAGTCAAAATAATCAGATCAGCTTCAGAAAAATCAAAACAACTTCTTGGTAAAATTAATTTGATGAATCTTTGCAAGAGACTTTCTAAATTCCATCTTAGAAATTATTAGAAGAAAAATAATAATTATAGTTTGCCATTAGCAGCAATAATTATATCCACTAAATAGCAGAATATTATTATAATCAGATGTTATAAACCACATTCACTCTATTTAAATCTAATTATATAATAATTATAGGGCAATGTAATTCATGAAAATTACATCATGTAATGCCCCAAGCATTTAAATATTTAGATGTTCTTTCCAATATGCAGAAGAAGATGTGTACTGATATTGACTTCCAATAACTTCTGATGTGCATGTCTTTGAGGATTTGGAAAGTTTTCAGGATGGGCTAGGGGAAGACACTGATTTGGGGCATCGTGGCATGACAGGTTGCCATACATGAGGCTAAATTTCTAACTGTATCTGCTTTACATTTACCTTACCCAGTAGAACATCAACCACATCAAAACCACAAAAAACAGCCACTGGGGCTGGGGTGGAATTTTATGTTATTTGCTTATTTAGAAATTGCTGTCTATTTGAACACTGTTACTGGAGTTTTATCTGGATGCAGAACTTCTAGTTGTAGAATTGGCTGTGCTGCAACCTGTCTACCAGTCTTGTAGCTGCTTTTGTCTTCCCTTCACAGAAGGGTGAGCACATGGTGCAACCGTCTTGGATCAGTCAGATGAACCAAATATTGCAGAGAAGCACTAACACTTGAAGTGTTATTTGTAGCCTACAGGGATTTATAATCTTTGTGGAACACAGAACAAGCTTTTACTTTTTCAAAATAACAGCTAAAATAATTTATACCACTCTTTAATTTGTAAAGGCAAAAATATCAGTCTTAATCTCTCAGTTAATGTCAATCATATGAGCAATATCATCTCAAAAAATACAAAAAAATTTGCCCATATAACATAATCTATTTGACAATCTTGGCCTCAACAGACACAGTCAAGACACAATTGCAGTTCCTAGACTATCATTCTAGTTTCAAAAAGCATAGCATGGTTTGCATTTTAATCTTTCAAGGGGTAGTGTCCTAAAAGACATTTAAGCATGGACTTGTCTTACAAATATAAAAACCTTAAAAATTCATAAACCAGAGAGAATAAAAAAATGGGTCAGTGTCAGTAATAGATTAATTTTTCAACACAAGAATTCAATTCTCCAGCACACACTTTTAAGGACCCTTTGAAGTAAACAGCAGTAAAACTGGAACGTGTTCGAGTTCAGAATTTGCGTATTACATTTTTTAATGGAACTGCTTTTGAGTACAAAGAAAATTAATGAGTCCTTTAAAACTACATCATTTTATGTTTTGCTTTGAACATACAGTTACACTGAGTGGCAAGGTTTCTGAAAACTGGAATAAACAAGAAAGAGTAAGTGTCTTCGTCTCAGCAGTTCAAAGGAGTACCACGGGGAGCTGGCATCAAACCGCCAAGTCCCCATCCTTCATTACCATCATCTTCAAGCAGATATTTGGGGTGGGTAATTGCAGAGGGGGGTGGAGGGATTAGCTTTTAATTTTTTTTAATTATTTTGCTCTTTTTGAAACCCTAACTGCATGAATATTATGCAAATGTATAAAACCATATTTAGCATTAACCATGAATCAATTATAGGAGGTCTGTCCTTCAAAAAGTCATACAAACTTCAACAATTCAAACTATATGGAGATTTGTGAACTAAAGACCACTACATTTAGCACTGTCATTCTACTAAATCAATTTTGGAAGAAGGCTGCTTGTACCCAATTCCTTTTAATTGTACAAACCACACTCCTGTTTTCAAAAACTATTTAAATAATATTGTAGTAATTGTGCATTCAAGTTCTACTAGAGTGCACACCACTAAAAATCCAATTGGCCTTGTTTAGAATTGGATAAGCCAACTTACTTACAATCTGTTATACTATTTTTATGACTTGTTCTCAGAATATTTATTATAAAATTAACTCAATATCCCTAATTTGGAATTTGACAATAAATAATCTAAGCAAAAATAAATTATAAAATAAGATGTTTCAGGAAAGCCTGTTCATCAAGCACAAAACAGCTAGGGACAGTAGTACATTTCAAACAAATAAGAACATCTTACCTAGAGCTTCATAACTCTAATCAAAAAATGTTTGATAAAGTATCCTGTAATGAAGGTCATAGCCATAAGCAGATTAATATCTAGACCTATGCTTATAATTTTTACTGACATTTTTGTACAGTCAACAGTAAATTTTGGTGAGGCAAATTTATTTTATATATAAATTTGTTTTCTATCAAGTAAAAAAGCATAGCTTCATTATATCCTGGATTTCTCTTTTCTCATTGATGCTTGATTTATCTTTTATGTGAGTACTTTTTCAGAAATTACTCTAAAATCCATGTTGGTGTACTCAAAAGTGGTATGAGATCAAAAACAGGACTAATAGGTTTTCCTCTCTTTTTTAAAATTCTGTTTGAATATGCACACAGAGTAGACAAAGGTTTGAAATGGGCACATGGCAACGATCTGCTTTTTCTTTGTCACAGTGGGTAAAAGGATTATGGGTAGATTTTACATTTCAGCCAGAACACTGTCAAGGCAATTTTCCGTACATACATACAAGCATACAAAGTAGAAATACGCCTAGGCTTCACTATGGAGTGTGCTAAAAGCAATTAATCTCTCCTACACACTCATTTTGAATAGCTTAAAGATTACCCATTATTATTTTTTTACCTTCCAACACTTCCATCTAAGAAAGGAAGAAATTATTTCATCTTATTTTTGTATGTAAAGCTTCGACTATCATAAAAAATCGATTTGCATGGCTTTTTTCCCACCTGAGGCAGCTGGTCCTGGGATAATTTAGCACTAGGTTTTGTTCTGGCCATAATCTTGATGAAAAGATTGCCAACTTGTAACTAAAGAATGGCCTAAGAGTTTTCATACCCATCAGCTGTTACTTGTATTGATTTGAGTTCACTGTGAACATAAATCTGACTCAAAAGTTCATCTACAGATGATGAACACCATATATCAGTGCCAATCTCCTAACTTTTCTCTTTTTTTCACTGAAGCAGTTTCTGAAGGCGTGTCTCTTCAGACCAAAGCTTGGAAGGAACCTATATTATTTACAACTGCACTTCTTCATGGCCTAATACTAGTTATATCATTTAGTTGTATTTATCAGCAAATTAATTGCATAATACTGAAATATTTTTTGCACTCTATGGAAGTATTCCTGTAGAAGAAATCTTGAATCACATTTCACTGGAATCAATGAAATTTCTTATTTTAATAATGGTGTAAATTATTTTTTCACGCTAAAAACGGAATATATCAAAATATATAAATAATATATGACTTGTAAATAATACATCTAGCCCACAAAGCTACTGCAGAAATAAAAAATATATAAAATTCAAGTGAATCCAGCA
Source organism: Saxicola maurus maurus (assembly GCA_900205225.1). Lineage (NCBI taxonomy): Eukaryota > Metazoa > Chordata > Aves > Passeriformes > Muscicapidae > Saxicola > Saxicola maurus. Next base: position 2,053,324 of record OAMK01000703.1, on the reverse strand, counting down.
GAAGATAAATTTTTGGTTTTGTTGGTTTTTTCTTCTCTGCCTACAAAGAAAAATTTCTTGCCCTTAGTTTTAAATACCTTTGAAACCTTCTTATCCATTGTAATGTCCCCATGGGCTCTACATATTCTGTTTTATAAAATAATTAAATACATGTTGATCTATATGATGTTAATGAAACTGGAAGTAAATGGCTTTGTACAGAAAAAGCAAGCATAATTCATTCATAAAGCTCACCTACTTTCAGCAAGGGCCAAAGAGCTCTCTGCCTCCTGAATGGAAATGTGCAGCATACTCAGAGCTGAAGTGTGGCACTGCACCACCAGACAGGGAAATTGTGGCAGTTCTTTAAGTCTCTTTCACTGTTCAAGTTAACATTGACCCTCAAACCTTGCTTGAGCTGGAGGATGAGTTCCCCCATGGTGTTGCTGGCATTTGGATGAAGCATTGTCAACTTGTTACTCTAATCAGTATAAAAAAAAAATACAAAGTTCTTATGAGCTGATTGCATTTCATAGTCATGTTATGCTTAGACAACATCATATAAATCAGTATTAAATCCAGCCTGGTTGTTATTTACACTTATTGTACCTTCACCATGCTTCTATTACTCTTTCCTTCTGGATGAATTATCTTTTCTTTATTCCAAATCCTTCACACCCAAAGCTATTTAGTGGTTCAAGGTCATAATATATCACATTATATATAAATATATATGTCCATGATATAAAATATATAAAATATAAAATAAAATAGATTTATCCTCTCTTACAGAGACAGTGTCTGTCACAANAGCTAAGGATCTGACAGATATTTATAGTTGCCTTAAGTCTGGCTTCTTCTTACAGCAAGAGGTAAATATTACAGCTCCCCACAGCTCCACAGTTTCAACAACAATGAGTGGCAACTCAGGGAGTCAGCTTCAGATTTTGTAGTATTTTACAGCATAGGAACCTCTTCTCAATATATTTTTTTTTAAATCCCTTTTACTCTCTCTATATTTAAAATATCAACTCAATACAGGAAACATGTGGACCTGTTACAGATGGCCATGATGGTGAACTGGGGCACAGAGCATCTCTTGTGTCAAAACAGGCTGAGAGACCTGGAGCTGTTGAGCCTGGAGAGAAGAAGGCTCCAGGGAGACTTCACTGCATCTTTCCAGTGCCTGAAGGGGGCTTGTGAAAGGGAAAGCAGACAGTGACAGGACAAGAGGCAAACTGAAAGAAGATAGGTTTGGATTAGATGTTAGTGGGAAATTCCCTGCTCAGAGAGTGGTGAGATGCTGGCACAGTTTGTCCAGAGGAGCTGTGAATTCCCCAGTTCTGGAAGAGTTCCAGGCCAGATTGGATTGGGCCATGAGCAACCTGATGTAGTGAACAGCAGTATGGCTGGGACCAGATGATCTTTAAGGTCATTTTCAAATTAAACCATTCTATGCTCCAGTGATTCTTTGATTCTATGGATTTTCAAGGCTGTTTGATTTTACCAGCAAATTTATTTTCACAGATCTATAACTTAGCATAAAATCTCAATTCTTGCCTGTATGCAAAAATTTGCTTGAAATAGACAGGGGTCAAAGAACAAGAACATGAAAACAGACATGTTTCTATCAGGATTTTGTATATCTTTTTCCTCAGAAACACCAGATTCAAAAACCAAGGTTTTCAGTTTTTGTGCTTGTTATTAATTCAGTTGAGATTCATCCCACAGAAAGAACATCATTAATTTTCAAGTAATTTTCTTTCTTTTTATGTACGAAAAAGGGATGGTTCTATGTTGGGCAGATAAAAGGAATGAATTTTAATTTATGTAATGAGTGAAAACTACATTTTATGATCTTCTCTGAANAACAGGAAAATTCTTGAATCTTTTTTTTATGTCAAAGCCTGCCAAATATTGTTTTATTATGTCAAAATGCAAATCATATTATATAATTTTTATACAATTTAAAACTAATTAATAAAAAACATTACCGTTCAATGATAAAAAATTCAAGGTCTTTTTCTATACCTTGTAATACACTAGATAATCCTTCTGGGTTTTCTTGGGGTGTTTTTGTAACCAAACCTTTCTTACATGTCATGGAGAACAAAAGAAATCATGTTACAGANTACAGGAAAACAAGAGAGACTGGAGAAAGTCCAACAGAGGATTAATGAGGTCTGTTGCAACTCTGGCTAAGTAGTTTCCAAAAGCTTTGGTGAACCATAGTCCAATGCTTGCTTCAACTAAGTATTTTAGAGTAAAACCCTTTGTGACATGGATGGTGGCTACCCCATTGAAAAATCTTTCTTTCTGTAATTTTGTTTTGTTTTTCCTTGTCCGAACCTCAGTGGTCATGAAGCACAATATACACCATTCATCTCTGAAGCTTCTATTTAGTCTTTGGAGACAACTCAGACTTCTTCACCTCTTCTTCAGCTGTTCTGTTATTCCAAAGCTGCTCTCTGGAGCCAGTTTCCTAATATCTTCCTTGAACTTCAGTTTTCAGCAGAAATACCAAAAATCTTTAGCTCTCACAGTTTTTTAAACAGCATGACAGGCCTGAGTCATGTTCTGCTTGTTATTAATCATAAACTGCAGGTTTTCTGCACTGCATTCCAATTTGTGTTGCAGATTGTGTGAGCTTACTTTAGAAATTTGCTCCTGTTCTTATTACTCTTCTGCATAAATTAGACTGATTTCTCAAATTATTTTGAATTCTAAACCCTTTCTACTAGTTCTGGTATTGAACCTTAATGGTTTGGTAGAATCTGCAAAACCAGTAAATGGACCATATATTCTGTGGATTATTGCTGAGGAGAGTAAAGATATGCTATATTTGCATTGAGATATGTACTTTATTGAAGTATATATTTATATGTCTGCCTGCAGTTCATGGCAGACTCCCATGGAACAGTGTTTGCTACATCTGCCTTTTGACAATGAATCAAAATCAATCTTGGATACTATTACTTTATACCAGTTTCATCTAAACAGTGTTTTCCTTCACACTTCCAGGTGGGAAGATAATTTCTCTCCTGGAATAGAGTGGAAGTGTAATTTTCCTCAAACAAGCACAGGGCTGTTGAATGTGAATCAAGTAAGTTGATTCTGTGAATACATTCTCTGACCAGATTAAACCTCCCCTAATGTAAACAGCTGCCAAAAGGGATGGAGGAGAAATAGCTAGTGAGGGAAGTGGAAATAGCTCAAGCTCCCTTACCATTAAATTCACACTTTCATTTTTTATATGATATGCATTCACCTGACAGATTCATCAAATATGTNTTTTGTAAGAAAATCTTTGTACACTTTATAGTCCTTAAAAATAATATTTGGGAATTAGACATATGACCGTGGAGAGTTCATACAGAGAGGTCTACTGGAGTCCAAAGANTCTCCTTTTTTATATATCTTTATTTATAGCCTCTTTCAAAGTGTCTGGGTGTGATATCCATTCAGCAGAGCTATTTGAATTGCCTATATAAATAGCCATGTACAACACTCACAAAATAGTATCTCAGATTTATTTACTTTTACTTGCTAATGACATTCAGTCATCAGAAAAGGACACAAAAATGGTTGATGTCCTGAGACCTGCCTGACAATCAAGGAAAGCATGACATATTAGTGCAAAGAACAGCAGAGAGCAGAAAAGAAGTCACAGTTTTCAATCAGATTTCAAATGCTTTCTGAATTGCTGAAGAGCTATAACATCAGTGGACACAAGTGAGCATCAGCTGCATGGTGTTTACAATAGGACTGGGTTTGTATTCCATCAGATACACATTTTCATTGCATTCTCAAAAAATGGAGTATCTTTTTTAAAAAATAGACCCACCCCAAAAAAAAAACAACGAACCAACCAACCAAACCAAAAAAACAGGCAACAAAAGCAACAAAGTACTTTATAAAAGGATATTTTATCAATAATGGACANAAAGAGGAGGGATATTTAGGACAGAAATTTTCCCTTTTACACCAGCAGGGTGAAATGTGCTTAGACTTCAATAGAATGACATTNTCATCTGATCTACAGGGGCCATTAGCTCAAGCACACTCATCTGAGAGTCTGTCCTGAAAGGCAAAGACATCATGTGGGACATGAAAACACCTGAATCTAGTAGTTAGGGGTATCATGACATATGTCCAGAAGCTGCTGCTGTATTCTAAATATGTTGATTTTCTGATTTTGCTACCCTNGTGTCACTTTGCATTTTAGAAGGGTGAATTTTCACACAGACTCCTTCCTGAGATCAGAGAGAGGCAGCACTACTGCTTTGAGAGATTGNTTGTTGAAGCTGGCATTTAACTGACTCTCAATTCAAAAGTTCTGGTTTAGTAACCTTTCATTTCTTGTGCTTTTCCTTACCTTTTTGAGAGGCAACTCATTGAAAGAAATTAGTGGAGCTGTACCAACAATACCCTTGAAATCTGACTGTACATTTCTAATGCATTTAATTCTGCTTTTTTAGANTCCTTTCCTGTGAAAGAACTGAATTAAAATGCTTATATTTTCATGCAGAAATATACTGCAGCATTTATAAAAATAGTAGGGATTCTACCCAGAGGAATTAAAGCAGTTTCCAAGATTTTATCTGTCAAATATATGTGGTTTGATTTTTTTTTCTCCAGCTGTTTTTTGTTTCTGCATTTTCAGTGATGTTGGTTGGTTGGTATTCTAGAGCATAAGAATAATCAGAACATTTTATCAGTGTTTTACCTGACATGCTGCCTTGTGGACCAGTAGGAGAGAAATCCAGCTGAATGCAAATAGATTTCAAAAAATAACTAGATCTTTAATTTTAAAGGTCTTCAGAATGTTTCTGTAGCTCTTANACATCTGATTTCTCCCTAACAAGTAGAGCAACAAGGTGAAAAACAGGCCATGGTATTCAGAGTGGAGGAGAAAAAACTGGAAAAAAGCCCCACAAACTTTGTGGATACTTAAGGAAGGAGCTAGTGAATTCCTAGGATACCTTGATCATGGCAGTGGAAAATACTTTTCTCATTAATATCCTCATCATGGACCTGAGAATATTTATCTATCTGAGATAAAATTTTACAGCTNACAAAAGACTGACATATGAGTGGAGTACTGAAAAGAAGTTTGTACTGTGCCTTTAATTTGTAAAAAGTGACGACTTTAAAATAATGAAAACATCCTGTCTCTTTTATTAAGGTTAAATCTATTCACTTTATAAAATTAATCTTTTGCTTATGTGAAGGGTAAAGACATGCCCTTTTGTTATGTGAAAACATGGTGTGTNCTGAAACACAACTTTCTGATAACACAGGTTTGTGGTTCAAAACAGCACAGATCATCTGGCTTAACACAGCAAGAACAGATTATCCATAGCTGACTTAATATTACTTATACTGCACTAATTCTAATCTACTGAAACTAGCCTCAGCCTATTTTTTTATACTGTAAGCATGTTTCATTCAGGATTTTTTTGTTTACTTGATTACTTAATTGTNTTACTTAATTGTGTCAAACCACACTCTGTAAAAATAAAAAATGTATTCTTCAATATATTCATACTGATATTTTCATTCTGCTTATCCTGATTATATAACATACTGCCTCTTTTTGAGACAGGACACATACTGTTCCTAAAGAGTGGACTGGTCATTATTTCTTTGGTTATCCTTGAAATTTTCATAGAATTAAGAGAAACTGCATATATTAAAGGGTTTTTCTCAACACAGAATTTGGCTTTTATACGAATAAAACAGAAAATGGACCCACTTTCCCANATTAAAAGTTAATGGAATTGATATTTCAAAATGGTAATTTTGTTACAAAATATGTGCTTTTTTTTCTATGACTTGGTGTCTCATGGTTCTTTGGAGCAGACAAGAGAGTGAGGNTTTGAATGAGGCATTCATTTCAAATGATGAGTTAATAAACAAAGCCTGCATCAATAGCTAGAAGAGTAACAGCTAGGGGAGGAGAAGGTAGAGGGAAGTGGCCTATCTGTGAAGTCGTAATTTTAAATTTTTAATATAAGTTCTTACCAGACTTTGATCAGAATCAGACAGAATTCTCTGATGCATGATGGCTTGCACCCATGCAGAGCACACTGAAAACTTAATTTGTCTCATCAAACAGTGAGGGACATAAAAACATCAACCTACTAANATTATTTTTAATCTCCATTTACTACCTCTAATTGAGGTCTAAGAAGTTACTGGGAAGAAAGAATTCATAAATGCTGTATTAAGCAATAACTATATATATACATATAAGCACAGATTGACTAACTTTTGCATTCATTTTACTTGAAATTATGATATTTCAGTATTAAGACTGCTGTGTTGTTGTTTCATACTCGATATTTTGAAGNGGGATGATTTCTGGTTATAGCTGGTGTTAATTTTGAAGGTAATAAGCTTACCAATTTACCATCAAATCTAAGCACCTGCTCTTCATCCATTTAAAATCCCTTGGGAGAGATATTTCTGTTGCATAAAAAAGAAAAACAAGCCCAACACTATGTTACAGTAGGTTTTTCTGTTTAATACCCTGAAAGCTCAGTCCAAATATATAGTTACCATAGAACTCAGGCAAAGTCATTAAAGTTTCCACAAATTATTTTAGCATCCCTGAAAGTAATTTGTATTCAGAAGAGAGGTCAGTCTTTGCTTTGAAATGGATGNATCTTATTCTCAAAAAGAAATATCATGCAATATTTGGGAGTGAGTAAAATAATGCTTTCAGAGAAGAAATGCAGTTATTTATGTTATTTATCTTTNCTATTCGGTAGCTTACACATATAAATGCACATATACTCACATATGTCTCTCCCTCCCAGACACCTCTGGAGAATTTTAACACTGGAATGAAAATTCATTTCTGGTTGAGTGTAACATTTTTCTTTTGCCACTTTTTTTTTCTTTTTTTTTTTTTTTCTGGGCAGGGAACAGAGAAATTAAAAGGTTTTTGCACAATGTCTTGGAATCTGATAGAGATTGATAGCTTCTGCAGAGAGACTAAGATAAGGAAAGCAGACTTAGAAAACCAACACATGAGGAGAGCTGCCTAGCAGCTATAAAATCAAAACTGCTCCAACAGGCTAATGCTAGGACAAGGAGATGAATGCTAATAAAAACAGTGGGACAGAAGCAATNTTTCACTGTACAATACAAGCATTGCACAGGAACCCTCAACACCTTGAACGTTCTAGGACATGAAAGGATTTGGCTATAAAGGGGAGAATACAATTAGGGCTTTTACACTTAGCCAGATACAAAATCCCCATATTGCTTTCCCAGTTATCACTCAGGAGACACCTTGTCCAAAACTAGTAGTCATCCTATAATATTTCTTTTGATTTCAAAAGCTGCCACATCAAGCCCCACATCACCCATCTAAATCCTCTTTTTGGAGTTCTTGTAAGCCTTGGAAATAAATAGTTGCAAATATTGTGTAGTCCTATTCTGTGTGTTCGTCTTAGTAAAGACATTGAGGCTCTAATTAAGTCAAAAAAACTTTGTTCTTTCTTATTAGAAAGAGGGGGGAATGAGAGAACTGGTAGCAAAATCCATAATATTTTTTACTAAACATGTGGTTGAGGAATGTTTGAATACAATAGGTGGAGTTGAAACTTTAGGGAAATTTTCTTTTCTTTAGAAATAAATTATTGTTTAATTGCACTGTGTTAAAACTGTTTATTGTTTGTCTCATTTTCAGATCATTAAAATTAGGCTACAAGTTATTCTATACTTTTTTTCATTTCATTTTGAGAAGGAAGCCATTACAAATGGTAAGCTATGAAAGTATAGGGTAAGAAATTAAAACCTAGCCTGACCAGGGATTCCATTTATATTTATGGTATTAAGACAGATATGCTTTTTGATAAAAATTTTGCTTAAGTATGAAAAGTTTCTAAAGAGCAACTGGAGGGATTTTTGGGATTTAGTAGCAAGAAAACATGTGGAGGAACTACCACTTTATAATATATCTAAATGTAAAAATGTGTTAAAGAAAAATAAAATTGCAGTTCCCATGTTCTTTTTCCTTTTACTCAGAGGTCCTTGTCTCNTACTATCTACCTGATCTTTCCTAGTGATGAGCTGGCACTCCCTTGTCTTCCTTTGAAATTCCTCCTTCCAATATCTTTGGCCTCCATCTGCTCTCATTTGCTTTTGACTTGACATCTGAAGGGCTTTGTACTCTCAGAAGGCCAATGCTATTGATGCCTGTGCCTCTGTATCTTCACATATCTTCTCTTTCACCGGTATCAGAATATAATTTTCAGTCTCCCAGCAAGTGACCTTTATTTATTCTCACATATCAGCTTTGATGATATTTAAGTTCCTAATGAAAAGATTTGCAGTTTAACCTCTCTCAGAAATGCTTTCTATAAATTATTGATTATTTTAAAGTAGAAATTAATCAACTCTGCATATTTTTCCTTCTAATCATGATAAGGGTCAGGCTCAATACGTTTGTTATGAAGTGGGCAGTTAACTTATGTAAAAAACACACGTCCTTAAAAGGGATCAATAATCTGTCTATGGTTAATGTTTGCCTATGGATTCAGTAAATTTTGGAATATAAAATAAGTCTTTGGAAGATGATGAGTTGTTTTTAGGCAGGGACTCTTCAGCTGGATTCTGTGTCTGAGTCTCATTTTCAGAGAACTAGCTTAACACACCTTGAGTCCCGCTCTTTTGAAGTGGGTCAACGAACTAATTTCCTAATTGGGGAAAAAAATCCAAAATGAAGATGGAAATACGGATGGCAGACTGCTCAAATCATGTATTTAATTTTTAGTTTTACATCCTGGAAGAAAAATGTGGGGTTCAAGCTNTCCTGTAAACCAGAGTTTCTGTGACTTTTGGAGTTGGAAGAGGAGCTATTTCATGAATAGGTGGGTGAGAAGCATTCAGGTCTCTGTCACAGAGCTGCACTCAGCTGTGGTGGCAGAGCGTGGCCAAGGGTGCCAGCACCATGTGGTGTACAAATAACAGATGGAGCACTGATGCTGTATGAAGTCCTCTCAAATCAGTGTTTTGTCAGATACTCAGGCTTTTCCAGTGCAAACTCAGATGAAGTCTGCTCTGAAAGTTGGTCTGGTTTCTGGGCTACATGAGTAAATACTAAGCAGTGGCAGACTTACTGCTCAGTTCTTTACAATGATGAGAGGGTTGCAAATTTGAATGGCAGAATTTGAAGCTTTCTGGAAGGCACTCCTTAGTTCTAAACCTGCCAAGAAATGCACCACAGGGAAAAGCCTGGTTTTTGAAAGAAGGCTTTTCTCTAGTGTGTAGCTGGTGCTTCCTTAATAATTCAAATTTTCTCAATGCCTCGGAAAGTCATTAAAATGGTTTCAAAAAGCTCAAGACAAAGAGTGTTGACAGGTACAAGATAGTGCTGAGAAGGGGTTGGAATTAACAATAGGAAAAATGGATATTTGGCAGGTCTAGCATAAATTGTCACATGAACCAAATATCAAATTAGCTTCCTAAGGTGTTCATAGTTCTCAGTAACCTCAAAGATCAGGTAGAGCAGGAGTGTGATGAAAGAGGAAAGAATCTGAGCAGAAAAAGCAGAAATAAGGGTCAGGCTATGCCTGTTAACATATGTGATGGAATTATGATATAGTAAAAGNTCTAATGGTCAGTCTGAGGAAATTAAAAGAAATGGAAAACCATACTTCTAGTTTCTTTGAGAATATCTGATCAGCCTAGATATGGATGTTAATGTATTTGATATTTTGAAAAGAAACTTTTCTGNATCTCCTTGCAGGGCTTGCACAGCAGACAGCAGATACAGCATGCCAATAGAGTTAGAGNCTGAGCATCAGTGAAACCAAATCTTTATTTTTCAACAACATCCAGCTATCTCTGTGTGGAAAATGCTGGTAGCTTGCTATAATACCCCAGGGAGCTAGTTCCAAGAACTTTTGATGATCATTCTGCTACAAACCTTTTATTTTTCACCGAGAGCTGTCAGGGCTGCAAATTGAATTCTCAGCTGAAGTCCACAAATATTGACTGTAGACTTGGTTTGCCAACATAAACCAAACCAGATTGTTACAGCAGATTTAAGATGCTCTCTTTCATAGCATTCAATGCAAGTATCTGACTTAAAATATCAAACCACTTAACAGTTTGGAGATATGCATGTACAGAAATAGTGTGATATGTGTACTTTTTACAGTTGCTTAATAAATCCTTATAGTATTTACATAATACTATATTTACATATTTACATTTACATAATAGTTTTCTGTATTTTAATTTTCGATTGGTGAATTTTCTTTAAAATATACTTATTTTTGCTGTATTCAAAAACACAAGCAAGATTTCAGATTTAAAACTGTACTTAGAAAAGTCTATTTTATTACTCCTATTATAACACAGTTGCAGCTAACCTTAGGTCAGAATTTCTCTTGGAGAGAAGTCGGAAAATAGGTATAAACTTTTCATAGTTCACTTAAAACTTTATAAAGTATTCTACACAACACAGCATGGTACATTAGGCCTTTTAAATTAGTTTTCTGTTCTGTTTCATTATTTGGCCATATGTTTTGGGTCAACACTACAGCCTCATGAAGTTGATTTTACTTTTTAATAAAGTTGAGAATGTAGATTTTTATTGTTCACTTGTAAAATGTGTTGTATAAACAACATGCTATAAGCACAACCGACCTACAATTATTCTTTTGGATCTCAGTGTGGAACACAGCAACTGCACCATCATCATTATGCACTTTGTGTTGGTCCAAAGCCATTCAGAAGGTCATTTCAAATATTTTCTCCCACTGTGCCTTACATACCTTACTGAAAAATAATTTTTGGTTCCCACCACTGCTGTGAAGTTGTCTGCTTTAGACTTCACTAAGTTACCATGTCACAGAAATGTAAAAGTGTGACCCAGAGAAGNACTATTTCTCTGCCTAGGGTATTTTGATATATTGCCTCTATTACTCTGTAAGAGTGGTTTGGAACCTAGTTCAATACTAAAGAGAAGTTCAAATTTCCTAAACACAAACCAAGCTAGCAAAATTCTACTGCTCAACCCCGCTTAACTTTCATCCGAAAGTTGTCCTAGAAGCAGATCTTGTCCACAGGGTCCAATCCAATCCATTGACCATGACACCAATGCCAAGACTCTCGTTTATACCCTGGATTCNGTACCAATTGATAAAGCTCCAAGTTAAAGTTATTTGGCGAAATCTGCNTTGTGTCATGAGTGAGGTCTCAGTTAAATTCATTTCAGTTTGGATGAGATCAAGTACTCTGATAGTATTCCAGATATAATTAATCATGCTCTCTTGACTCAGAACTCAGTACTCTGCAAACCTGCCTCCTTCATTCTCTNTCTGTTCCCACAAGCTCCACTGACTTCTGGTTCCTCTTGCAAAGAGGAATTTGTATCAACTCCCCACAAAATGATCCAATGAGATAATTTCAGCTTTTCAGAACTTACGGATGATTAAGGGCTAAAGATATAATATTTCAAAAATACAAGAGAAGTAAGAAAAATATTACATGATTTTGCAAGAACGATAGAGCAGTTTTGATGCAAACNCTGTGTCAGAGTTGACACACCAGAGCACTTTTCAATACCCAACATGAGGGAGGCTCAAGTAATTTGAGATAAGCACAGTAACTGGGAGACNTAAAGGGCATAGAATATGGATGTTCCACTGCTAGAGAGCAAAATCATGGTGGGAAATTTTGGTTGTTCCANTTTTGAAGGGATGAGGAGTAGATTTTGTGTAAATTGGCCATTTTTATTCAGTTGTANGATGATGTTATTTTGATTTTGATGTAGCAAATTCTTTTTTGTTGGTTATGAAGATTGTGCGATAAATACGGCTTTAATAGTAAATCTTAAAAGTGTCATTCAAAGAGTCCAGACATGGAATACACTGAGTTTGCATGCCAAGGTTTTGGTGGCAGGAGGGTTGCAGGGGTGGCTTATTTGAGGAGCTGCAAGAAGCTTCCCTGTGTCCCATGAAACCAGTGCCAGCTGACTCCAAGATGGACCCACCACTGGCCAAGCAGCAACAGTGACAGTGCCTCTCAGATAACACAGTTATTATTTTATCTCACAATAAACATCAAAACTAAATTACTCTGATCTGATCCAGTCAGCAATCCATAAACTCTCATGTTCTGTGCCTTCCTTGTAGACAAAACTTTCAAGGAACATGATACTTAGGAAACACCATATTTAAAAAAAAATAAATAAAAATGGATCACTCTGNTTTTTTTTATTTTAATCAAATTATAATAGAAGAGCTAAATGTAATCTAGTCCAAACCACTTGCAATGAGCAGGGACATCTTCAAATAGCCCAGGTTTTTCAGAGTCCCATTTGGCTTGACCTTGAAAAGACAGGGNATCTACCACTTCTCTGGAAAACCCATTACAGTGTTTCACCACGCTCATTGTAAAAAACCTTTTCTTTTTGTTTAATCCAAATCTACTACCTTTTAACTTAAAACATTGCCCCTTGTCCTGCTGTTTCATGCCCTGTTAAAAAGTCTGTCCCCATCTTTCTTGAGAGGCCACAAAAGTGTGTGTCTGGAGCCTTCTGCTGCCTGAACAAGCACAGCTCTCAGTCTGTTCCCCACAGGAGAGGCGTTTCTGATCCTTTTCCTTGCCATCCTCTGGGCTCAATCCAATAGTCCATGTCTTGTGAAGAGGAGCCCAGAGCAGGACACAGTACTTCAGATGACATCTCATCAAAGTGGGGCAGAGGGGGAATATTCCATCCCTCGAGTGTGGAGGCAATAATTCATCTCAGTATTTCACATGCCAAAAGCTGATCCTCTAACAAACCTGGGAAAAAAAATTGGGAGAGCAAGGACATTCCACTTCACATCTCATATTTGACATACTGTTTTCAGTGTGATACAATAAGTACTTGAATAAAGAGCAGGGTTGTGATTCAGCTGGGGCTTTAAAACAGATTTTTTACTTTTGTAAATATATCTCGAAACATAACACTGAGTTTCATTTTTGTCTGGCAGAGGAAAGAATATTAATAGACAACTGTGGGATTGAATCTATTTGTACTGACCCTAGAGGTTTTTCTAGAGTTGTAACCCATTTAAACTACAGGTTTGTAACTTACTACATAAAGCAGAGGTTTAAGAAATGCAGACTTTTGTGTTTAATCCAAATTTGTAATGCATATTGTTAACATTGTCTCATATAATCAAATTTTGGAGAACCATACAGAAGAATGCTTAGCCTGTGTTGGATTTTTGGAAGTTGGGGGGTTGAGGGGGGAGGTAGATATTTTCAGCACTTCTCTTTGCACTGTTACTGTTTTCCCATTTTCGTGATCACAGATTGGGAGTTCTTTGCAAGCTATTTCAAAATTGCTCACACAATTCATGCAGTTCATTGAAAGGTGTTGACACCATTGCATAAGGAAATTGAACTCATATGTTTAAGTAGCCAAGTTTATAATGGCCTAAGTCATCTTGGGATAAAGAAAAAAGCAATTTATAGTGGCCAGTACCTACTGGCTGGCACCAAAGGTCATTGACCCTGTTTCCTTCAGAAACCTGAAGACAGCCAGCAGTATTAAACTTGCAGCAGCCAAGTGCCATTCTCTTCTGTTTTTCTCCTAAGCAAGGCTGAGACATGTAAGATCATAAGACTCTTTAAGTTACACAAGTATTCATAATCCCTCACATCTCATCCAAATAAAGTCTTTAGAACCACCTGACACTCCCTGGTCATCTGTCACTACAAATAAATTGGCTGCAACCATAAAAACTAAAACTAAATAAAACTGAATTTTTATTATGAGAAAACTGGATAATTCTACAGTCTAGCAAATAAGTGCTCATACCTTCTCTCTCCTGAAAGACAGCAGTGGATAAAATATTTCAATTGTGGATAAAATAACAACAAATCTAATGATGTAAGCACTGCACTTCACAAGTTACTCTGTAAAATTCAGAACATGATGAATATTATTTGTACACAGTACAGTGAAAACAATATTTATTAAATCAAAGCAAACAGGTTTGTAAAAGAGTACATTCAGAGAAAGTTGACTTGGTCAGCTGTATCAAAACAAAGTTGTGATGGAAGGAAAAATCTTTACACAGAAGAAAATCCAAGGCATAAGAGAAAACATNTCTTTTAAGAGAATAAAAATTAAATTATATTTATTTTCTGATTCCAATGTTTTAGAGCACAAATTATAAGAACTTAATTTCAATTTACTAAAAGTGAAGGAATTACCTTACTGTTTCAATCATAGTCCAATAAATGTGGATTTAAATCCAGTCTAAATCTGAACTACAGACACTATGAAACTAAATGATACATAAGGTTTAGAATTCATCTATATTTCCAAATGTTTCTATCTAATTAAAGTGAAATTTCAATCCCAAGAGATCACTATGATCAGAGACAATTGTCAAGAACGTCCATAAACTCAAAGAATTAAACAGATACTCTTCAGTGCCCAGCAAAAAATATCAAATGCCTATATTTATACCTGTAAGAAAAGCCAAACAGTATAAGGGCAAAAGTCTGTCTAACTGAGTAACCTCTGTCTAAGAATGTCCCAAATCAGAAGTGTAATTGATGGAAGAGCACTAGAACAGGGCAAACAAGATGTGATACTTNACAAGAAAACACAGGGCCTCCACCCTCTTCAGCTAAGAAACTTGCAGGGATAGAGTTGATATTTCTATTTATGGATTATTTTTCATAAATTAAGCTTCTTTTCTCTTGAGTCTATATAGAATCTTAGAGTGTATAATAGACTCTATTGCAGTAAGAAAGAGTCCTTTTCTCTTCCAGTTTTGAACTATTCCCTTGCTATGTTTATCAAGTACTTTATAGGGTTTTTTTTTTCAGCATAAGTATACTAGTAGACAATAAATCACTTTTTTCATTACCTATGCCATCCAAGAGTTTAATCATCTTTCAGGTTCCCTTCTGGACAGACAGCTGCTTGTTTATTTTCATAGTAACCTGAGGAAGCCACCCTTGATCTACCCTTGACCTAACCTTGATCACCTTCCACTGCATCTACAGCATTTTAATTCCAGCAGTAAAGGCAGATTTTGTACCCCACACTCCACACTGAAAAATTTTGACAATAAGAACTAGATTTTTTCCAGACAAAAGCAAACAACCTGAACAGGTTTGCAACAAGCTTTGAAGAAAGCTTTGAACTGTGTGCATACTTGGCTGTAAGAAAAACTCTCTACAGTGTAGATGCAGAGTCCTTAGCACTAGCTGCTCTTCTCAGTTAGTGCAGCTGTGTGCTTCATCTCCTCCCTCTGAAACCTTTTAAATTCTAATACAGTGTTTTGGAGATATAAGAAGCTAAGCTGTAGTCAGTATTGAAGAAATTGGTGTGCATTTTAGCAGTTTAATAACTTCCACTGTACATTTCTTAATAATTTGTGACATGCTGCCTTTTTGACTGCTCCTAGGCTTAGGTTGACCTTTCCATGTAGCTTTCTCCTAACAGCCTGTTCTCTGGNTGAAGTCTACTACTTCTTACAGTAATTCTGACTTCCTCTGAAAATTTTACTCAAGGGAAGAGCATCAGTGTGTACTACAACAGACCCAAATGCACTAAGTTAATAATGACTCTAATTCCCAGGAAAAATGTCAGATGACTGTGAATAGATGGAATATGTTTTTTTCGGTCACACCTTAACTTCTTCCTTCTGTTTTAAAATGAGGATCTAACATCCCANAGAAAAAAATGTCCTTGCTGCCTGCACTAGTCCTCAGGTTTTCCTTGCTAAGGAATCTCTTAATTGTGATTCTGTATTAGATTTATAGGCCATTTTTCATCAAGGAAATAAAACAAGGAGCCAAAACACCATGCCATCAGATATCCAATGTGAGCATTGATTATAGATCACCATCTTTGGAAGGGTTGGGGAAGGAACAGCATACATAAATATATGGCCACATAATATGCTTCTAGATCTATTTTCTTTTTACCAATTGATGATAAATCTAATCTAATCAAATCAATACAGTTAGGCAGTATGGAGGGGAAGAAAAAAAATAGTTTTTTAATCTGCTCCTATTTTTTCTTGCAGNAAGTACTTTTTGAGCAATGATAATGAAATTCCTGGGATAAGTCAGCAGTGGCAGCTGCCTGGTGGCTGTGCAGGCTCCAANCCTCATCAGGTGTTCTCAGACCCAAAAAGGACAAAGCACTGAGTAAGCTGGCATGACCCCATGCTTGACTCTATTGCCTGCAGCTCCCTTGCACCAGACAATGCTTCATTTTTCAAGCATATAATCTTATGCATTTTAAAAGCAAGTTGAGATGAGATTGTGACACCATGTTCCTCCACATTCAGAGAAATGAGGTAAAGAGTGGAACTCCTCTTTGAAAAGCAGGTAAGATTTCAGTATCTCTTTTAGAAATCATTGAATCATAGTATAGCTTTTGTTGAAGGGAACCCCTTTGACCATCTTTCTATCCCTCCTCAGGACCTGATTCAGCAATTTTGTGTCCTTCCCATCTTTAGAGCCCCAGAGCTGGATGGTGGGGTCTGGCCAGAGCAGAGCAGAGGGGCAGGCTCCCCTCCTTGCCCAGCAGGATAGGATGCTTTGGATGCAGCCCAGGATGTGGCTGGCTTTATGGGCTTCACATTNCCAGGTCATGTCAAACTTTTCATCCACCAACACCCACAAGTCCTTCTCCCTAGAGCTGCTCCCAATCACATTCTCCATCTAGCCCATATTTGCACTTGAGGGTGCCCCAAACCATGTACAGAGCCTTACACTTGGCCTTGTCAAATTTCATTAAGTTTGCAAATTTCATTAAGTCTCCTCTCAAGACTGTCAAGCTCCCTGTGGACAGCAATTCTTCCTGCACCATCCAGCTCTGTGTTGTTGACAAACTTGCTGAGGGTGGTCTCAATCTCATCTCCCTGTCAGTGACAAGGATGTTAAGCAGGGCTGGTCCCAATACTGACCCCTGAGAAATGCCACTCTTTACTGTTCTGCTCTTGGACACTGAGCTGCTGACCACACCTCTTTGAGTGCAACCATCCAGCCTTTATCCATAAAATTTGTGTTTCTCCAGTCTGGAGAAAAGGTTGATGAGTGGGGTAGTGTCAAACTCTCTGCACAAGCCCCAGTAACTGATGTCAGTCTCTTGCCTCATTCAACCCCTCTGTAACCTCATCATAGAAGGCCACCAAATTTGTCAGGCACAATTTGCCCTTTAGGAAAGAGTGTTAATTGTCACCAGCCACATGTTGTAAATCANTATTTTGACATATGCCCTGAAAATATGTCACAAAAGAAAAATCAGCTTTCTTAGGCTTATCTTTTTATCCTTTGATCATCTTAGAGTTCACCATATCCCAGATCTTCTGTTCTGTCTTCTTTTTCAGTAANTGTTTCTCACAGTGATTCACTAGAGGATGAACTTTAAAAAAACAATTCAGCATGGGCTAACAATGCCAGTNTGAAACAACAAAACAGTGAGTGAATTTAATATCAAAAGCAAATATAAAAGATTTTCTTTGCATTGATTATGTTCCTTTCTACCTTAATTCTGCCCTAACAATATGGAATTGATAGTGTTGCCACGGGCACTTCTATTACCAAGTTAAATTTTCCTCTTTCATTAGCAATCTCACCTTCGTCTTATCTCAAAAAAAGATCAATTCTCTTTTATGCCTTACTGTTACCCTTTCATTTCCAAATTCATAAATGTATTGAGCTGTAAGTTTTCCTAGCTGATTTCTAACTTCTTTCCAAACTCAGCCTTTTTAAATTTTTTTTTCAAATTAACTGTTCACTGTTTCTCTTTTTCAGTACACAGTTTGGAGGGAAGAAGAGTAACTGAGAAGGCAGTGGTGCATTGAAGACTGAACCCTTTTCTTACTGATTGTGTTTCTTTTCTGACCATGATCAAAATTACACTACAAAATCAAGACTAAGTTGAAGTGACAGATGTAAGAGGGNTTGTTTATAGCTTTTACTGCACTTCTATAGGGCAGAAAATGAAGATAATGGACACCTAAATAAGCCACATAGGAGCAGAATTAAATTCTCTGTAATGTAGTTCTAACATTACTATGTCACTATAACAAGATTAGCCTTGACTGTGCAGCTTATCTAACATGGTTTAAAAGCCTTTGGTGTACAATTAATTTGTGCTAGATAATGTTTTCAAAACCATGTCCCAAATTCCACCCTGACATTACTTCATACTTCATTACTGGTTTCAGCAGAGGGACATAAGGGATTAATTTGGTACTAGCAATTTACTTTATAAAGTTCCTATCACCTTTGATATTTTCAGATGTTATGGCATTTTTAATGTTCCTGATAATTAGAAGACAAAAGTATTATAAATATAGTGCTACACATATTTTTGCTGTTACATTCAGAACAAGGTAAACATCTAAGTGACAGACAGGGAGCCAGAGTTTACTTAGGTTCATGGTCACTTGCTATGAGAGTGAGGAAATATAGTTCATCTATTGCCTCAGTGCAGGACTTCTTTACACAACACTGAAATAAATTGAGGTAGTCACTAAACAGAGATCAAAAGCATAACTTATCTTCAAAAAGTCATAAGCCAAATTCATTAAGGACAAATCCATCTCAATTTTTCCACAACAATGACCTGAATATACTGTCCAGCTTACAAAATCCTGAACTTGCTGCCTGACAGAAAATATAACAAGGGCTTTGTTTTCCCATGTGTGCTGCTTCTTATGTTCCTTCTTACACTGTTCACTATTAGAGATACTACAGCAAGATAGACAAAATATCTCTTTCACCCCTCAGACACAGTGGGTGTTTATGTATTACATATGTAAACAATGCCTTGCATGTGAATTCAAAAGCAATAAATGTGCCATTTTANGAGAGTCATTAAAGCACTTACTCCTATGTTTGGCCATATCTAGCCAGTGTGTGGGCTAAGGTGAATGGTGGCAGCTGTCCTGTTCTTATTTTTCAGCTAGACTCTAGACATGGAAGGAGAGCACAGTGTTTTTCACTCAACCCAGTTATATGTTGTCAGCTAATCAAAATGCAAAGAAATGTGAAGCCTCAACATTGCTTACTTGCTGTTGCAGCAGGGAACATCTTGTCAATCCCACCTGCACTGCTTTTTAAATAGTTCACTGACAGTGAATTTCATCATACAGAGCAGTGTTGGTTTCCATGTGATTAAGGCACTCAGACCCAAAGAGATCCACTTAGTAGGGGAATTATTTTCTTTTGTGTTGCATTTATTAGGGAGCTGTAACAGGTTGAGTTTAATTAAATAAAAAATAAATTTGTGACCTTATAATAGTAGATGGACACTTGCAAATNGACAAGGGAAGAATGATAAAAAAAATTAAAACCAGCTAATTTATTCTTAGCATAACTTGCAAGAAAAGTTTCAAGAGAGGCCAGCAAGGTGTGGTCAGTGCAGCAGTTTCAGAGGAATGTGATCAACAGTAAAGAGTTGCATGGTTCAGCTTGCCCATGGCTGGCAGAACAGCAAAAGTAGCATGGGAGGAGGAAAAATAGGACCAATCAGGATTCCCACTTGCAAAATTAAAGGACTAATATATTTATAGACTCTTTGGCCTTTGAATATATGTGTCATCTTCCCCACAATAGCTCAAACACAGCACAAGCAGAAGCTGCACTTGGGTGTTAGGCTGAACCTCACTTGGATCCTGCAATACACTTATTTTTTTATTATTCCCTTCAGATGGTTACATTTGCCCACCATACCCAACAAAAGTTTTTATTTCAATTGACATGGTACGCCACTGTCATCGCCTCCAAATTATGAGACTCAGAGGTTCTGCAAGTATTCAATTATTTTTGTTGGAGCCAAAGTTTTTTTGCTTTTATTGCCTATACTATGTATGACTGGGCATCAGATCAGTAACAATCANCATATAACATGCTAAATTTTACCCATAATAAGATTTATAATGCACAAAAATGCAACCAAGGCCAAAGAATTATTTATTTTTTCTCAGACNGCGGACCCATTTATATTCTGATTACTTTGTGGTAGTGCTAGGCCAGTAAACACTACACACATTTAATCAGAAAAAACTTACAGTTAATATCCAGGACTCCTACTGAAATGTGAGCTGTATTTTTTTGTTGCTCAAAATAAAATATTTTACACAACATGATATACAGAAATGCTCAAGTTGATGCAGTCTTTAGCAGAAATGGAAAGTGAGCTGCCTGAGCATGTTCCTGCTGTTTGAGCACAGTCATTAATGTTTTATTGGTGCCTTTCATACAGTACCCTTTCTACAAAAGGTTTTCAAAGAAGCTGGATATAAAGCTGGCTGGCCTCCTGATTTAACAGTACTAAGAGGGTGTTTCCTGCATAAGAATGTATTAGTGCTGCACAGATGACAGGATCTAAAATTCCAGACAGTGTGAGACAGTTGAAGAAACAAATTCCCAGGGCTATTATAGATGAAAATGACATAATAACAAAAGGTATGCTCACGGCAGGAACTTGTCCTTTTGGATATAATCACCGTTTAGCACTTTAAAATAATCATTTCAGATTTCTCTAAGCATAAATCTTTAAATTTTTGCAATAATGAGTGGCAGATATTTTT
This sequence comes from Saxicola maurus maurus, assembly GCA_900205225.1. Classification (NCBI taxonomy): domain Eukaryota; kingdom Metazoa; phylum Chordata; class Aves; order Passeriformes; family Muscicapidae; genus Saxicola; species Saxicola maurus. The sequence continues at coordinate 2,032,760 of OAMK01000703.1, read as the reverse complement.
CTTGACTTCCTTGTTTAGCCTCATCTTTGGCCACTGGGGTAACATTAAAAAGGCCATATAAAGGCTTGTACTCAAGCAAGCATCTGCTGAGATGACTTCAGAGCATTTGGTTGGCAACAGGGTTTTAAACTATGCTCTTTGGTGTCAAGCAGGAGCAGTAGGAGTGCTCACAGCTCCATTAGAAGAGATGTAGTGGTTACTGACTCCCCTTGACATCCTCTGCTGGCAAGCAGGTCTGTGGAGGAGTAGGATTTTGCCTAATTTTTCATCATTTAGAGGCTTGTACCAAGATATTTAAGTTGTGATAGATCCTTTGTATTCCTTCATCCTTGNTCCTTCATCCTCTGCACAATTCTGTCCTGTTCTCCAATTATAAAGTCATTAGTATCAATATGAACAAGATGCACTGCATTACATNCAATTACAAAAGAAGGGTCCTGTATGACATAAGATAAAAAGGATTTGGAATGTGAGATTAATTACTTTAGCAATTAGATTTTTCTTTAAAAGGATAACAGTGAAGGTCTGTAAAAAGGTCTACAATATTTTTTTAATTATTTTTCATTTTATGTATATGAAGAGATAGAGTTAGTTTTTTGATGTAAGAAAAAATGTGTGCAATGAGAAAGCAAACCTAGTCTGTAAGTTCATAGTCCAAACATTATAGTCCGTAAGTTGCTGTTATATTTATTTATTTATTTATTATATTTATTATTTGTTATTTATTGATCAACTTTGAATCTTTCTCATGCTTCAGAGAAGCAAACTTTCTGATGAATAAAGGAGCAAAATAGCAGTGAAAAAGCTTTACTCCACCTTTCTAGTTCTGTTATACAGTAGAAATGCATGTTTCTCCTAAGCAGTATTTCCTCAGGCCCTTCTAAAACTGCAGGACTAGANACAAGTCTAAATAACAGAAGCTACTCATTAGCTGACTATTAAATTCCTCCACTTTTCAGACAACCATGCAATGTGCAAAAACATCTACTTTCATCAGAAAGATTTTTAACATGCTCCTTTGAAACCCTGTATGAAGTATAATTTATACGAAAGAGCCTTTCCACCCATTTTCTTCTTCAATTTAGCAGAGATTTGAAACATTTGCTGGCTGACCAAGTAGAAGTACATGAGATGTCATATGTACATGAGATGACATATCTTCCAAAACCTTCCTTGAGGACTGTTCATGAATCCTAGGCTATTGTTTAATGTAAATTATAGTCTGAGCATCACCATTTGATAAGTGCCCCAGTTGCTGAGATACTCTAAAAGAGGAGCTCTATTTACTCCTCTGGCTGTGGCTTGTTGTTTTTTTAAGTAGGGGTCACTGTATTCTCATCCTGGTTACTAGTTTTGATGTTTCCATAACTAATCTTAGAGGAACATTGTTCTGAAAACTGCAATCTATATTTANTTCTATTATTTGGAATAAGAATCAAGGACACTTAGCATGAAGACAGAGTTATTTGTATAAACCTTGCTAGGTCAGGATGATATGTTATGATAAACAGACAAGANCACTATGGCTACTTTATTTGAATAATCACCAGAATCTTTGATCTCTTCCTAAACAAATAAAACATTAAAAATTAAAAATTAAAAAACAAACAAACAAACAAGAAAAAAAAATTTAAAACCCCCAAACCTAAACCTATTTCTNTATCCCTATTGTATTGAAAAATTAGGCAATTCCATCTAAGGAATTCTAGAGGGGAGACCTTATAGAGAGAATCTGGCTTTCTGGGGTTTTTTTACTTTGCTTTTTATGCTTTTCTCATTTGGCTTGTAGAACATTACCATTTCTGGCATGCACACCAGATGGGCAGTAGGAAATAAATGGATAAATAAAATCTTAAATGTCTGGAGCCTTTAAATTGATTACTATGTTAGTTAAATACCAAATGACTAATTTGCATGTGCACATTTCAACTGAGCAGAATTTATTTTATTTAAAGGTCTGACATATAATCGAGTTTTGTTTGTCATACCCTTTGAAGCCCAGCTCTTTACATAAACCTAGCTTTAAATAACACATGCAGCTGGTGAAAACAGCCCTGTGGTAATAACATAGTTACCTTGTATTCCTTCCCAATTCATAAATAGCTCATGCTGCCTGCATGATTAACAGATAAGCTGGGATATTAGATGTCACAAGGAAAAATATCTGCTCTGTCAACTTTCATAGTAGAATTAGTTCTAGATAATTTCCTACTGTGCAGCATAGCACAAGTGAGGCAGATCTGCCTTGTGAATACATGTGTGGGAGGATGTGCTAAAGCCCTGTCACCCTAAAAATCAGGTCCTTTTTCTGTCAGTCTCTTTTTATTTCNGAACAACTTCTGCATTCAGAGCGATCTTCTTTATCATATGGATAAAAACTTCCACTCAGGGGGCAATGCAGGGGTTTTCTGCATCCACAGCACCCAGGACAATGCAGCAAGCACCTTGTTTTGCAGCTGGTTCCCTGCTGGAAGCAGGATACAGTGGCTCAGTTTAGAGGTGCAGTGTTGTAGCAGCACAGTGATGCATTATCCCTCCATTTAACTCAGCTTAATCCTTGATCAGAGCAAACACTCTCTAATCTGCAGCAGCCCAGCACATCACAGCTGCTGTGCTTTCAGTATTCTGGTTCTACAGTGCTGAGTGCTGGGTCTCTGCAGCTGGCAGCAGTCAAAGATTTGCCACAAGAGCCTGTATGCCTATTTCTGCATCCCCAGACCCTGCCAGCCTCTCCAANGGCCAAGGTTTGCAGTGGGCTTTAACTTTGATAAGCTCTCCTCAGGCAGATGGACTAAATGATCATTATCAGCTCTTCCATACTGAAATAGTCTTTCACCTTTCCATTTTCTTTTCCTCTTTCCTTTGCCCTTTCCTCTTTCTTCTTTTCTTTCCCTGTTCCTTTCCTCTTTCCTTTTTCTTTTTGCCTTTCCTCTTTCTCCTTTCCTTTTCCTCTTCCTCCTTTCCTTTTTCCCCTCCCATCCCCTTCACTCCCATTTCTTTTTTTTTTTCCTTTTTTTCTTTTTCTTTTTCCTTTTTTCTTTTTCCTTTTTCTTTTTTCTTTTTTTCTTTTTTCTTTTTTTCTTTTTTCTTTTTTCTTTTTCTTTTTCTTTTTCTTTTCCTTTTTCTTTTCCTTTTTCTTTTTTTTCTCTTTTCCTCCTTTGCTCATTCTGTTCCATTCCATTCCATTCTATTCTATTCTATTCCATTCCATTCCATTCCATTCCATTCCATTCTCACATTTGCAAGACTGGCAGTCCATCAATATCACTATTTAATTTTTTCAGTAGTGAGGTGGTGAGCTGTAGTGATATCCTACAAGCAATCAGAAAGGAAACTCTGTGGTGGGAGACACAGTGGCNCTAGTTACCACAAGATTTTTAATTAGTCCTGGTTTAATGTTGGCTCCTTCACCTGCATGAGCATTGTAACAGCATTCTTAAAGACACTATTGTTACTCTTGATTTATTAATATTTTTTCATTCAGAAACAGTGTAGATGACAGTCAAGCAAAATATATTCNCTGTTTTGGTCTTCCATTGTTGACTTCATTTTCCTTTTTTTCAGTCAAACTAAGAAAATAAATAGTTTATTTTCTTTCCAATATTTAGATTGCTGGTGTTTTTTTCCTTTCCTTCACAAATTTGTTTTCATTTATTCAGGGACTTTCACTTTTCACCTCCTATTATCTTATGTTTGCATTAAAGAAAAAATTCACACTTCAACACTGTAAGTTCCATACAAATGCTACTTGCAACTATACACCATTCATTAGAAATAAAGAGCAGAGCCAAACCATTATCCTGAAAGNTTACAAAGATACATTTTCCTTTCCAGTTATTTACAACTTTTTTCAAAATAACAAATATTCAGCTCTGAATTCTTGAGTTNGGTTGCAAATTAATCTTAGTTTGTGTAAATCTTCCCATTTGAAAGTCTAGAAGGAAAAATATGTGAAAGAACTGAAGTTCTAAAATTCAGTTTATTTCAGCTGGAGTAAGTGTACCAAGACTTGTCAGTCTTCACAAAGCACTGGGAGAGAAGAAGAAGCAACTCATAGAAGGAAGGTTTAAAAGTTTTATAGCAAGATAACANCATTCTAATTTTGAAGCTTTTCTGTCTCATATAAACAAATACTAAAGATTATCTAGTCTCATTTTCATAAGACCACTCCTACCTATTCCTGTCTCATTTTTTATCCAGAGAATTGTTAAGTATCCCTGCTTATATTTAANGAATTTTCTTGGCTTCTCTATGCTTTTCACTAACTGCTTTCTCATCATCATTACTTATGGCATACTTTCCTATTAGTCCATGTACAGATACATGCTTTTAGTAGGGACTCTGTCTTGTCTAGTCTTTGGCCAATCTCCATAAAATTAGCAAAGGTCTGAAAGCTCTGCAGATGCCAAAAGCTGTTCTGTGTGCTTCAGTTCATTGTGGGGTTCTGATCTCTAATAATGGGTAGAGAAAGGTGCTGGAGTCAATTTTCATTGCCAGCTCCTGACACATTTAAAAATAATCACAGGAAGGATATGAAGGCCATTTCTGAGCTATGGTTATGCTTTACTGCCTTTGGAAAGTGGTTTGTTTAATTTCAGTTGATGCAATACTTAAACCTCTGACAAGNACATTGGAAAACCCAAAAGTGGGAGTGAGAGGAGAGGGGAGGGAATGCCTCAAACAAGTAGTAAACCCTCAAAATAAAAAAAGCTATGGTTTTGCATCAAAATTACTCCTAATCAATTGGGTGTTATGTGATAAATGAGGACTAGGTAAGAGACAGGAAACCAAAAAAAATACAAGACACCAAATTAGATCAAGAAACTGCACAAAGAATATTTNGGATTTGACTACCAAGTACAAGCTCAGTATTGAATTCAACTGGAAAGTTTCAGGGTTTATACTATTACTATTAATCAAACAGCTATTGCAAAGTATTTTTGTAGGACTCTAAAGGTGTAGAATATCTGACTTTTTAAAAAAATACTTAATTTTANAAAGTAACAAGATTGTGCTTATAAACTACTCTCACAAAGAAAAAATATAAAGCAACAAAATAAACCAAACAAACAAAAAAACAAATCAAAACAAAAGAAAAAAGAAAAATTAAGAACTTTAAACGTCACAAGATGGACAGCAGAGCGNCTTTTTGTATATGGTCAGCAAATAAACTGAAACAAATCCACCAGTAAGCTATGAAATGCAGCATTCAACCTAACAATATTAAAAGAGGAAACAAAATCAGTAGCCATTGCACTAAAAGATNCTACTAAAAATTAATTAGCAGACATGTATAGATAAATAAATATTACTTCAGATCAAGCAAGAATAATTTTCTAAGCAAAGATTCAGCCTTAGAAATGGTTTGGGGTTTTTTGACAGGTCAACAAACATATTCATAAAGTGTTTCATTTGTTTGAATTTTCTGAAGACTTTTGACAAAATCAATCCCAAAACCTTTTGACAAAGGGTGCTGAGAACAAAAGAAGTTCAAATGGGTTCAAGAGAGAATTTGCTAAGCACTTGGAAAACAGATCCACTGAGGTTTATTAAGAAGACAAATCATAGCAGGTCCAGGAAATGCTCTGCACTGTATTGAGTTGGAGGCTACACATTTTTCAGGGTGAAATAGCAGGCACATTTGCCCTGGTTTTACACTTCCTTTTACAAAAAAACATCAGAGAAAGAGTCTGTAGACCTGTAGCCTAAAGAAATATGGCTATTACCAAATTTTTGTATTAACAAATACGAATTTCTTGTACTTGTCCTGAACCTCTGACTGTGTGGCACTGTAGTGCCCTCAACAAGGAGTGATATTACTTTGATGCTAACACACTTTTCTCTTTAAAACAGACTGGCTGCTTAATGCAGGCACAGACAGTGTTTATAAGAAGGAAAAATAAGTAGGTATTTTGGGTTGCATCCAAGCTCACTACATAGCCAGGTCTGCGATTCAAGGGCTTAAAGATAATTTCAAAATTTTTCTTTTAAAAATACCGTAGGATTTCTTTTTCTGAAAAGTGATGGTAAAACAACAAGGAAATCCCAAATAGTCCTCCAATAGCTGAGGGGAATTTTTCCCTCCTCCTGCAAAATCAAGGCACAAAAAGGGTTGTCAAGCAAGGGTTGCAAATCTCACACAAACTTGGAAGAATTTACAGTTTTCTTGGAGAAAAATTATTTTTTAACNCATTGGGTTTGGCTTTATGTGGCTTCATATGCCTTCATGTATCCCTGCAACCAAAAGTCTGAGGTTAATTAAAAGAGACTTCAGAGCTTTGCAAAGAGTGGCAAAAAATATGGGAGCACAGAAAGTATTTTCCTCAATCCTCATAGTAATTAAGGGAGATGTCAGAAGATATTGTTGAGGCCAGGATATCAATACACATCTACAAGACTTATGTCTCTCACAAAACTGTTTTTAAAACCATGGAAGAGCCTTCAAGAGACAGGGTATGTTGGATCCTGTCAAGATTTGCCCATCCTGATGGGGAAAACATGCCTTTGGGAATAAGTGAGCAGAGATGATCAAGAGATCTTTAAACCAGAACTGATGGTGGAAAGGGATACCAATAGGATTGCAGTTGCTAAGCCAAGGGTTGCCATGGCATCCCCAGGGGAAGGAAATCCAGTGGGAACATTTACACCACTCCTGGGAGCACAGAGGGCTCAGGAGCACATCCGAAATTCTTGTGCACAATCACAAGAATCACAATCACAGCATGAGAAAAGCCAGGATGGAATGGAAAGATTAGTCAGCTCCCAAATCTACAATTTCACTATCAGTGAGACTTGGTAGAACATCCCCTGAGTGGAGTGCAGGGGTGGAGGGCTAGAGGCTGTTTGGGGAGGATAGGCTGGGCAGGTGAAGTAAAGGTGTCACACTTCATACAAGGGAGAAGTTTGATGGCACAGCCCTTACAGTAGTGGTGATGTGATTGAGAACCTGTGGATAAGGACTAGAGGAAAACAGAGGACACAATGTAGTGGGTGTCTAATACCAACCACCCAGCAAGGATGGAAGCACCAATCTGTTATTCTACAGGAAATTAGGAGAAAAATTCCAGATTGGTAGCCCTTGTCTTCATGAGAGACTTAGATTTACAGGCATCAACTGGAAATACCACACTGCTGCAAAGGCAGTCTTGGGAATTTTTGGGTTGTAAGAGAGAAATTCTTGCCAATGTATTCAATGAATCAGCTGGGAAATATATCCTCCTAGACTTGGTGTTTAGGCTTTGCTTGTGAATAGACAAGAAGCTGTGGGGGATAAGGCAGTAAGGGGTTATGTTGGCTGTGGTCCTCATGGAATGGTTAACATTTTTGGTCTAATGAGGTAAAAACTTACCAGAGCTGCAGCTACAAGAGAGTAAACTTAACGTCATCCATGGAGCTACTTAGCAGAGTAACCTAGGAATCTCTTGGATAAGTAGACCATGAACCCTTGTCAGTCTTAAGAACCTTATTTTAGAAACAAGGAATGATTCCACTCTGCCTTGAGGAAAGCAAGAAGGTCAGTTGGGCGGAACAGGGAAGTCCTCACAAGGCTTCAGAGAGGAAAAGGAATTGTTTGGTCTCTGGAAGCAAGGTCAGGCTTTGTAGGAAGATAACAGGCCTGGGGTGTGTATTTATGCCAAAGGAAGGCATGAAAGGCTCTGACCAATTTCAAANTGGCTGGTTTCATGTCTGACAGCAAAAGGAGATCTTTATGGATGATAATAGCAAGAGTAGGTCTAAGAAAATACCTGAGTGATGCTTGTTGGCAATGTCAACAAGAGGTGGTCACCTGACAAATAGGGCTGAAGATGAAGTGAGGCATTCAGTGTTTTTTTTTTTTTTCTTTTTTTTGCCTCAGTCTTTAATCATAGATAGACCTTGGACTGCCTTTTCCCAAGAATGTGGGAACAGTGATTTCCCATTTGTTTAGACACTGAAGTTGTCATCAGCAGAATGTTCAGAGTCCTGATGGGATTCATCTCAGAGAACTGGAGCACATGGGGGATGTTATGGCAGGAATTTTCTCCATCAGCTGTCAAAAGTCTGAAAAGTCTGAGGAACTCCTTACTCACTAGGACACTGGCCCATGCTGTTCCAGTTTAAGGTATGAGAGAAGACCCAGGAANCTATATCCCTGTGAGTCTAGCCTCAACACCTGAAAAATTGTGGAGGAGATGGGTAGATGGCATATCCTCAGGAGACATTTAAAGGACAACTCAATCAGGCACAGTCAGGGTGTGTTCACAAAGGAAAGTCCTGTGTGACAAAGCTGATCTTCAGGTGAAGGTCACACAGGCTAGATGAAGGGAATGTGATGGTGTGTTGTTTTTTGGCATTTAGTGATGCTTTTGTTCCTGTCCCTCAGGACATCCTTCTGTACTGAGCAGTCACCAATGGTGTTCCTCAGGGTCCAGTCCTCACTCCTGGGCTGGTCAATATTTTGATCCATTATCTGGATGTGGGAGTGGAATGCCCCATTAGCAATTTTGTTGGTGATACCACATTAGGGTGTTGTTGACCCACTTGAGAGACAAGAGGCCTTGCAGGAGTATCTGGATAAATTAGAGCATTGAACAATTGTCAGTGGCATGAAATTTAACCAGTCCAAGTTCTGGGAGGCAGTAATGCCTGGCACAGGTCTCAGCTGGGAGAGGAGTGCCTGGAGAGCAGCCCTGCAGGAAAGGACCTGGAGATGCTGGTTGGCAGCAGGCTCAAGTGGAGCCAGCTGTGCTCCCAGGCAGCCAGGAGGGTAAGCCACAGCCTGGGGCAAATCAAACACAGCATGGCCAGCCAGTCGAGAGAGGGGACTGTCCTGCTCTGCTCAGCACTGGTGTGGCCTCAGCTGGGCACAGTGCTGGACACCACCACTGCAGGAGGATGCCAAGGTCCTCAAACACTTCCATAGNCAAGCTGGGGAGAGGGCTGGAAGGTGTATCCTCTGAGAGACTGGGGACTTTGGGTTTGTCTAATGTGGAAAAAATAAGACTGGGGATGACCTCATGACCCTGCAGCTTCCTGAGGAGAAGGATGGGAANAGTGCTGAGCTCTTCTCCATGAGGTTCAGTGGGAGTGGCTCAAAGTTGCAACACATGAAGTTTAGACGGGACACCAGGAGACATTTCCTTANGAAGAGAGTGGCCAAACACTGGCACAGGCTTACTTGAGAGATGGTTGACACCCCAAGATTCCCCATGTTGAACATACTTTAACATTTAGTCAGCCCTAAAGTAGTCAGGCAGTTGGACTAGGTGGTCACTGTAAGTCCCTTCCAGCTATTCTGTTCTATTCTATTCTATTCTATTCTATTCTATTCTATTCTATTCTATTCTATTCTATTCTATTCTATTCTATTCTGTTCTGTTCTGTTCTGTTCTGTTCTGTTCTGTTCTGTTCTGTTCTGTTCTGTTCTGTTCTGTTCTGTTCTGTTCTGTTCTGTTCTATTCTATTCTATTTCTATTTCTATTCTATTCTATTCTATTCTATTCTATTCTATTCTATTCTATTCTATTTCTATTTCTATTCTATTTCTATTTCTATTTTATTCTATTATATTCTATTCTATTCTATTCTATTCTATTCTATTCTATTCTATTCTATTCTATTCTATTCTATTCTATTCTATTCTATTCTATTCTATTCATTCCATGGTCAAATTATTCAACAGACAAGTATTTTACTTTTTTGTTACTTTCTGTGTTGTATGTTTACCCTCTATGTACCATATGCTGTGGCTGAAGCTTGTCATTGCCTGTAAGACTGATGGGACACTGCTCTACCTTGCTAAATGTAAAATTGGCTTTTGAAATGAAACTAGANTTAAACCATAAATATTAAGGAAGATAACTGAAGGCCTTTTTTCTTAAGTCTATGAGACCAGCATACCCTTCATGATGTTCTCTTTCATTACAATGTTTCCTGGTGGCTGCTTTAGTAACAAAAATTTCCAGAGATTTTTTCAGCTACAAACACAAAATTGGCGGGGGAGGGGAATTATCTAAATTGAAACTCTAAGTATCTCTGACTGATTTAAAAATGAGGATACCAATGGTAGGTTTTGATCAGCTAAAGATACACTGATGTTATTTCTACCTTCATCTTCCACTTTGTCAGGCTGGGGACAAAGACTAAGAGTGAAGAATTATTTATCCTACTAACAGGCTACTTCATTAAAATAATAGAAAGACTTTACCAATGAGCAACTGAGAACAGCAGTAACTGCTGAAAAAATACCACTTAAATTCAAGGAATACCTGCTGCTTTTTTCTTACACGACTCTTATTGATGCTACTCTTCTGCCTTCCTATGAAGAAAAGTAGATATCTATATACTTCTAAAAATAAAAGGCTTTGTGCCTAAATATGCAAGTAAGGACATATCAGGGCTGCAGAATTTGCTGCAGCATTTAGACTCTAAAATCCTTTCATTTTGATGCCTCAAAGCTAAAGAAAATCCCACCAGATGTCTGCCTGTAACATTAGGTATGTAAACAATATTGAAAGGCAGACACCCAGAGACCAGCTAGGCGTTCTTTGAGAGGGTTTGACACACAGAAAGGTCATGAGATTAGTCTGTAAGATTAAACTGGTGGGCAGCTTAAATGAGCCCATTTTGCCATTCGATGAGTTGCTTCATTTCACCAGACAGACAATAAAGTCACGCGAAGTCACATTCCAATTCCACCTTGAAATCCTGTGCACAAACCCAGAAAAGACAGAAAAATGAGCAGGAGTAAGAAAGAAGCTGAAACTGCATGACACTGTTTCTCATCCTGCAATTCAACAGTTTATCAAATATGTGGTACCTGTATTTAAACAGATTCATAGATACAAGTCTCTCTTCCATGCCTATCTGTATTGACTTTATGCCAAGCAATGTTTGTCAGCACAGGTCTCAGCTAAGTCGTGAAGCAGGTGTTAATCACAATTGTTTGCTTATATAATTTTAAGCATTTTCTTCCCTGCCAATTTCTTTTTCTTCTGTGTTTTAACTGACCATCTGNTTTCCATGAAAAGGTTGCTCAAGCAATTCAGAAACTTATGTCTCACTTTTGAGCGGCACAATCTTACCTGTGAAAGCAAAATTATTTAGTAGAACTACATAAATTCAGTTCTAGACAAAAAAACTCCACTATTTTATTATATCTGAAGGGTGCCTCAAAAAAAAAAAAAAAAAAACCTGACCATCTACAGAAGCCTAATTTTAATTTTTCTTTGCATCAGATGGAAATGATAGAGTTTTCTTAGAAACTAGCAGGAAGATAAAGACTCTTCACTTATTTTAGACATTCTCACCTTAACCTGTGAAATTTGAGGGAGGGTTTGTGGGATAACTGGAAAATGCTTTCTATTAGACCAGATATGACAACACTACTGAAGTTAATTCCACTTACTACATTAAGATAATGTACAGTAATGTATGACTCAGAGTCATACATTAAATGTTCATATAATTCCTTCAAATTCATCCATTGCAAGACAGAGTAGAGAAATATGTTCTGAGGACAGCATATGCCTCATCTGACTGAGAAGTTTTCTATGATGCTAAAACACATCCAACCCTTCCTACACAGTATAATACTGCAGCTTTATGCTTAGAAGAAACTTTGGATCAAAATGACCAGCATTAAATTTTCACTCATTTATTATTTGCCATGTAAAATCATCTGATAGCTATTTTCCTTCAAGTAGATAATTGTTCTTTTCACTCTTGGAATATAACTGAAAAACCACTGGTGGAATGCTTGGTGGAATGAGATTAGTCTTAATACTTCAATAAAGGTGTCCAAACAAAGGTTTCTACATACCCTGTGATCCACATCAATCATCAACTGAAGTTAAAATCAAAGCAGCTCTTTGTTGTGCTTCCAACTCTTCCAACACACAGGTTTTTTATGAATGAATGAGAGGAGAAAAACTATAGAAACATACTTAATTAATTTTATTGTTATCCCTTGGATGGTTTATTTAATGTTAAATGGCAAGATGTGATGCACAATGTGTATCTAGGAAGAATGAAGCATTGCCTGAGGCATGCTCTAGTCTCTGAAGCATTGCTGATCCACTGAATTTTCTTTTTTTTTGTAAAGTGTCAAAAATCACTTCATATGGCAAGCCAGATAGCATTTCAGGGTTCATTACAGCTTCAAATTGCTTTCACTTCTGGTGATCTACAGAGATTTCATTAGTCTCCCTTCATTCTATATTGTCATAGAGTTATGGGTTTGGTCTTCATACCAAAGGGATACTTTTCATTTCAGAATAAATCTCCTAATGACAATGTTTTTCTTAATGAGTCACTGCACATCAGCCTTTTTTCCAGCAATAGAAACAGAAATTCCTTTCTGACCATCTGCCATGTAAATGGACCAAACCCTTGAGATAACAAAGAATAAAGCCATGGAAA